>PISX010000130.1:0-379664 GCA_004024625.1 Mellivora capensis | reverse complement strand
CATAATGTCTATGTCGGTAGCCATTAGCTCTGTTGCAGAGGGCCCATCCTCTGAATTTTTCTTCTGTTGTGCATTCTTCCTCCTAGTCATTTTGGTGAGAGTTGGCTGAATGGTTGTAGCTGGATGTATCGACCTTGGTGCAGTGAAGGTGCACCCTGGAATGCTTCTGAGCAATCAAGAGTCCCCACCCAAATGAAAGAGAAAAAGAAAGAGAGAAAGCAGAAACAGAGAGAGAGAGAGAGAGACAGGAAAAAGAAAGAAGGATAAAAGAGAAGGCTCAGCCCAAATGGGCCCCAAGGTAAGGTTTGTGAAGTATACAAACAAATACAGACAAACAAAAAAAACTGCCCACTGGCGTCTTCTGCCCCCGTAGAGATCCTGACGTGTAGAATCCTGATCTCAGGCTGATTTCATGAGTGATCGGAGTTCCTTGGTAGGTAATCAGCTCACTTTAGGGGACAGGTTGAACCAGAGCCTCCTCCTACTTCCCCACCATCTTGTCTCTCTCTGTTTACACTTTTGGTGATGGTGATACATGTACTCTTAATCCCCTTCAAGTATTTATTCCATCCCCCTAACCAGCCTCCCCTCTAGTAACTGTCAAGTTTGGTCTTTATAGTTGAGAATCTGTTTTTCATTTGTCTCTTTTTTTTTAAAATTCCACATGCATGGTATCATAGGGCATTTGTCTTTCTCTGACTGACTTATTTCACTTAGTGTTATGCCCTGCAGATCTATTCATGTTGTTACAAATGGCAAGATTTCGTTCTTTTTTATGGCTGAATAATATTCCTGTGTGTGTGTGTGTGTGTGTGTGTGTGTGTGTGTGTAGCACATCTTCTTTATCCATTTATCTATTGATGGACCCTTGAGTTGCTTCCTTAATTTGTCTGCTATAAATAATGCTGCAATAAAATAGAGGTGCCTATATCTTCTTGAATAAGTGTTTTGGTATTTTTTGGGTCATTACCCAGTAGTGGAATTACTGGGTTATGTGGTAATTCTATTTTTAATTTTTTGAGGAATCTCCATACTCTTTTCTGCAGTGGCTGCAATAGGTTTCATTCCTACTGAGAGTGCAAGAGGGTTCCTTTTCTCCACATTCTCGCCTGCACTTACTGTTTCTTGTGTGTTTGATTTTAGCCATTCTGATAGGTGTGACACATTATCTTGTGGTTTAGATTTGAATTTCTCTGATGATGAAGGATGTTGAGCATCTTTTCATGTGTCTGTTGGCCATCCATATGTCTTCTTTGGAGAAATGTCTGTTCATGTCTTCTGCCCATTTTAAAATTGGGTTATTTGTTTTTCTGATACTGAGTTGTATCATTCTTTATATATTTTGGATACTAACCCTTTATCAGATATGTCATTTGCAAATATCTTCTCACCTTCAGGAAGTTTTCTTTTAGTTTTCATGATTGTTTCCTTCGCTGTGGAGAAGCTTTTTATTTTGATGTAGTCCCAATAGTATATTTTTGCCTTTGCTTCCCTTGCCTCAGGATACATATCTAGAAAAATGGTGCTAATGTCAATGCCAGAGATATTATTGCCTATGCTCTTTTCTAAGATTTTTATGGTTTCATGTCTCATATTTAGGTCTTTAGTCCATTTTAAGTTTGTTTTTTATGATGTAATAAAGTGGTCCATTTTCATTCTTTTGCATATAGCTGACCAGTGTTCCCAACAAAATTTGTTGAAGAGACTGTGTTTTTCCCATTGCAGAGTCTTAGGTCTTTTGTTGAAGATGAATTGGCCATTTAACTGAGGGCTTACTTCTGGGCACTCTGTTCTGTTCCATTGATCTATATGTCTCTTTTGTGCCAGTGCCATATTGTTTTGATTACTACGGCTTTGTAGTGTATCTAGAAATCTGGGATTGTGATACCTCCATTTTTGTTCTTTTTCAAGATTGTGGGGGCTATGTGGGGTCTTTTGGGGTTCTATACAAATTTTAGGATTATTCTAGTTCTGTCAAAATGCTATTGGTATTTTGATAGGGATTGCATTAAATCTGTGGATTGATATTGGACATTTTAACAATATGTATTTCTCAGTCCATAAGCATGGAATGTCTTTCATTTATTTGTGTCATCTTCAATTTCTTTCATCAGAGTTTTATAGTTTTCAGAATACAGGTCTTTCATGCCTTTGGTTAAGTTTATTGCTAGGTATTTTACTAATTTTGGTATAATTATAAATGGGACTGTTTTCTTAATTTCTTTTCCTGTTATTTCATGATTAATGTATTGAAATGCAATGGATTTCTGTATATTGATTTGTATCCTGCAATCTTACTGAATTCTTATATCAGTTCTAGTAGTTTTTTTGTTTAATCCTTAGGGTTTTTTTACATATCATATCATGTCATGTGCAAATAGTAAGTTTTACTTCTTCCTTGCCAATTTGGATGCATTTTATTTCTTTTTGTTGTCTGATTGCTATGGCTAGCACTTCCATTACTGTAGTTAAATAAAAGTGGTGAGAGTGGAAATCCTTATCTTGTTCCTGATCTTATGGGAAAAGGTTTGCTTTTCACTATGGAGTATGATTTTAGCTGTGGATTTTTCATATATGGCCTATATTATGTTGAGGTACATTCGCTCTCAACCTACTTTGTTGAGGGTTTTTTATTATGAATAGATGTTGTACTTTGTCAAATACTTTTTCTGTATCTATTGAAATGTGTTTTTCATCCTGTCATTGCTGCGATATATCACTGATTGATTCATGAATATTGAAACACCCTTGCAACCCAGGAATAAATCCGACCTGACTATGGTGGATTTTTTTTAAATGTATTGTTAGGTTTGGTTTGCTAATATTCTGTTGAGGATTTTTGCATCTATGTTCATTAGAGATATTGGCCTGTAGTTTTCTTTTTTTGTAGTCTCTTTTTCTGGTTTGGAATGAGGGTAATGCAGGCCTCATAGAATGAATTTGGAAGCTTTCCTTCCTTTCCCATTTTTTTTTTTTTTTGGACTAGTTTGAGAAGAACAGATGTTAACTCTTTTTTAAATGTTTGGTAATGTTTGGTAGAATTTCCCTGTGGAGCCATCTAGTCCTGGACTTTTATTTGTTGGCAGTTTTTTGATTACTGATTCAGTTTCATTGGTGGTAATCAGTAGGTTCAAATTTTCTATTTCTTCCTGACTTAATTTTGGGAAGTTACATGTTTCTAGCTATTTATCCATTTCTTCTATGTTGTCCAATTTGTTGGCATATAATTTTTCATAATATTCTCTTATAATCCCTTGTATTTCTGTGGTGTTGGTTATTATTTCTCCTCCTCTGTCATTTCTGATTTTGATGAGTTCTCTCTCTTTCTCTCTTTGTGATGAATCTGGCCAAAGGTTTATCAGTTTGGTTGATCTGAGGAACCAGCTCCTGGTTTCATTGATCTGTTCTATTATTTTTTTAGTTTCTATTTTGTTTATTTTTTAATCTAATCTTTATTATTTCCTTCCTTCTGCCAGTTTGATGTTCTAGCTCCTTTAGGTGTAAGGTTATGTTATTTAAGATTTTTCTGCTTCTTGAGGTAGGCTATACTGCTATAAACTTCCCTCTTAAAACAGCTTTTGCTGCATCCCAAAGATTTTGGATGATTGTGTTTTCATTTTGTTTGTCTCCTTGTGTTTTTGATTTCCTCTTTGATTTCTTGGTTGGCCCATTCATTGTTTAGTAGTATGTTATTTAGCCTCCATGTATTTATGATTTTTCCAGACTTTTTTCTTGTGGTTGATTTTGGTTTTATTGCATTGTAGCCAGAGAAGATGCATGGTAGTACTTCCAACTTTTGAATTTGTTGAAACTTGTTTTGTGGCCCAATATGTGATCTATTCTGAAGAATGTTCCATGTGCACTTGAAAAGAATGTGTATTCTGCTGTTTTAGGATGTAATATTCTGAATATATTTGTTAAATCCTCTGGTTCAATGTGTCACTCATAGCCACTGTTTCCTTGTTGATTTTCTGTTTGAATGATCTGTCCATTGATGTAAGTGGGGTGTTAAACCCCCGCTATTATAGTATTAGTACTGATTAGTTCCTTTCTGTTTGCTGTTAACTGGTTTGCTGCTTCCATGTTGGGTACATAATATTTATAATTGTATGTCTTCTTGTTGGATTTTTCCCTATATTATATAGTGTCCTTTTTTGTTTCTTATTACAGTCTTTTTTTTTTAAATCTTTTGTCCCATATAAGTATTGCTACCATGGCTTTCTTTTTACATCCATTTGCATGATAAATGTTTTTCCATCCCTTTACTTTCAATCTGCATGTGTCTTTAGTCTGAAATGAGTCTCTTGTAGGCAGCATATAGATGGGTCTTATTATTAATGCATTCTGTCACCTTATGTCTTTTGGAGTGTTTAGCCCATTTACATTCAAAATAATTACCATTGTTTTTTAAGGATTTTATTTATTTGACAGAAAGAGACATAGCAAGAGAGGGAACACAAGCAGGAGGAGTGGGAGAGGGAAAAAGCAAGTTTCCTGCTGAGCAGGGAGCCCGATGTGGGGTTTGATCCAAGGACCCTGGGATCATGACCTGAGGTAAAGGCAGATGCTTAATGACTGAGCCACCCTGGCATCCCTCAAAGTAATTATTGGTAGGTATGTACTTACTGACATTTTGTTACTTGTTTTATTGTTGTTTTTGTAGCTCTCCTCTGTTCCTTTCTAGCTCTCTTCTTATGGTTTGCTGGCTTTGTTCAGTGATATATTTAGATTCCTTTCTTTTTATTTTTTGCATATCCATTACTAGTTTTTGATTTGAAGTTACCATTAGGTGTATATGTAACATCTTAAGTATATAGCAATCTGTATAAATTGATTAATTGCTTAAGTTTGCGTTCATTCTAATAGCACTAAATTTTTACTCCTTTTCCCCCAGCATTTTAGGTATATGTTGTCATACTTTATATCCTTTTATTTTATGAGTTCTTTGAGCAATTTTTATAAATATACTTTACTGCTTTTGTGCTTTCAACTTTTCTTAATCCTGCTTATGGATATATTTCTAATTCACTATATAATATCTCTACTAATATTATCTATTTCTCTGAGAAAGTCCCCTTTAACATTTCTTGGTGGGGTTGGTTTAGTGGTCATGAATTCCTTTAGCTTTTGTCTGGAAAACTATTTCTCTTTCTCTTCTGAATGATAGCCTTGCTGGGTAGCATATTCCTGGCTGCAGGTTTTTTCCTCCCCCAGCACTCAGAATAGGGGTCTGCAAAATTTCTGCTGAAAAATCCACTGATAAGCTTCTGGGGTTTCCCTTGTATGTAATTGTTACCCTCCCTGCCCCCACCCCCCCTTCCTGTTCTCTCTTTATCACTACTTTTTTACCATCTTAATTACTATGTGTCTTGGCGTGGACCTCCTTGGGTTGAATTTGTTGGGTGCTTTTTGTACCTCCTGGATCTGGATTTCTGTTTCCTTCCCCAGATTTGGAAAAATTTCAACTATTATTTCTTCAAATAAATTTCTGCCTTCATTTCTCTCTCTTCTCCTTCTGGGATCCCTGTAATGTGAATGTTATTACACCTGATGGTGTTGATGAGTTCCCTTAATTTACTTCATTTATTATTATTTTTTTTCATTCTCTTGTTCAGCTTATTGTTTTCCATTACTCTGTCCTCCAGGTTGCTGATCCATTCTTCTGCTTCCTTTGGTATACTATTTATTCCCACTAGTGTATTTTTAAAAATTTATTTATTTATTTGAGAGAGAGAGGAGAGAGTTGGGGAAGGGGCAGAGAGTGAGAGAGAAGATCTGAAGCAGACTCTGCACTCAGCATGGAGCCCACATTGGGGCTGGGTCGTACAATTGTGAGATCATGACCTGAGCTGAAACCAAGAGCTGATTGCTTAACCAACTGAGCCACTCAGGCGCCCCTCCCTCTAGTGTATTTTAAATTTTAGTCATTGAGTTTGTCATCTCTGATTGGTTCTTTTTTATGTTTTCTATCTTTTTGTTAAGGGTCTCATTGAGGTCCTCCACTCTCGAGTCCAGTGAATATCTTTATGACCATTACATTAAATTCTCTATCAGGCATATGAGTCATCTCTGTTTCATTTAGCTCTCTTGCTGTGATTTTGTCCTGTTCTATCATTTGAGACGTATTCTTCTGTCCTCTCATTTTGTCTAACTTTCTGTGTCTGTTTCCATGTGTTAGGGGAGTCAGTTAAGTCTCCTGATCTTGAAAGTAGTGTTCTTTTGAAGAAGAGATCTTATAGTGCCCTGCAGTACAATGGCTTCTGTTCATCAGAACCTGGCTTTTCAGGGGTGTCTCCTATGTGTGTTGCATATATCCTACTGTTGTGGCTGAGCTGCTTTTTCCTTTAGTCCAGTAGTCTGCAATGGTTCTCTTTGCCTGTTGTTGGCAGTGTTTGGTTCCTGTGTTGTTGGGTAGGCCAGTCTGGGGCCAGTGAGTCAGGCCAGTGTTTGCTAGAGCCATGGTAGCACCAAACTACAGGGCACTTTCACATTGCCTGTTTTAGGTACCCTATATAATTAGAATCATAAAAAATTTGTTCATTCATGGCTGCCTTGTTTCATCTAATATAATATCTTTAAGTTTCATCTATGTTGTAATAGGTGTCAGTTTCCTTCCCTTTAAAGGATGAACAATATTCCATTGTGTGTATACACCTTTTTTTGTTTAGTCACCTGTGGATGGATACTTGGGTTATTTTCACCTTTTGGCTGTTGTGAATATGCTGCCACAAACATTAGTGTACAAATATTTGAGTCCCTGCTTTAAATTTTTCTACATATGTACCCATAAATAGAATTGGTGGATTATATGGTAATTCTGTTTAATTTCTTGAGCACCTGCATCAGTATGTTTTAATATTGACCAGGTGGCTCCAGTGTGCAGCCAAGTTGATTCCCATTGACATAGAGCCTTGCCTGATTCCTTCAGTTAAATGTAACCCTTCCTCTCCTTTTTTTTTTTTTTTTTTACAGTTTTTATTCAGAGAGAGAGAGAGAGAGCATGAGCAGGAGGGGTAGGAGAAGAGAGAGAGAAACTCAGACTCCATGCTGAGCATAGAGGCCAGTGCAGGGCCCAATGTCACGATCATGACCTGAGCTGAAACCAAGAGTAAGATGCCTAACCCAGGTGCCCTACTTCTTCCTCTTCTGATGTCAGCCAGCGTTTTACTGAACTTTTCTTATAGTGCCCACTTGTTTTATATTATAATTTATTTAAATATTATATTAAATCTTAATATAGTAAATGTTTACATATGAAATATTATTGATATATCACAATATAATATATATTATAAATCTTATTACTGTTTAGATTTTATATTAAATATATTTTATTTTTATATTATTTATTTTGTTATCATATTATAGATGCTGAGTATATAAAGACAAACATCCCCCCCACCAAAATAGCTTTCATGAAGCTTACAATTAAGTGGAACAGACAGATGCTAACTATATAATCATATAAATGCATAATTACAAACTGAATTATCTGCTGTGAAAGAAAGAAACATTGCTCTATTGAGGGCAAATTAATAAAAGAAACTGACCTAGACCAGAGGTGGAAGTTGGGAGTCTTCCCTAAGTAAGAAATACTGGGGTTTAATGCTAAAAGATAAGGAGTTATGTAAGTCTATAGTGAGAAGGAAGGTCATTCCAGGTAGAATAAACACAGGTTTGGTGGATATAAAGAAAGTCAGTCTGCTAGCATGTGGACATCAAGGGGCCAATGCTATAGGATGAAATTGGCCAACTACAGGGGACAGACCATTCCAGACCTTACAGGTATATGAATGACTTTGGTCTTTATGCTAAGAACAATGGGGAGCCATTGGAAGGTTTTGAGCAGTGGGGTGACAGTTGTGGATTGGCATTGTGGAAAGATCTCTCTGCTGGTATGTGGAAAAGGGATTGGATGGGGTTAGCATGGTCATGGGGTGATTACAGTGGTCCAGCTGAGAGAGGTTGAGTCTTTGGACAAGAGAGGCAGCAGTGGTGATGGAGAAGTGTCGGAGTTGAGAAATACTTAAGAGGGATGATCCCTAACAATGAATTGGATATAAGCAACCAAGTGTCAAGGATGATATCTACTTTTCTGACTTGCTCAAAGCTTTGAGATTGTAATTATGCTTGATTACACTTTGCATGCCTCCAGAGTACCCCACAGAAAACATAGGTTCACTGAATAATAATCTTCTGATGAATTGATGAGTCAAACCCCAACCATTATGTTGAATACACCCATATCAGGCATGCTTAATAGCATTATCTTCTAGATTATTTTTTTCTGCAGATGGATATTTGCATGATTGTCTCAAATGAATTATTTTCAGAATGTTTCTTCTCCTATAGTCAGCACTGTGCTAGGCACAGAGAATACATATGTAGATAATATATTATCTGCCTATGGGTAGTTCTAAATACAGTGGAGAAAAAGATACACAAATAAATCATTACAACAAAATATAATTATAGTAATAAATGTACACTTTTAATTGCAGAAGGATACAGAGGAGGCAGTGATTAATTTTTCTTCCCCCAGGAGAGCTGGTAAGGTTCCCAAGGCAGAAATATAAGTACAGCATATTCCAAGTGGAAGCTTCCCCCACCCCAAAAGTGTACATAGATTTTTAGGGAATGCAGCCTTATTGTGGTTGGAGCATGGGAGACCAGGCAGGCAATATAACCAAAGTGGGGAAGGAGGTAGGAAAGAGGATGGAAGAGAGAGATAAGTGGCTGGAAGCCTGAGCATCATTGCAGCGTAGAGACTGGGAAGAGTGAGAAGGCAAAGTATATTCTGTGTTATACAGGCTCTAAGATATTTTTCTAAGTCAAAGGTTTTCATGGCCAGATAATGTTGGTAAACACTGATAATTAAATTTTGGAGATTTGTGTGCTCTTTGGCATATCAAAGTCTCTGTAGAATAGAAATTAGTTGAATTTGCTCAATACAGTATTTCTTAAATACATTTGACGAATAAAATTCCTTTTCCCCCCATATGACATATCATACATATTGACATCCTGAAGTAGATAAGAGTTTGGCAAAAGCTATATTGGGCTATGGATTAGAGATGGTTTTCATAGTTTTGCTGTCATTAGGGTCAAGGTGTAGAGTAAAATCATATTATTAATGAGTATATTTGGTATTATAGTATGTCTTTCAGATGGAACGCTGAGCTGAGCAGAGCACGATAGAGCAGGGTTCAGCTCTGCTGGCAGGAGGTAAAAGGAGAGCCACAGACTGAATGTTTACTGAAAGACATAAAATGCTACTTTGAGTAGGAAGGACAGTGTAGTTAGACTTCTACCTACTAGGGATCCTGTTAGTAGAGGGTTGTTTTAGGGACCCTATGAGACATTGTTAAACTGGATTATCATTATTGCTAACTTGTTTTTGTTTTTTTTGAACTTTAATCTCTTTTGAAAGGATTCTAGGAATAGAAAAAGCTGAGAACCATTGTTACTTCCCTGATACAATGTTTTACCGACACCAGAGTATCAATCAATCCCATTTCTTAGTGACCAGTTATTGGATAGATGAGCAGATCCAGTCAGATGGGCAGAGCTCAGGGGCTAGGGGTCTAAGCATGGGTCTAAGCTCAGGAGCTAGGGGTCTAACCATGGTTTTTGCATGTCCAGCGTCCATTTCCCCTTCTGGTAGAATATCCTGATTTTTCTTTTAGGAATAATCTCCTGAAATTTGTTGTGGGTACTTAAGTATGCAAGAGCCATCTTATCCCTGTATGGGAGAACAACGCATCTCTCTTCCTGAAGTTACTAAGTTGCTCTTCTGTTTATAAATTCTTTTGCTACCAATGACTCATGTATTCCTCTTGTGAAGATTTTTGTCTGAGGGAGCAAAGCCTTTTTACTTTTTATAAGACCCTTCCTATAGGCCCTACGCTGTACATGTCACAGTACTGGAACTAAAAATAAAGTGAATGAAATGACTAGATCTAGCATAAAATATCTTTTCCATCAGTTATAGAATTGCTAAGCTGCTTCTCTGCAATGTAAGCAATTATAGGGGTGCAACCAGAGCCTACCCGACTCTTTTATTCCCTTTGAAAATTAATCACATAGGTTTTTTCTTTCTGGCTTCTTTAGGAATTAGGCATAAATTTGGATCAGATGGCACTCTGGCAGCCTCACTATTACTCTGTGAGAAAAATAATATTATCTTGGTATTTCACTCATAGAAATTTGCTTTTGACTTTTTTTAGGATTAAAGTTCTCTGTTTGCAACCCTTAGTGTGCTTTCAAATATTTATTTGATCTTTCTTTGGAAGCTCATGTACCTCTTTCAGGTCTAGGGTAAAACTAATTCTTCCCTCTTTCCTGGATTAAAAAAAAAACAAAAACAAAAACAGAAGAAATTCTTACATTCTTGTTGTCTGAGCCTGTAGTATGGCTTGGAGCTCAGGTAAGAGGATAAACTCTGTCTGAGGAACTTTGGTGCCAAGACAGTCCTCTTTCTTTTACAAGTGTAACATGATCCCAACTTCACTGTACATTTAAATTCTCTCACTTGGGTGAGACAAGTTTATTCAAAGTCATATGTATTTTTAGATGAGTGTCATATTTTTTTTCTTTAATTCAGATGCTACTGCATTAATAAAGTAGCAGGAATAGAACTCTACTAATCCCTTAGGAAACGTCCTTTTTCCCAAAGTAAAATGCAAAGGAAAGGTAAATAAGTCCTCAATCCAATTGAATAGTTCTGTTTTCCTGTTGGGAGTGGTAGAAATTGTAATGGGGAGGGTGTTAGAAAAGCACAACTTGTTTCAATAAAACTCCCAGGGGTTTAGGAAGAGAAGACCATGATTTTATAAATGTCTGAAAATCTTTGAAGGCTTTAGTGCCAGGGTAAACAGAAAACAGACACAGCTGTCATTTTGGATTTTTTTAAAGGTCTCAGAGAAACTTACCCTTCATGCGTTTGTATTAGGGCACAAGGAAAGACTTGGTTCTGACTTGGTTGTGGACAGGGAAACAGAGAAGACAAATCACCAACACAGAAGCTTTCCAGACCAAGGTTGGATCAAGTAGGATATTAACATGATGTACTTTATATGAGAAAGCAGGTCATTGGTGGGATCCAAGGGAAATCTATAGTATAGCAGGTCTAGAGTAACACCCCCATTGATCTGAAATCAATCACATTTTCCTAAGGAAAAAGTGAAATTTCACCCTGGTAAAATGCCTAGCTAACATTCATTTATTCATTCATTTTTTTAAAAATGTGAAATTCCTACCAGACACTATTGTAGATGCTAGAAATAGAGTCCCTGCCCTTGCATGGTTCACATTCCGGTGGTAGACGATTCATATAAGCTAAATAAACCATGTTTTTCCCTTATGGGCAGCAGTTCTTATTTTATTAAGAAAATATACAGAACAGGATAGAACATGACTAATAATGGTCGGAGTGAGGTATAGACAGGGTAAGGACTTCCTAGGATAGCTAGGGGAAATCTCTCTGGAGATCACACCTGAACTGAAACTGAATGAGAAATGGCCTGGCCTGCTCAGGGTAGCAGCAGAACATTTTAGGTGCAAGATCAAACACTCTGAGGTCAAGACTCAAATGAAGGCAAGTGAGACTAAAGCAGAAGGAAAAAGAAGACAGAACTTACCCATTAAGTGCCAAATTTGGATGCATTTTTGGGCCAATTTTATTGAAGTGTAATTTACATAAAATCAAAGGCATGTAGTTTAAGAATGATGTTCAGTGAATTCTGATGTAAGTGTTGACTTTTGCTTACTCCAAGATCTCATGGATTTTCTCTGGTTTCCTTTTAAGAGCTTTATAGTTTGGCTTTTATACGTGTATCTATGATCTACTTTGAGTTAATTCTTGTTTTTAGTTTGAGGTAAAGGTAAATGTTCATTTTTTCCCATAAGGTTACCTCACTGTCCTAGCATTGGTTGCTGAAAAGACCATCCTTTCTCCATTAAATTATCTTGGCACCTTTGGTAAAAATCAGTTGATCCGACTCATGTGTCTCTTTCTATTTTGAACCATTGATCTTTAGATTTATCCTTGCACTAGTGCCACAGTCTTGATTACTGTAGTTTTATAATAGTTCTTGAAATCAGAGAATGTAAATCCTCTAATTTTATTTTCTTTATAATAAAATTGGCTATTTGAGTTTTTTTTTCTTTTTTAAGATTTTATTTATTTATTTGACAGAGATCACAAGTAGGCAGAGAGGCAGGCAGAGAGAGGAGGAAGCAGGATCCCTGCTGAGCAGAGAGCCCGATGAGGGGCTTGATCCCAGGACTCTGGGATCATGACCTGAGCCTAAGGCAGAGGCTTTAACCCACTGAGCCACCCAGGTCCCCCTATTTAAGGTTTTTTGATTTTTGGTATGAATTTTAAAATCAGCTTAACAGTTTCTACAAAAAGTCCTGCTGGGGTTTTGTTGGGGGTTGGATTAAATCTATAAATCAATTCGTAGAGAACTTCTATCTTAGTGATACTGAGTCTTTTGGTGCAGGAACACCGCATATTTGTCCATTTATTTGGGTCTTTAGTTTTGCTGATCAGTGTTTTGAAGTTTTTGGCTTATATGTCTCACATATGTTTTGTTAAATTTGTTCCTAAACATTTCATGTTACTTATGCTACTGTAAATGACATTTCCTAAAAGTTTATTTTCCTATTTTTCATTGGTTGTATGTAGCAATACATTGACTTTGAGTATCTGACCTAGTATCCTATAACCTATTTTTGTGGTGTGGAGCCCAACATGGGCCTTGAACTCACAATCTTGAGATCAAGACCTGAGCTGACATCGAGAGTCAGATGCTTAACCGACTGAGCCTCCCAGGCACCCCGTCCTACAACCTTTCTAAGTTTACTTATTTGTTGTGATAGGTTTAATTTGTTTGAAATGGATTAGAAAATGTGTTAGTTGAATGCTCAGCCTACATGTTTGTAATTGAGCCTTTGGGTGAGAAGCAGGCTGTGACGTTCAAGGTTCGGCACATCTGGAGGCTTGTAGAGGTCCTGTAGTGGGGCTGGGTGTGTATCAACCCATGAAGCCTCCTGGAAAAGTCGTCAACCGAAGGAGCCAACTGATGGGTCAAGGATTATGAGTTTTTGGGAAGGAGACGCTGATAAGAGGCAAGATTCTTATCAGCCATAAAAACTAAAAGAGCTTTTTCACTAAAACCTTTTAAGACAGATAATCCTTGTTAAACCATTTGGAATAAAAAGTAACCACAACTAAAGAGACAAAAATGGGGATTTCATTTTGTTTCTGTGGTAATGTGTGTGTGTGTGTGTGTGTGTGAGAGAGAGAGAGAGAGAGAGCCCAAATGAGATAGAGAGGGGAAATTTAACTTAATAAGACTTTAATGAGATAGAAGGACTAAGAACAAATTGAGGTTAAGTAGCTGGCAGAAACTCCACACCTCTCTTCTCCCTTTCCCACCCCTGTCTGCAAGTATCTGCCCGCCACACACACACACACACACACACACACAACCACAAAGGCTTAAATGAAGTCTATTATACCAAAAAATACAGGGGAGCCTGGCTGGCTCAGTCAGAAGAATATGCAACCCTTGATCTCAGGGTTGTGAACCTGAGCCCCATTTGGGGTGTAGAGACCACCTGAAAAATAAAACTTAAAATACAGACTTCTGTTGTGGTGGTTTGGATAGTAACACGTCATAGTTGACTGCGGCGGCATGAGTCAGAGCTGCAGCGGTCGTGAAAATAAAAGAAGTTTGGCAGATTTTAGATTTCTTCGGGGTATGGAAGAAGGGTCAAGCTGACCTCACCTGTACCTCCCGGGCCTGGCAACTCCGCTCATATTTGGAACTCACGAGTAGTGGCACAGGCGGCCTCTTCCTGTCTCACCTTTTATCTTCGTAGCTGGGTTGGAAAACGCACACGGTTCCAATGTTGGCGATGGTTCGTCAGTGTCAGATATATGGCCGGTCCACAGTTACAGAGCCTTGGGCTTACTGGTCCATTTTCCACCCGCTAGGGGAAGAGCTGCTCTCGGAGTATTGTGGAGGGAAACTCCCTGTTCCCTCTGATCATTTTTTTTTTTAAGATTTTTTTTTTTTTCCCAGTTATTTTTTTTATTTTTATTTTTTTTTAAAATTTATTTATTTGTCAGAGAGAGAGGGAAAGAGAGAGAGAGCGAGCACAGGCAGACAGAGTGGCAGGCAGAGGCAGAGGGAGAAGCAGGCTCCCCGCCGAGCAAGGAGCCTGATGTAGGACTCGATCCCAGAACGCTGGGATCATGACCTGAGCCGAAGGCAGCCACCCAACCAACTGAGCCACCCAGGCGTCCCTTTTTTTTTAAGATTTTTAAAATTTATTTATTTGAGAGAGAGAGAGAGCATGAGAGGGAAGACGGCCAGAGGGAGAAGCGGACTCCCTGCAGAGCTGGGAGCCCGATGTGGGACTCGATCCCAGGACTCCGGGATCATGACCTGAGCTGAAGGCAGTTGCTTAACCAATTGAGCCACCCAGGTGCCCTGCTCCCTCTGATTATTTAAAAAACAAAAAACAATTTTTTTTAAAGATTTATTTGTTAGAGAGAATGGGAGAGCGAGCAGGGGGAAGGGGCAGAGGGAGAGAGAAACCCAGTCCGACCTCACAGGGAGCACAGGGCCCAACGTGGGGCTGGATCCCACCACCCTGAGATCAGCGCCAGAGCAGAAGCTGTCAGCCGCTTAACCCACGGACCAGCAGCGCCACCCAGGGGCCCCACCCTCTGGTCATTTTAATGTTAATGTAATCTGAGACTCTGCCCCGGTTTTCTGTTTTTTCAGTCATTTATTCACTTTTTAATTAAAAAAAATTTTTTTAAATTTTTAATTAAAAAAAATACTGAAAGCCCACTACATTGTAGGCATTGTTTCAGGGAGCAGGGGGTTGTGCTGGGGGTTCAGGAGCAAATAAAGCAGACAAGATGATCTGCCTTCATGGGGTTTATATACACTATATATATTATACATTAAACTATTACTTCAACACCCAATGGTCGTACCAGGACTTGGGTCTGGTTTCGGTTTCACTAGGGGAAGAAGAAGATAACTGCGTACCATACAGGGTGAGAAACGCCGAAACTGAGGTGAGCACAGCGTTCTGTGGAATTAATGAACCTGTCCCGCGAAATCAGGGAGGGCTTCCCACAGGCGATGTCAGACCTGGGTGGGATGAGTATAGAAGGCAGGCAGAATTTTCCTCCACCCTCCTAGGGGCTCCAACTGGGACTGACTTAAGAGGGGTTAGCGGGAGAAAAGCAGATGCATTTTATTTACATATTCACAGGAGCCTCACAAGAAAACCAAAGACTCAAGTGGCCCCGCCCAAGTCCTTCAGTACTAGGTTGAACACAGCTTAGCAACTGTGGAAAAGTCACTAGAATACTCAAAAGGAGGGGGACCACTAACGGAAGAGAAGAGTTATTTTAATCAGGTCTGTATGTACAGATTTCTCATCATGTGGACACCCTTTCTCTTGACGGAAAACAGTGTTTCTTTCTCCTGACACCAGCAGGGAACCATTCACATGGGAATTTTATCTCCTACTTTTAAGAAGAAAAAGGAAGGTCAGAGTGCCCTTCTCGCACCTGCTGTTTTTTTGTTTTTGTTTTTTTTAAGGGAACTTTAACTCAAAAATATTATACCTAAGTGGCATATTTTGGGGTGGGATGTCTTGAACTTCTCCAACTAGGAACTAGCTGGGTGAGACAACGGGGCCGGCATTCCCTGCAGAGCAGAGGGCGAGGAGCCGCCCTGGGACGGCTCTGGAGCATGGTTGGGGGTCGCGGGGGCGGTGAGGCTGGAACAGTGAGCAGAGTTTCAGCACCGAAGGCCTGGGGGATGACGGCCTCAGCATCTCACTGCTGCCGTAACATACTGTCCACGCTCGCATTCATCATACTATAGTGCTGGTGGTCAGAAGTCCGAGTGGGTCTCACTGGGCAAAAATCAAAGTGTCTACAGAGCTGCCTGTGTTCCTTCCTGGAGGTTCTAGAGGAGAACCCCCTTTCTCTCCACCCCACCCCACCCCCGGCCTCGCCGTGCCTCGCCGTGCCTCTAGCGTTTTCCAGTTTCCAGAAGCCACGTGCCTTCTTTTGTTTGTGGTTCCTTCATCTTCAGAGCAGCCCGGCACCGCATTTTCCCCACGTCTTTGTGCCTTCTGCTTGCTTCTCCCACTTCTAAGGACACTTCTGACCGGATTGGTCCCATGGGAGTGATCCCAGATAATCTCATTTCAGGGTCCGCTGGTGAGCAGCTTTCACATCATCTGCAGTTTTAACTCCCCACCCCATGTCTAAAATTCCAGTTACAGGTTTGGGGGATTAGGGTGTGGACATTTTTGGGGGGCTGCTGTTCCACCTACCACAACTGGGAAGCTCCTGAAGGACACAAGCAGAGGAGCCCTAGGGCCGGGTGTAGAGGAGATGCATTTGGAGGAGTTGTCCTGAAGGTTGTGTGGAGCTTGAGCTGGGGTGGGCGCCTTTGGGGAGGGGAGGGCACAGGGCAGCCGCTGGCGACAGAGGCTGTGAATAGAAAGCCCAGGCCAGTGACAAAGGGTGAGTGTCTGTATGCACATACTTTAGGTAATTTATCCCTAGAATTCTTAGAAAAAATTAATCTAATTAAGCTCGAGACACACCCCCACAGTGTGGTGAAAAGGAAATTGATTTTTAATCTTGGTTTAAGGCATGAATAACTTTGGAACAAAGACTGTGTCTTCATGCAGAATTTCCTTCCGTTTTCCCAAAAGGAATGTTTTCTGAGTTTGTAAAATGGGGTGCTTGGATTAGGGTACCTGTAAAGTCCTCTATACCCCCTCTCTGACTCTGAAAAGGAGATGGGGGTTGTAACCTGTTTATTTAAATTGTGACTATTAAGTAAATTAACCACAGGACTGAAAAGACCTTTGTGAGTGTAACAGGGCTAACGCTAAGTGCCGTCCTTTCAGCAAACCACGGAGGACGGAGGACTAGAGCAAATGCTTCAGTGAACAACTCTGTGAATCCCAAGAACTGGGAGATTCGGATGTTCCTGGGGTGTGTTTTCAAAAGAAACACAGCAGGTTTTAGCTTCGATTCTTTTTAACCTTGCTGGGGGCAAAAACGGACTGAGGAGGGGATTCATACTGTGTCCGTCAGGACTCCGGTGGCCTCTGAGGAGCTGATTCGGCCTTAAGAGGGAGGATCTTGAGGATGCACATTGGCTGGGGGCTAACGTCTGGGCTGGGAGGACCATCGGAGCAAGGGAACACTGGGGCCTCCGAGCGAGGAGCCACAGACGGGGGCATGCTACAGAAATGTTTGGACCGTTGTGCCGCACCTGCTTCCACAGAGCACGTGACCTCAGTCTTTGTGTTACTAGCTGGAGAGCCAGAGCTCTGGTGGGGGGGGGGGGGGGGGGGGACGACATCTGGCTGGCCATGTACCCATTCCCTTAGCTGGAGAGGAAGTCTGGGCCCCCACGGCTCGGCCTCCTGTGTAGCCCACTGTTCACACTGAGAAATCTCCTGTGAAGTGGAACAGATTCCAGTAAGCGTGTGTCTGTAGCAGGGGTGTTGTGTGTGTATGTCGTTGTTGGTGGCAGGGCGGGGAGGCGGGGAGGATGGATGGCTGCTAGATAGCAAAAAAAAAAAAAAAAGATGTCTTCTAATCCAGCTGTCTTGGCTTTTCTCTCTGGCCCTTTGCCTCTTCTGGGCTACTTTTTGGTTTGTTAACTCACTCTACAAGAAGTAGGCTTATTATTAGATGAAGTTTAGACCGGTGATCAAAGTAGGATCCTGACTTACAGAGCGAGTTAGAAAATGAAATTTTTTTAAAGAGTCACTTTGATTTCTCGCGAGTGCCATCCAGCTGTAACATCCTGGATGCTGCAAATCTATACCCCAACCAAGGTTGAATTTTTAGCCAGTTTCTGATTTGTCTTTGTAGTGCAGACAGCTTCTGACTGCTTGCCATAGAAGGCAAGGCTGTGTGGAAAGGCAGAACAGGCGTGGAGAATAGCGTGGAGGGACCATCGCTCGGGGCGGACGGTGGCTTCGCAGGAGTGACATCTGACCGCAGACCCGCGATGCCCCTCGGTTCAGTACGATTCTTGTGTGTATGTAGTGATTGTTCTCGTCGGTGCTCAGCGGCAGAGATAAGCCAAATGGGCTGCTTTGTTTTCTGGACATGTGTGTTCGCTGTTAATAGGACTGGAAAGGGATAGCCTCTGTACTAAATTTCACCATCATATGGGTCCACAGGGAGAAAATAGATGCAATCCAGTGACTTGGGAAGCACAGTTCTGGCTTTTTAGGGGCCACTCCGTGTGTGTGTGTGTCTGGCTGAGGGGCTGGAATAAGCCCAGGCCTGCTGGGAGGAGGGGAGCCAGAGGGCCAGGCTGATGACTCCAGCTCTGTGGTTGTCCCCATGTGGGGATACCGAGCAGCAGACAGAACAACCACTTTCTCCTCTTCCTAGACTCCTTTGTCTGTTGGTTTCTAGCCGGGTTCAGCCAGTGAGACCCACTGGTAGGAGATTGGAGGGCAGGAGGAAGGAGCTAGGAGCTAGAATGTGTCTCTCACTTTGGATGTCATACTAAGCAACAGCTACCACCCTTCTGTGGTGGCTCAGTAAAGTACTTGCACCCCCAGCTCTGCCCGGGCTCTTGCTTCCAGCAGGTGCCCAGCCTCTGGGCTCTAATCATTCTGCCCCTCCATACCAACGCCCCCCACCCCTCCCTTGGTAGTGCTTTTCCTGCCATTGATAATCTCTAGAGTTTCCCACCAGCCCCTGGGGCAATTCCATTAACATAATCAAGTCCCTTAAATTCCATCTTGTAAAAATACTTAGATGGTTTCTGTTTTCCAGATTAGGCCCTGACTACTACAGCCAAGGTCAGGCTGTGGGGTAGTTCCCAGGGGCAGAAACTGAGGCCCTGAGGCCGGGACAAGAGGTTGCCACTGGTGCAGTGCTCTCTGTGGAGGTCCCACTGATCGTCCCCTTCGAAGAGCTACCGTCTGGATGCCTGCCATGACAGGGCCATGGGACAGCTGGGTTAAAGACTGTTTTCCTTCTTTCCTTTTTGCTTCCCTCCCCGCCCCCCCCCCCATGCTTTCCCTCTCCCCAACCCCTGGAGGGGCCTGAAGTAGCAAGTCGAGGGGAGAGCAAGAGAAGCAGGTGTGGGGTAAGGAAGAGGGAAAGAACGGACTCCCCCCTTCTGTCGCTGCTGAGCCCGGAAGAGAGCTACCATCCGGAGAGGGGCTGCGAGGGAGTTTGGGAGGGAATTAGGTCCTCGTTGACCCCCACGTTAGGAAATAGCGGCCCACGTTAGAGTGACTAGGAATCGAACTCATGTTTTTAAACAGTCTTTATAAGGGGGGATCACACATGAGAATGGCTAAACGTGGTAGGACCTTTTCCATTCATTCATCGATGGACTCATTTCACCAGTATTTGGTGGTGGTCGTGTCTCCAGACCTGATCTTTCTGTCCCGAGCACTGAGAAGGTGGCGGCTCCTTCGTGGTTTCTGTAGCTATTTCTAAGCTTCCCCGAGTGGTTTTCAGAAAGCCCCGTCTTAGGGAAACAGGACTGTGCTCTTTCTCATCGTTACCTGTGTTGTCTAAGAGATGCACACACCGTAGATCGTCTGAGTGATTCTCTATTGAGGAGGGAGGATCTTATTACTGGACTCTGCCCCTTTATTTTCTTAGTATTTCTGAACACCTCAAGTCCCCAGAAGTCATAAACTGTAAGCCCTCCAGATCTCGCCGATCCGGACCGGAGACCGCGCGGCCGCGGCCCTGGGAGGGGGGGCTGGCCGCTCACCTCTCTGTTGCCCAACGAGAAGTCAGCCCCTTCCTACAGCTGAATTAGAGCCTTGTACCACAGCCAACACACAGTGTGGATTAGACAACTAAAGATGTCTTTTCAAGTGAAACAAAGAAACTAATTAAAGCCAGACAGGAAGCGTCTTCGGTGCGGCGTCTGGTGTTGTCCCCTCTCCGGAGCCTGCGGGCTCTAACGGGGGGCGGGGGGGGGGGCGCCGCATGGCAGGTGGCTGCTGGGAACGGAAGCCAGACCTTGGGGTTAGCGGAGGACCCCGCGTGGGATCCGTCCTGGCACACTGTCGGCGCCGGTGGGCGGGCTGGGTGGCCTTGGCCAGAGAGAGGGTGTCAGGGGTGTGTGTGTGCACGCGGTGCGTGTGCTTGCATAGGACTTGCACAGGGGAAAGAAGAGGATGTTAAGAGAGTCATGACAAGGATAAATGGGCACCTTTTCTCCCTCCCCCCTCCACCCCGTGTAAAGGGACAGGGTCTCTGAAGGAAGGAACAAAGAAAACGAAACATGGCCAGGGGGATGGTAAGTCAGGCACTTTCATCCATGTTCTTTCACGTGATCCTTTGAGGTGAGCACGGTCCCATTTTCCCAGATGAGCAGACTGAGGCAGCTGGAGTGCTCGTTAACCTGACAAAGGTGAAATGGTGGGCCAGTGGCGTCACTGGGATGTGAGGTCTGGTGTTTGACACTGGGCAAGCCTGTAGCTATCCCGCCCCCCATGCTCCTGCACTTCCTTCCAAGCAGGGTGCATCCTGGAGATTTGCTGAGTGGAACTCAGAAGAGAAATCACTTTGCCTCATGTCTTCATCTATAAAAGGATGTGGATGAACTAGGTGAGCTCCGATTCCTTCTGACTCTGTTTGTGAAGCCTGAAGGATTTCAGGGGAGGTGGAAGGGTGACCCACACTCTAGGCTAAGCTGGTCATGGTGGAAATCTTACCTCGTCAGCAGTTCCAGACACACATCATGGCATTTAATTTCTCAAAACTGACTTGGAATGAGACATTAATCCCCACTCTCTTTAACTGCAGGCCTCCTGTTTTTAGAGGGAAATACAGTGCCTTGCCCATTAAAAGATGAGTTATTATGTGGTGGGTGCATGGGAGCGTGTGTGGAATCGGGTGCTCACGTGGCTGAGTGCTGTCGGTGTGGGGGGAAGGGAAGGAACTGTGCAGAAGAACATAGAGACACATATGTACGTAAGAGAATCTCAAATATTTACTATTGGAATCGTGTGGTGAAGTCGAGATTTTTTTTTTTTTTTAAAGCAAAGAAAGATCTGGTTTCAGTGGGTTAGTTAGATGACTGACTTTGATGTGGCTTCTTTGTAGACCTAGACTTGCAATTCAGCAGAGGCTGTTTGTGGAAAAGAAGTGAAACTTTAAAGCTACTGCCTATATTAAAGCTACTGAGTAGATGATCTTCTGTGTCTTGGAGGCAGTTAATTAGTATTAGAATATGCAGTGGAGGGCCTGGGGCTCAGCTGGGAGTGGAGAACAGAATTGTACAGCTTGTTCGATTGAGGAGATTGGGAAGTGTGTGTGTTCAGAGGAAGAACATTGGGGGTGGGTGCCTGCAGTTCAACCAAGATGCTTAATATTCAGTTCTGACTCTGACCTACGGCAACGTCTGTTACCTGTATAAATGCTTTGTGTGAGTGATTTCGGGGGACATTCTAAGTGTGCGGTCTGGGTCACCTTAGAGTAGGAAAGAGAACAGTTGTTAAGAGCTAAGAAGACAGCAAGATGGATGGTTCAAGGACCAAGAGCCATGCATGCCGAAGGCTCCTGGCACTCTCCAGAGATCTTGGGACAAACTTGGACTTCCTAATATATATGGGTTCCATTTTGTTTAAATTTAAGAGAGCATGGCCTTAGTTGAAGTCTCCACAGTGTGGTTATGAAGTCTTGAGTGTGTGGGGCATCGCAAAGGCAAAAAGAGAGGGGCATTTGGTTGAGAAAGCAGAGTGAAAGCAGGGCCCACAATACGCATGGCTGCTTTATTCCAGGACTCAGTGGGAAACCACTGGTGCCAAGGGATATGAATATTTAACATTTTCTCAAGGAAACAGTCAATCTGTTAGTTTTATCCTTCCCCATTTAACAAGATGTAGACGATAAGCAAGTGAAAGACACTGGGGACAATTGAAGGTCACTGGATCCAACTAGTTATGAAAAAGAATGAAGTGAGAAGCATCAGGGGATTGAATGCCATGGAGGAAAAAAAATGCTAATAATAATTGTAATTGACAACAAGAATCTTAGAACCAAAAACGTGTCATTTTCAAAAGCTTCCCAGTAATTAATGAGTAATGAATAAAAGAGAGTAAGGAATGTGATTATTTTGTGGAAAAATTATTTTTACCTCAATTAAAAATTTTTTAATTGTGTGCTACTGGACTGATCAGTAGAGATCATTTAATTCCCTGTGCATTCTTTCTTCCCTCTACCTGCTGGCCAGCTCTACTTCATTGAGTCTCTCTTCAGTTACTATGCTAGTCTCCATTCAAGTGTTTGTAGAATTTTCATCCAGCATTGGCTATGATCATAATATAACACTTATTCACTTGAGACTGGGGTTAATGTAAACTAAGTTAATGAAGATAACCATGAATTTTCAGCAAACTCTCATGTGGAAGGACCCACTGATTTGGCTCATGTCTGGTTAATCATGGTTCAGTGGAAATGCCATAGTTTTCCATTTTAGTAAAATTGGAGAGTTTACAACTTCTTGCTCCCTTATCCCTCCGCCCCCCAACTTGGTACATGAGATTATATAATATCTTTCACCAAGAAGCTCAAAGCAATATTACTGAATAATTATGATACCAATAGGAAATAGGTGAATATTATATTATCAGTTGTGGAAATGGAGAGGTGGATATTCTGAGCTCAAACCAAAGTCCTTATTTACCTTGCTTTATACCCTCTCCTTCTATATTTGTAGTTCATCATATTATCACCTACCCAGAAACCCAGGAGTTATCTTTTCATCTCTGGGCCTCTAAGCGCCTACATCTTATCAGTTGCCAGATCCCTTCTGTTCTACTGTCTTCTTAGGTAGAATTAGCATCGGTTTTTTCTATTCCCTCTGCCCTGGTCAAGCCCTCATCACATCCAGACTGGTCTCCAGCCTCTGGTCTGAGCAGCCTCAAGTTCAAACTCCAAGTTTGACTTGGAGTCAGACTGAAGCCTCTCAGTGACTTGCCATTGGATCTGCAGATGTCACCTGCATCACCCAGAAGGTCGGGCACTCAAGGGGACAGAGGGAATCCTGTGTGCCATACATCGGTGTTGCCAGCATATAGCCTAGAGCCTGGTACATCAGCCCCACAGAAACCTCCACCCATCCATCATCCATCCTTTCCACATCTGTTTACTGAGCTCCTACTATGTGCAGATACACTCATGGGTGAATGAGACCATGGCAGTGAACATACCAGATACCGTTGTCCTTACATATGTTGCTTCTTACCCTGATGCATATATTTAAACTTTTATAAAGGAGTTTTGTAAATGCATGGAGTCAAACATATCCCTATTTCTTTCTGTTTTATGCTTTTTGTGCATTGCTCAAGACATCGTTTGGTTCTAAAGCATAATAAAAATCTCCCACGGCACAATGATTATTAAGAACCCAGGCCTAGAGTGCAGTGACCTGAATTCAAATTCCATCTTGCCCGCTAGAAGCTGGGCAACTTAGTTTACTCTTCTGAGCTTTAGTTTGATCATTTGCACAGATAAGAGTATTTAAGGGTATTTAACTCATGGGGTGGTTTTGGAGATTAAATAAGCTAATACAATTAAACGTATATAGAATTATATCTGAGGGCGCCTGGGTGGCTCAGTTGGTTAAGCCACTGCTTTCGGCTCAGGTCATGATCCTAGAGTCCTGGGATCGAGTCCCATATCAGGCTTCCCTTGCTCTGCAGGGAGCCTGCTTCTTCCCTCCCTCTGCCTCTCCCCCTGCTTGTGTGCTCTCTCTCTCTCTCTCTGTGTCAAATAAATAAATAAAATCTTTAAAAAAATTATATCTGATAAGTTACAAGTTTGTACTATTACTCTGTTCTTTATTTCTCTAATCTGAAATTTATTTTCATTTATGGTATAAGTTGGGAATCCAGTGTTCTCTTATTTTTCATATGGAAAGCTATTGTCACTGAGTCCTCAGTTATACTTTTTCAGTGGTTTCTCTTTGCCCCTAGAATCACAGTACGATTCCTTAATCTACTTTGCTGTAGAGAATCTGATCCCCACCTGCTTTCCAGACATCCCTTTTCACTACTCTCCACAGCTGTGCGTTTGCCGTCCTTGCTTTCTTTGTGGTCCTGGAATATACCAGCCTCTTTTCCTCCCCAGGGAAGGGCCCTTGCTCTTTTCGCCTCTTGGAATGTTTTCCTCCCCCCTGTTTTATATGGCTACTCCGGGTTATTCAGGTCTTCCCTGCCCACCCAATAGAAAACATCCCCTCCCACTCTCACCTTCCTCCCCAAACCTAGGCATGATTTCATCAACATTTTACCTACTTTATTACATCTTATTTATTTTCTTCATCACATTTGTGATGTGAAATTTGGATAAATAATTTCTTCTCCCACTGAAATGTAAGCTTCATTGGAACAGAAGTCCTCGCCTGTTTTGTGTACTGCTGTATCTTCAGAATCTTGAATAGTGCCTAGGAAATCGTAGGTACTTAATAATTACTTTATGGGGTAGTCTGTCCTTTTCTTCTGACCAAAACAGGCTTGCTTTTGAGATTATCCTGCTGAGTGTATGGAAGTTTGATTTGAGGTATCACAGAGACACTTAGGGTGGGAACTGGCTGCGCAAGGGCAAGAATGAAGGAGAAAGAGAAATCTGGAAGCTCTGGCAGGCTGTTGATTTATGTCTACTGGTGGGGGAAGAGCTTGGTTTGTTTAGCTTGGAGTCTTAGTGTTGGCTGTGTTTGATGCCTGACATGCTTTTTCTCTGGCTTATCATTTTGGTCTCTTCTGAACTATTCACTAGTAACCTATTCACAGAGGCCTTTTTGGATCCCTGTATCCAGAGTGGATCTCCGGAGACTTGGTACCATTGGCTAAGGTATTGACTTATGAGCACCTTGAGAATTTAAATGTGCACGTCAAACGTTTCAAGGTAAGCATTGAGGCAGGCCATTGAGGTGAGCTCCAACGAGGCAGGAGTTTTTCTTCGATCATCACCATGTTTCCGCAGCTGGCACATAGTAAGTGCTCGGTAAATGTTTTCTGAACAAATCACAGAAAATGGTTTTTCTATGGTTTCTTTTGTTTTCCTGTTAGCTTGTTTTCTACTTTGAGGTTGCACATTTATTTATTTATTTTTTTATCCTGGACCTGAGCATTTAAAGCTGTTTGGTCTGAATGACTTGTCTATTTTTAGAAGACTATTCTGTCAGGTTGTAATGCTGCTTATCTGCATGTGAGGTGTTTTCCTTCCTCCCCTGGCTGCCGCTTTCTGGGCTGGTCTCACTTGGAGGCCACCTCTACTTGGTTACTCTTCCATCTCTTCAGAAATTCACAGTCACAGAGAGGGCTGGGGAAGAGCTCAAGGGTAATCCTAAGGGTTTAGACATGCTAGTCCCAGACAGGCTCATTGGACTATGGTTGATAAAGTGTGAGAGGTCGAGTCAGATCAAACATGTATTTAGTGCTTGCTGTGTGCGGGAAACTGTGGTATATTCCATGGGGGACACTTCAAAGCTAAAGTGTGCCTCTAAGGGCAAATGAAGCAGCTGGGAAAGATTCACTCCACTCCAGGATGATCACATTTCGAGATGACATCAGGACATACAGATGGAGAAATCTTGGAAACAGATGTGATGCCTGGTAGACAGTTGGCTTGGGAGCACCCGAAGGCCAGCCTTGAGATTTTAAGAATCAACTAGGATGAGAGCAAATATTCATAATGGTGACCTTAAAGGTACAATTGGGTCCTGAATCATTAATAACAAAAAAATTTAAAAAAATAAAAAGAATCATAGTGCAGTCTGTATTTATAGAAGTAGAAAGATGGACCAATGAACAACTTTTTTTTTTTTTTTTTTTAAACAATGACAAGAAAGGGTGGAGTATGTCAGGCTCACCTTACCTTGGGTCTCAGAATTCTCTACTTCCTGTAATGAGTACTTGTTAAATATGTCCTAGGAATATGTCCTAGAACTGGCAGTGTGCCTCTGACAGGATTGAAAAGACCAGTGTATTCCATGGGTGACAGAAAATCTACCAACTTGCCAAGCTCTAGAACTTCAGTTCCCGCAGGTAGCCCTGGTGGGAAACCTGGTTCTGTGATCCAGATACTCACAACAGACTTTTTGTTGTGAGTGAGCGAGTGAGCACGAGATGGAGCACGCAAGTGCACGTGTGGGTGAGGGAGAGACCGACTTGGCAGCAGGCGTCCTGCCTAGCACATAAGCCCCATGTAGGGCGTGAGCTCATGACCCTGAAACCTGAGCTGAAATCCAGAGTCGGACCCTTAACCAGCCTAGCCATCCGGTCACCTCTTTTAGCTCTAACCCTTTGCACACAGAAGGGAGTTGGGAGAGGAAGTTCTCCCCACATGGAGGGAAATGAAGCAGGGCTTTGAAACCCAGATGGCCTTCCTGCCTTTGCCTCAAGGTTGTCATCACTGCCCTGCATTGGGGCAGAGAAGGTGGAGAGGGAGTGGAGAGCCACGGGGCAGGGTGGGGGATGGAGGGAAGGAGGCAGAGAATCTGTGAAGGCACAAGCATGCTGGTGAGGTATGGTCTGCAGGATGCCTTTGTTCCCCCCCTTTGCCTCCCCCTGCCCCCAACCCCCTCGCATGGTTTGCAGGGCCCACAGTGACAATTAAGGGTGGTTGTGGCTCAAGACAATGCAGGGCAGCAAGGTCTTTAAATCATAAACAATCCTAGGAGTAGTGGGCACAGTAACCTACTACAGTGAGGGGTTAGTTTCTTTCTTAGAAACAGATCAGCGCTGCGGAAGCTGGGACCAGGGTGTGTACCCTTGTGCAGAAAGGGTGGAGCAGGAGGGAGCAGGGAAAGGACCCAGAGAGGAGCGCCAGGTTGTGTGTGTGGGGGGGAGGTCTAATAACAGGAAAGGTGTGGGTTTGGGGTATCCAGGAGTTAAAGGGCCAGAGGTAAAGGAGTCAGGAGCTTGCCAAAGAAAACAATTGCTTCCCCTTTTGGCCCCAAGTCCATTCTCCAGTTATCAGGGAAGGGGACAGCCAGGGTCACTGATTTCAAGCTCTTTGCTCTGAGATCCCTGCTGGGGTTACACCTCCCTCAGCCATCAAGCTGTTTTCCTCACAGGCTGGGGCCTTATTTGCTCTCAGGTTGCATTTCTTCACAAGAGTAGCTGGCAATGTGGGTAGACATCATCACCAGTTTGGTGGTCTGCTTGCGTTTACAGAGCATTTAGCCTTTATTTGCTGGGTACCATGCTCAATACCTCATTTAATCCCCAACACGACCCCGTTAGTAGGTTCTATACTGTTACCCCTCACTTTTATGTGGAAATGGGTATGGAAAAGTCCAACAGCTTCCTCAAAGTCATCGTGGAGCTGGGGAGTCAAACTCGGGGCCTTTTCTGCAGTTTGCGAGTCTAACCTGCACCCCTGGTCATCAGGCACATCGTCTTTCCCGGCCCACGGTGAGCTGGCTGCTGAAATCCCACAACTAGGGTTATGCACAAAGGCATTTACATGAGCATACTTGACATTCCCAAATACCAAATGAATTTTAACAAGCTTTTATATAAAACTGACTTTTATTGCAATTTAAAAAGAACAAAGACAATTTGATAAGTGCCTTTAATTACAATGTACCTGCTATTTACATGTAATTACACTTTTATACATAGCTTGAATAAGGTTCATTACATGTAAACTATAAGATATTACAAGTTAAACTCCAGCTTTTGGGGAACATTCAGAATAGAAATACTATGGGCAGAAACACACAGAAAACAAATACAAATTTCAGTTCCTTACGTACCATTACTGGGTGAATGATCAAGATTTGGCCACAGAAGAGAATTGTAATTGTGTGTTGAATTGAAACTTATTCTTAACATAACTAACAGTATTGCTATTATTTAAACCCTAAACGTTATAACTGGATCATTAAAAAACAACACAACTTTAATTTATATAGCACCTTTCTTCCAGAGATCAAAGCATTTGTATTTATATTATCTTATTTGTCCCCATAAACATCCATGAGGTAGGCAGTGGTTGGTATCATTATCCCCATTTTGTACATGGGGAAACTGAGGCACAGAGTAGTTAAATTATTTGTTCAAGGTCACACAGTAAAGTTGATGCTGGAACAGGGACCACAGAGCTGTGAGCTCATCTTTAAATCCAATGCTTCTCTTTAATATGTCCTCTCTGAGAATTTAATTCAATACCTCAATTCACTTTTTCAAGAAAAAAAATGCATTTTTTTCTCCCATAAAAATTGTTGAAAAACTATGCTATAGGCAAGAAACAAGCACTCTGGGGCAGATGACAGGCTGATGCCATACTCTTTTACTGAAGTCTTTTTGTTGGCTTTTTTTTTTAATGAGTTTCTATTCCCAGTTACAACAGTTGGGTCTTTAGATGAAACCTATCTGAAAGGATGTATCTAGTTACCTGCAAATTACAGCTCTGGTAGCCATATTATGCCATTCACAAGCCAGGCTTGTTCCTGAGTTTACAAAGAAGATATCTAAAAATAATTTAAATCACTGAGGTCATCTTTTTCATTTCTACAAATACATTTAGAGTGTGCTCCTTAAGCAACTCAGAGTGGGAGACAGGGAACTGGGAAAATACATTTCCCAGAGACACACACAAACTCAGACTTAAGGGTTGGGCAGTCCAGCCCATGTCACTTAGTTACAATTTTATGTAGTTGGTACTCAGAAAAAGTTTTTTAAATGTCAAAATCTGAGACATAAAGGACTTCTCAAACGCTTGTTGACTTGTACATAAAATTCAGCTGTCTGGCATTTCCCACAAGCTTCTCCCTAAGAGGCAGGCCCGGATAATGGTGCTGCCACATCGCCGGGACGCCAGGAGGTGGTCATGGAGTAGCTCCTTGGAATTGTTTCTAGTATGGCTCCAGGGAAAGTAACGACAACAACAACAAAGCATATATTCAAAAAGTAAGTGCAAAAAGAAAAAAAAAAAAAAAAGACAAGCTTACAGGATAGGTCACGAACATCATCTCAGATTCATTATGGGCTTTCTATTAAAAACATAAAAATGTGTCAAAGGAATATTCAGAGACAGTGTGGCTTTTGGTTTTAGCCCCTTAACCTAGAGAAGGACACGGCTGTCTTTCAGGGAAGCCTTTACTACCTAAATGGGATCTAAAATTAAATTTTTCTTCTCCTTCAGCTTAAGAAGGGAAAAAGAAAGTTTGTTTTAAACTCATAGTTTCCAGCTTGTTAAGCAAAACCAAACCAAACCAGACTTTATAGTAAAACAGTTCTGAACTGTAGGCTCCAGGGGCCAACACTGGTCTCTCTTTTAGCCTGAATTTCCTAGTAAGGGTGCCTAACTGGTACACTAGGTGAACTTTTAAAAATTAAATGTGTAAAGAGAATGAGCAAATATCACTTATGTTAACTGGCGGGTTGGGGGGTGGAATTACACTCTAGAATACCCATCCAAATAATTAACTATGACTTAGAGTGAAGTTTAAAAGAATTAAACATATCCTGGATCCTTAGCTATATAAAAGTGAGAGCATTCCCCCCCACCCCACCCCACCTCTGTATCACCCTTCCACCTAGGTGAGTGCTTAAAAGGGATTTGGTTTCTCACTTCAAACATCAGTTTCCCTACAAATGGCTAAATTATTCTCAATATTTGGTAACTCCACAGCTAAATGCTTGAATATTTTTTGTTTCCTTGACACCTGGGAAAGTAGATCAAACTAGTTACAACTAACATAATTCAGAAGCACTACTTCTAGGGGGGAGAGGATATAGTGGCCACATGGCTAAAAAATGTTACACTGTTTATAAGTGATTAATTTTTACAAGGAAACGGTGTTTTTCCTCAAAAAAAAAATCACCATCCTCCTACTTTACAGTTAAGTATGGGTCTATTATTACCAGGATTTAACTTCACTGTAACTTAGGAGACACAAGGCAGTCTCCGTATATCGTGGGGGACAGTGAGCTTACCCCATTAGAGTTGTGGTGCTGATTTTCCTGCAACCGTGTGTTTGAGTCCTCTTTAGAACTTTTTAAGTTCTGTTCCATGGCCCCCTAGTGCTAAACGTTCTCATGAAGGAGGTGGATTAAGAATGAAGATGATTTAGCAAAGTCCATAACAAACAACACTCAGCATCTGCTTCCCTAGGTGGACCGGTGGCCTGGTCTCAGCAGCCTGGGACACAGGAAAATATGAGTTAGGCAGAGCTGTTTGCTCCCTGGATGATGGCAGGGCATGGTTCTATGCTGGAAGGCAGGATCTGTGATCTGAGGATTGTGTCTCTATGGGAAAAGATGTGTTGGGAAGTCCTCCCAATAGCAGAGAGCGGCTGGGGTGGGGAAGAGGAACAGGGGTGGTGCTGTGCCAGGTGGCAGGAGGAACCAAAGTGAGATCGGAGGAAAGAGTGGCTTTGTGTCCCCGTGCTGCAGACCTGCTCCTTTAAAAGGACCAGAGTAAGGCAGGGGAGAACATTCCAAGATGTTGAAGCCAATTAGAGATATTTTCAAACTTAAAGGAAGGTTTAAAAATTCCCAGTATTGGAAACAATTTCCCCACTCTTTTGTGAATTGGACAGACCATGACAAAGACCGTTTGAGACAATGTGTCAAAATGCCACAGTCTTGAATTATTTTTGAGCAAAAGGAGCACTTTGAAACCGATCAGGACCACCTAAGAGATAATAGTCACTTTTTTGAGAAACTATTTTTATGAGGAAAAAATGCATGAATAATGAAATGCAAATTCCTATTTGTTTAGCTATATTTCAGACTTCCCTGAAAACACGAGGTGCATCAATAATACAGATGTTTACAAGGTAACATTACACTGTTGCTAATCTAATACACAGAAGTGTGCAGAAGGACCATTTACCAGCCTTTATAATCCATTACATAAGGTGATCTGAGACAACCAGAGTACAACACATTTTAAAAAAATACCCATAGCATAAGTGGTGAGCAAAAATCTGATTTAAATGCATTAAGATAAGTGATTACCAAACTGAATGCTCAAGAAATTGCCTTTTTAATAAAAATCATGGCATTAAGAGAAATCCGAACTACTATTTCTTAGCTCAGTAAAGAAGAACCTAGGAAAACAATGAATACTTTATAACTAGCAGAGACTGGCTGTAAACAGACTTAGAAATGAGCAGTGGGGAAAAAAAACCACTTACAAATATTTGTTCTCTTCTGGACCATGGCTTTTTAAAATTTACTTCCATAATTTCAGATGAAGACTAACGTAGCTTGGTTTCTGGACTGATCTGTTTAAGTCAGACACTTTCTATGTGTGTTCAGCTTGTCCAATGGCACTGTCAAGAATGATGTTAAGAAAAGATACAACACAGAGCAAGAAAATACTACCACAGGACAAGGAATATAGATTTCACTGCAAAAAAAAAAGCCATATTTGATATTTAGACACATGTTCCTATTTTTCACATCAGTCACTTATTAACAGCAAACATTACACTTTAACTTTCCTCGAGTACACAGTGCAATAAGCCTGTCAAGACTGTGCCTCTAGCAGCCCAGAGGAAGCTGGCGGGGGACCAGAAGCCAACACTTGCAGAAGAATGGCATCACTCGATCACACGGACTTATATGAACTAGTACAAGGAGCACTGAAAAAAATGTCATTTACTCATTTACAAAATCCTACTTGAGTCTTGAGCTGCGGCTCTGTGATTATCCACGTTCCCACCTCCGAGCCGGGCTCCGTCCGTGACGCTACCTTGGGGCTTGTTGGCTCTGCGCTAACCTCTTGCTAAACTCTCCAGAGGGTGAAAGAAAACGCAGCCTTGTGAGAACAGGCTCTGCTCCTGCCACCCAGTGGGAGTCACCTCGCTGGGGCTCCATCCTGGCTCACGTGGCTCTTGGTGCTTTCTGCCAGATTTCTTCTCCACATGATCTCTGAGAAGGATGCCTATTTACATTTCCTCCTGTCATGTTGAATATGTAATGAGCCACACATATAAAAAAACTATTTTAAAATACCACTGTTCTTCAGCTAAGAGAATTATGGATGCAATTTAGAATCTGAATTTATTAATTAGAAAAATGATATGAGGTAACTTAGGAAGGTTTTCTTGTAATTACTAAATGAAAACTTGGATAACTTCTTCTATTCTGCTTTTATGACAATAGTCATCACATTAATAGGGTAGACATTCCAAATACGTATTAGGATGTATCGTCACTAGTCAGGCACCAGAACTTTATATATGTATATGTGTGTATATGTAAATATATAGGTATAGTGTACATACACACACATAAACAGTTTGTTACTGGTTAAAGTAAACAAATGCTCTAATTAGAAAAATGAAAATCTAATACAAGAACTAGATCTAGTGACATCCTGAGATTAAATGTTAGTTTTTTGTGTGGACTACCTATTGTTAGCACTCAATTAAAATTAACTCTTAGATTTTGAGGGCAGATAAATCAGTAATTAGTCTTCTCACCACAAAGGACAGCAGTACTTTCAAAAGCTTTAATAGACCTAATGATGTAATTTAGTTCAGGACCGGAAAAAAAAAATTATGTGGCCCACATATTAGCAAAAATTGCTTTCTTCTAGAATTTAAAATTTCCTCAAACATTTCACATAAAACAGGTCTTTCTTTCCTGCTGACTGCATTTGAGAAACTATAAAAGCAGCATAAAAAATTCTTCTAAAACTTCAAAATACCTGACTAAAAGCAAAGATTCTACTTTTAGGCAAAATGAGTTTATAATTCTGACTTATAAACAAACCAAAAAAGTTTCCTAAAGCTTATTTTATTTGTGAGATTTCACATAACCTAAATGATAACAATGACTAATATAGATGTCAAAGTTGAATAGTAAAAAAAAAATTAAAATTACCTTTCATACATTTAAACTCTAACATTTAGCTGAACATGAAACTTTATTCAAGAAGCCATAGGCTTTTGTCCAACTCAAAGATTAGCACAGATTTTCAATGAATAAAGTAAAAAGTGATGAATTTTATGAAATGCTGTACTATCAGGTCAAAACCACGATGATACATCAATGAAAATGCTTCAGTAAGGTACCCAGCAGTCTCAAGAGCAGAGCCAGCTCCTGAAGTTTACTCTGCTTCTCCCTCCCCCAACCCTCATGGATTGTGCTATCACTTTTTCTTTTAGGGTCTGTACTGGAGGGCCTTCTAGTTTTTTCTAAAATATACTTATAATACTTTAAATTGCAACTTATTCTTAGCACAGATCCTCAACTCAAGAGAGAGATTTCAGTGCATATTTTATGGCTATATTGCATAGCCTTTATTTCAGAACTTCTGGGGGAAGTTCTGATAATGAAGTTTCAAGATGATATGACTATAAAGAAATTTTCTCTCTAGAAATGATTTTATACTTTAGAGATCATATCCACTTCCCTGGCAATAAGTAAAGACATTATGAAATACAGGAAAACCTTTGAGTGGTCAGGCGCTCATAAAGGACATTACTGCAGCAAGCACAATACTAGGTATGCCATGTGACACGGCCATCACCAGGAGCTAAAGAAACCCCACGGCGTAGAGATTGTGGGGTCAAACTCATCAATACTAAGTAAGCAAAGAAAATCACCAGGCAAAAACAGTGCTTATGAAAGATACGAATTTAGAGAGTGAGGACCTTGGCACCTTCCTGATAACCTTTCCCCCAATCCAAGTGTATTCTGCCATTTCCTTCTAGTCCATGATGACTGTGCTCAGGCTCATGAGGTCTTCATGGGAGGGACCAGGCTAACTGCAAAATAATGACAACCGAGCAGTTTACCCTGGCAGAGCTCACTTCACAGTTGCAGAAACGTATTACAAGCAGTCACAGAACCAAGCCCTGAATGCAGGGGACGGGAAGGACACGCCAGTGAGCTGGTCCCTACTGTCCGCAAGATGCTTCTCCCTCCCAGCTGCATCCTTTGTCATAAGGAGTGAAAACAGTGAGGTTATTCAGTCTGAAAAGCCAGAGATGTCACAGCCGTACAGAATAACTGCCTCTTTTTAAAATCAGCATAGGCAAGGGCCCCTTGCTGTAGCCACTCCGCATAATAGCAGGGTCCTTCTGAAATGAAAAGTGAACAAGTTTCCCAATGTTGGCCTTATAAAATCTAAAGAGATGATTAAATTCAAACCAGGCTGAGCTCTTAATCGGAGTTATTTCAGCCACTGATTGTTGTAAAATGAAGGGAAAGAAAAAAATCCCAATAGGCAATTTGCATTTGCAAGCACTGGATTGGAGAATCCACCACTGTAAATTTTCTTAAAAATGTAACTAAATCTTACTGGAATTATAATACCTTCGTGAGGTTAATAATGCAGTCATCTCTAGTCATATTTCATTCTTCCTTTTTTTTTTTTTTTTTTACCATTTCAAATATTTCAGTATTGCCCACCACAAATCATGGAAAATGGTCATTTATGTCCATTCCACTTCTTTCTCTAGTAAGCCAGATGACTTTGACCAGGGCTCCAAGTACCATTTGAAAAGTCAAGTCTTTAAAAACCTTCAATATTTTAAACACTTGATTAGAAAACAGATTAACAACTACACGTAATTATCTAGCTTATGTGCTTTATGGTGTTTTTTTCAGAATGAGAGTATAAATCATTGTACATAAAATCAAAATAGTTAATATACATTTTTTTCTGGCACTTTCTAGAAATCAGGCATTAAACATAAAACATCTTATAAATTTATATAACAAAAATAAATGTTTACATTTTAATTTTCGATAGATTACCTTAGGGTAGCAGTTAACTTATGAAATCTCACACTGTTGGTGTGGCAGCAGGGGTCATCAGAAATACACATTCAAGTCCACAGCCCTTCAGAGACGGACGCCATGGCTGCCGTCCAGATATGTGGTCTGTGTCCCAACATAGAGATTAAGGCTCTCTGTTTCAGAGGAATGAGCTCTGGGCTGAAACAAGTATAGAAGTACCACAATATTCATTGCAAATACTGAAAAGGCTCTGGAGAGTTTCAAATACTGGGTGTGTAGGGGGTGAAGGAGGGGAACCGCTTTGACTAGAAAAATAAAATAAAGCATCTAAAAATGACTTCAAGTACTTCGAGAGAGGCTGCTGATGTAGAGTGCCCACATCGGGAGGCAGGAAGGTGTCAGGAGCTCAGGGGGCAGCCCCCGTCCTGCCCACTGTGGGGTTCTTGTTCTCCCAGGTGCGGCCCTCAGAAGAGCACCAGCACCTGACAGTAACCAGCGGCCACAGTTTCTTGCATCTTGAAACACCAAAGTTGAAGGCAAAGGCCAAGCCTTGTGGGAGAATTTTCTTGGAATGAACCATTAGAAGTCAGACGATTTCAAGGGGGAAGAAAGCCATACATTTAAATGTGAGGAGCAGACCGCAAAAAAGGGAAGAAAGGAAGAAAAACCTGGCTCTTGGGAATGGCAGTATCTTGGGCAGTTGGAGTCGTGGTTCTTGATGGACGCAGTTCTTCCTTGCAGCTCGGCTTTCCTCACTCACCGGTGAAACCACGGACAGCTGGGATCTTTCCAGAAGGTGAGGGTACATGAGGGAGATGTGCTTGGGTGGGCCCTGGGGCCCGCTCGGGGGCAGTCCCGGTACGTACCTCACTGTTTCCAGCCCCGGGAAACAGTCTCCACATGTTCAGTTGTCGTCGGGTTACTGGAGCAGCGCCCAGAGAAGGGGTTGCTGTCGCTTCTTGTCCTCCGCAGGAGAAATGCCCCCAGCCGGCCGGCATACGTTGTGCGGGCTTGTCTTCCCGCGTGCTAGAGCCTGGTGATATCGCGGCATTGCTGCAAGTCCCCAATGCTCTCATAGTCATTCTCTTTTGGGAAAAGGCCACGCTGGCCGTTGGCCTCTGGGGTGGCCTTGTCTTCCTCTCTGCTTAGAGTTTGTATTGCTTCGTAATCAGGCTCCGGCTCCTCACTGGGTCTCGCTGCTGGTGGAGGCATGCTGACGCTGTTTGGAGTTTTCTCGAAGTCTTTAACAGTAGCATAGAGATCATTACAGGAAGAGGGGGATCGCTGAGTAGCTCCTTGGACGGAGGTCTGGCTGGACTCTGGTGCTTTGAGAGTCTGTCCTGATTTATTCCCTGACTGTCCGGGTTTGTTTACTGAGGAATACATGGCTGAGATCTAGAAAACAAAGGGTAAATGAAATAAGCTTCAAGTTTGACTTCTCCCTGCCCCTTTATAGTGACAAGCTAGAAATTTAACACGATAGGCCTGTGTGTGTCCCTCGAAGGTTGCTTTTTGTTTTTTTCTTTGGTCAGTTTTCCCTCCAGCTTTAATGAGATATCACTGACCTATAACTTATGTTCGTTTAAGGTGTACAACATGGTAACTTGATAGATACTGTAAAGTGATTACCACAAAGGTTAGTTAACTCCTTCATTGCCATAATTACCATTTGTGTGTGTGTGTGTGTGTGTGTGTGGTGCTAACATGTAAGATCTACTCTTTCAGCTTTCAAGTATGATAGTATATTCCTTTTAATTATAGGTACCATGCTCTTTTTAGAGCCCTGGAACTTATTCAGTGTATAGCTGGGAGTTTATACCCTTTGACTAAGGTATCCCTGTTTCCCCTACTCCCCAACCCCTGGCAACCACCATTCTATTTGCTATTTCTATGGTTTGGCTCTTTTAGATTCCACATGTAGGTGAGAACATACAGTATTTGTGTTTCTCTGTCTGACTTTTTTTTACTTGGCATAATGCTCTCAAGGTCTATCCAAGTTGTCACAAAAGGCAGAATTTCCTTCTTTTCCATGACTGAATAATATTCCTCTGTGTGTGTGTGTGTGTGCGTGTGTGCGTGTGTGTGTGTGTGTGTGTGTGTATACACCTCACATTTTCTTTATTCATTCACTGGCTGATGAACACTTAGGTTGTTCCCACGTCTTGGCTATTGTGAATAATGCTGCAAAAACATGAGGGTGAAAATACGTCTTCAAGACAGTGATTTCATTTCATTCAGATATAAACCCAGAAGTGGATTCTTTGTTACCTGTACTGATCCTGGAGTATACTTCTAGAGAACAATTATAAATAGTATCTTCAACTTTGCAAGTAGACCAGCCATACTGGCGTAACTCCATGAACACCAGGTTCTCTGGGTCTTCTGAGGGGCAGGCATGAGGAGAGCAGGAGGAATAGGAAGTTCAAGAGGTCCCTGGGACCTCACTACAGTATCATGTTTTATTTGATTTCTATTATCAGAATGCTATTTCATCTGAAAAAAAAAAAAAAGGCTCTACTGCTTTAGAAAAAAGGGCAGAAAACATGTTAGATGAATGGTTCTCAAAATGTGGGCTTCAAACTGGCAGCACCAGAATCTGGGAATTTATTAGAAAGCTAAGGGCTCCATCCCAGAGAGCAATGAATCAGAAATGCTGGGGCATGGGGCCCCACAGGCCCACTAAAGTGTGAGAACCACTGAATTAGACTATCTGACCCACTCTTTCTGCATGAAAGTGGTCTGAAAAGTAGGTCGTGGATTCTGGTTGGCAATACACATATATCTGTAAAAGCTTTATTTTCCATTAATTTTCAACTTCATTGCATATTACTGGTTAAATAGACATTTACAGATGGGGCTAAGTTTTCTGCAGTGGGAAAAATTCATTCTTATTTGCAACCAGCCAACTCAGAAATGAAATTTGGAGACAGTTAACGTACAGGGTACTCTTTCTGTGGGAAGAGTGGGCTACTTTCCAGGCATACCTACTCAGTCTCCCTAATATACCCCATATAACCTCTACTCTCAAGAGGAATTTTAGTTTTTGTTGGTAATCATAGATTAAGCATACTGATTAAGAGATTTTTTAAAGAGTTTTTTTGAGGGTTATTATTTTACTGTTAGAAATCATGCTTGGAAATAAGTGGAAATATCCTTCATTACCTATATTTATCTTGGCCATAATGATTGATTAATTCAAACACCCAGGAAATAAATGAACATGCCTGTTGACAGATGCCTGGCTTCCCAAGTGCGGAGAGATATTTTCTTGCTTTCACATATCTCACATACTGTGGATGAAGTTTCCAGCTGGCCTCAAAAGCTTCTCAAGACAGGCCTGCCGCATGCTAACTGGTCATTTGCATGAGAACTTTTCACTGCAGTCTGGGGGCTCTGTTTTGCCAGGCCTTGACAATCCAAACATTTGGAGCCAGAGAAATCATCTTCGGGAAGCTCTTGCCATGTTGCTCTGACCCTTCTAATGAATATTAAATTGACATTCTCACTCAAAATCTCACTGACAAACTCAAAATCTTAGAGATTTTAGTGGAAAAAATTACTCTTGAAATGAGGATTTATAATTTCTTTGAAGTTAGGAAGAATTAAAGTACATCATCTGCTTTTCCTAGCAAGGTACAAATATCTTAATATCTAAAAGGTGGTCTGAGCCGAAAATGTGGCTAGATTATCAAGCGTACATCATACATGACGATGAAGGGGGAGGCAGCGTGCTAGCGGGACTCTTCACCTTCGGGGGAGCATCAAGGATGAACACACATGCACCTGTGCTGTAACCATGGGATTGGCCTCTGAGCTTCTCTCCTCGATGCTCTTCCTCATGATGCCTGCCATAAATGCCCCTACTCTTGGTAATTACTTGGGTTTTCTTGGTCTTTATATTCTTTTTAGAAAGTTATAGGCTCTTTCATTAATTTGGAACTTTGTATTATTTCTGGGCAGGAACCTACTCTGCAGATGATGTCATAAATTTTAACACTTATAAAAGATTCTCAAGTCTTCTAATGTTCTGTTTGAGTATTTGCCTTCAAGGACTATTGCTTCTGTTTTGTAGGAGTAAATTTTGTTCCTTTCGAGCCCCCTTGCTGTTTGGCTTCATAACTTTTCTCTCTTAAATCTTTCATCTTTATTATTCTGGCTGTAAATTGTTGTTATGTTCTCCTAAATTACTCTCTATCTTTTCCCCACTTCTCTTTCTATAAGCAGCCCTTTCCCCATCATTCTGCTAAATAGTATTGAAAACTCAGATCTCAGTTTCAGTCTGGTCTAACATTCTATTACATTAATACAGAAATAAGTGACTTCCATAATTATTTTTTCTAAAACATCTTCCTAAAATGACTGTCTGTGAATCACAGTTCTTTAATCTATGTTAAAAATTCATCAGTATATCTAGGTCCTATTTTCTAAAACCACAAACAATGTAAGATTAGAAGAAAAGTCATTTAAAATTTTACTTAGTCTCAACGTATTTTAAAAGGCTTGGTTTCCAGAGCTCTCATTTATTCTACTTTCTTGTCCAGGTGGGAGGGCTGTGGAGCAGTGTGGACAAGAGAAGGCTGGAAGAAGGCAAAGGAGCTGCCACAGGCTGGCAGGAGGGCGCTCTGCCTTAGTGAGGGGAGGGGCGGACACTGTGGGAAAGAAACCAGGGGAGCTGGCTACTGACTGAGTTTGAGGACAGTGAGGAAATGGGGTGGGAAGGATGATGTCCAGGGTTCTGGCTTGTAAGGCCAGGTGGCTAGATGGCAGATCCATTCCCAGGGGCGGGAAACACAGAAGCAAGTGGGCACCATTACCTGTGGAAAGCTCGTCTGATCTTTGAACTTCCAATGTGGGATCGTAGTCTATTTCCTATTTTAATACTCTGTGCAAAGTGTGATGGTAGGAGGGGATGTACCTGCATATGCATATCATTTTTCTACATGTACCAAATTTACCGTACTAGGAATTCTAGGCAGAAGCTATATATAGCCAGATAAATTAAGGTGTTCAGCTCTCTGAGCCTAGCTTGACTGTGTGTGTGTGTGTGTGTGTGTGTGTGTGTAGGTATATACTGGATTGTGTAAATTTAATGGTTCACTGAAAAGTTTAACCAGTGAATATTTAGCCCTGGTACCTGGGAGAATAGAGAGTCCTCTCCTGTTGGTTGCTATGTCTGACTGTCGAGCCAGCCTAGAATTGGACTTCCCTGGAGTTACCTGCTCTCGGCCTCCAAAATTCCTCATTAAAACCTTCCTCCTCCATCTCCCAGACTGGATTAAATTCCCTGTACCCACCTGTTCAGTTTCCTGTATTTTCCAGCCCATGATTAATTTCTTTCAAAGCTGGCCTTCTTGATTGCTCACTAAAGCTCTCAATCATAAATTTCTTTCTTCTCATCCTACTTTCTCCCCTCCTCTATTTTTTTCTGATGCTTCTTTCCTACTCACTTTCTTTTACTTAGGTGACCGGTTTATCCTCTCTTCCTTCATGTCTCACCCTCTGCCAGTCACTCTCCGAACCATTATAAAGCCAACATCCCCAAACCCTGATCTCCAGACATATGCTGAAGAGAGTATTTTAGCTTTTTTGGAGAAGGGTAACATGACAGTCATTTATGCAAGGAGAGAAACTCTTTAGAGCTTTTGTGGTTATTTAAAAAAAGCAACAAAACTCACCTCTTCTTCTGTGAGAGTTGGGTCCTCTTCCCGGGACTTGTACGACAATGAACTAAATCTCTGTTAAAATAAACACAAACCAAGGGAAGGTATAGTTTGAGGTCAATAATCCATCCTTTCTTTCGCATATGTTGTGACACATCTATAAAAATGTTTTCAAATGATTTTTAGGGAAAAAATTTTTCTACAAAGAAATATGTCAAGCAAGAGAAACACTTAATACAAAATCTGTGTGATGTTTTTCAATACCCAGTAGTATGAAATATCCAGTGCTCTTCCTGATCACTGGTGAATTCAACCCTCCCGTGAGGCCTTAAATGCTGCTCCCTGTCAGACCACACCTGCTCGTACGCCCAGTCCCTGCTCTCCTAGCTGTCCACGTCCCACTTTTTCCTCTCTCCCCAAACTCCAACACCTTCTCACCTATCCTTAGTCTTAGCTGGTGACCCTGAGAAAACTGAAGAAATAAGAAGACATGTCCATGAACTTGTACCCACCTGCCCCCATCGCTGCATTTGTGAGTTTTCCTTCCTCCCCGTCACCAAAGAACTCTCCAAGCCCCTCTTTTTTTAAATTTTTTTTTCCGAGCCCCTCTTTAAGGTGACCCCCTCCTCTTATGCATGAGATCCTGGCACTCCCCGTCTACTCAGGAATATGTGCTCCAGCAAGTCTCCCATTTTGTTTATAACATCAGCTTTTCCCTTGCTATGAAATCATGCCCAACCATGTGAAACCATGCTGATCTTTCTGTTTCTAAAAACAAAACAAAACAACCCTTCTTCCTGTTCCATCTATCGCCTCGTCCCTTTATAGCAAAACCTCCTAAAAGAGTTGTCTGAAGAAATTGCTCAAATAATTTTTTTCTTCCTATTCTCTCTCTAAACTCATTTCAGTCAAGTTTCTCCCTCTGACACTCCAAGGACGCCGATACCCACCGTGTGACCAGTGGGTCAACCCTTGGCCCGTACTTTCTGATCCACTGCTGTATTTGCCATAGTGGCCACTCCTCTGTTCCTGTACCTTCTTCACTTGGCTTCCAGGACATTGAACTTTCCTGTTTTTCTTTCCTATTTTGGTGTCCTCTGCTGGTTCCTTTTCCTTCCCAGACCTGTGCCCTGGGAACTCTTCCAGATGCCATTTACACTCATTCGATGACCTCATTCAATGTCATAGCTTTAGGAAAACTTTCTGCTGGGGACTTCCAAGTGTACAAATGCAGCCCAGGCCTTTTCTCATAAGGCTGCTCATTCATCCAGCTGTTCTCTGCTGCTTCCACTCAGGCATCCAGCATGTGAAAACAAAACACGTCTAGCACTGAATACCCAGTCTTCTCCCAAAACTTGCCTGCCTGTAGTCCCCCTCTTCATTTCAGTTAAGGGTGATTCCATCTTTCCAAAGGCTCAGGCCAAACCTGGGACTCATCATGATTTTTTCTTTCTTTCATTACACATCTGGTCCACCAGCAGAACTCCTGGCTCTCGTATAGCGTCTCCCATTACTGCCCTGTTCCAAGCCACCATCCTTTCTTGTCTGGTTTGTGAGAATCCCCACCTGATTGGTCTCCTTTCTCCTACCCTTGACACTTGAATTTGACACTACAGTCGGGGCGATCTTTTCCAAACTTAAGAGTAATCCGTTCTTCTGCTCAAGATTTTCTAACGACCCCTTTTTTATTCAGATTTTGAATACAGGCCACAAAGGATTGGGCCCTTGGTTACCTTTCTATCACTCTTCTCCGGCTACACCTGTGCCCTCCTCTTCCCTAAGTGTGCCGGGCAAGCTTCAGCCTCAGCACCTCGCACTGCCCCTTCCCTGCTCCACCTGCTCTTCCCCAACTTTCCCATCTCCTTGAGTATTTCATTCAGATGCCACTTTCACATTAGGCATGCCCTGACCACCTACTCACAGTTGTACTCCCACTCTACTTTCCTCATCCTCCTTATTCTAATTTTCCCCTGTAAACCTTAAAACCTTCTAAAATACCATATACTTTACTTATGCGTCTATTTATGTCTCTTTCTCCCCACTAAAGTGTAAGCTCCACAGGGGCAGGAATTTTTGCTCATTTGTATGTTTTGGTGACCAGTGTATTCTCAGCACCTGGAAGGTTGTATGGCACATAGTTGGTGCTCACTAAAATCTTCTTGTGCATGAATGAAAAAATGAATGAATATTAAATATTTCAAGTTCCCTGAATTGTTTAAAATTAGGATTGTTTATAATGGAGATGATGGGTTATTCATTCTTGTATTACTATAGAAAAGTAATCTGATTCCCAGATGGATAGTTTCAGATTCTAATGTGGTATCTGGAGAATTGCTTACCAGTAGTGGTTAGATAATTGACCTTCTTATCTTTCAAGTGCTTATAAGTAAAAAAAGCCTTAATTGCTTCAGGCACAATTTATATGAAGGGCAAAATGTTAGGCAGCATTTTTGCATTTCATGACTAGGTTCATAAACACCTATAGTGAGGCTCTCAACAGCTGATCTCATGGGTAATATGAAAGTCGAAATGCATTCAGAGAATACTGCGAAGAATGACTTACGTGGGATAACCTCTATAACCACAGCCAGGATTCACATTTTGATCATGAACTCCAGATCCTTTTTAAGGCTATTATTGACTGACCTACTTGTCCTTCCTACCAAAATCTGAGGTGAGAGAACCTTGCTTTTTCCTGTGTAGAGAATAGAAATTATATCGTAGTTGCCTAAGAAGACTGGGCCTAGTTAAATTCCAAGGAGATATTTACAACAGAAGATGTGAATTTCAGGCTGTTGTGGCCTGGTTCGCAGAAAGAGAGAAGGCTCAGCCATTGTTTTATTTATTTATTAAAAAAATTTTTTTTTTAAGATTTTATTCATTTATTTGACAGAGATCACAAGTAGGCAGAGAGGCAGGTAGAGAAAGAAGAGGAAGCAGGCTCCCTGCTGAGCAGAGAGAGCCCAATGTGGGGCTTGATCCCAGGACCTTGAGATCATGACCTGAGCCGAAGGCAGAGGCTTTAACCCACTGAGCCACCCAGGTGCCCCAGCTCGACCATTGTTAATACATTTCAGAGCTTTGTTGAATATCTAAATTTAAGAGTTAAGGCTACTATGGAAAGAGCCTAGATGTCCATTAACAGATGAGTGGATAAAGATGTGGTGTGTGTACACACACACACACACACACACACACACACAATGGAATACTATGCAGCCATCAAAAAACTGAAATCCTGCCATTTGCAACGATGTGGATGGAACTAGAGGGTATTATGCTAAGTGAAGGGAGTCAATCAGAGAAGGACAATTATCATATGATCTCCCTGATATGAGGAATTTGAGAGGTGAGGCGGGAGGTTGTAGGGGGGTAAGGAGGGAAAAAATGAAACAAAATGGGACTGGGGAGGGAGAGAAACCATAAGAGACTCTTAATCTCAGGAAACAAACTGAGGGTTGCTAGGGGGTGAGGGGGCTATGGAGAGGATGGCTGGGTTATGGACACTGGGGAGGGTATGTGCTATGGTGAGTGATGATTCACAGGCCTGTACCCCTGAAACAAATAATGTGTTATATGTTAGTAAAAAAAAAATTTGAATGGATGCCTATGGGTGGAGGGCAGTGAGATTGGGAATGGTGGATGAAGGGGAAAAAACAAGAAAATAAACATATTTTTCTTAAAAAAAAAAGAAAAGAGTTGTAGGCTACTGTTTTGAAACTGTCCCAAGATAAAATCTACTTGATTCATATAAAAGCGCATAGAAGCAGGTACCACCAGTGGCCCCTGTGAGTCTATCCCCTCCATGTGTATTCCTGTGCTCTGACTTCTGGGGTCCCGGAAGGTAAAGATCACCCTGCTGCTTGAGGCAGCAACGAGCAGAAGGGGTAACTATGTGGCCAAGAGTCTAGTCTCCATTTAATTCCTGATCTTCAAAATGAAGAAAATAATATTTGGTCCCAGTTAAACATCATGGAAAAACTGGAAAATATCCAAGTTAGGTGCCAACAGAGAAATATTTTACAAGCATGAATTTTCAGTATTTTACTATTTGGAGGGGGGAATAAGTCAAACACAGCTTACGCTAAAACAGCTTTCATCATTCAGCGAACCTGAAAGTGTTTGTATATATTTCCCAGAACGATGTGCCAGTAAAAGCCCCAGGAGTAGCCAGATGCCCAATCGTGACAAAAGCACATGAAAGAAAACCACGGGAGCCCACCTTGTTGGTTTCACTGGTCCCCTCTGCAGCTCCCTCCTCTGCTGTCTTGCTCTCTTCCTTCTCCTGAAGGTTTTCATTCTCATCCAGAAGTTTAACGGGGACAGGTGGTGGGGCCTCCTCTTCCAAGTCACATGAATTTCTGAGAACAGTCTCTGCGTTAACGCTCTGTCGACACTTTTTGTTTCTGTCCACGGAGGCATACTCAGCAAAGTCCGCCTCGGGGGCTTGGGGCCCTGGAAGCTCTTTCAAAGCGGAAGTCGACTTTGACCTGCTGCTGTGGCCTTTCCCTGGGTTCACGGCTGCTGCCACCTCCTTTATTTCTTTCACAGTTTCATACAAGCAGTCCTCCACCATATTCTCTTGGGAGGAACTATCCTTGAGCACTTCATACGGCCCTTCCGTCCCCAGGCCCTGGTCCCCGTCCATGCTCCTCACGTTGAGCATCGTGTCCACTGCGCTGTCAGGAGGAATTCTGGGCAGTTCCCGGCTCTGGTGACACTTTGGCTTCCCCGTGCTGTCCTGGGAGTCCAGCAGATCCGAAGCTGAGGTCTGGACCTCCTCATAATGTTGCGTGCAGGTCAGAGTACTGTCTTCTGAAAGGACTGAAGCGGCAGAAGTATTAAAAATGGAGAAAGACTATCCCTTAAATAATTACTGCAGTGAACTGGGTAATGCAAAGTCAAGTTAAATCAAGGTGCTTGCTTTTTATTTGACTCTACACTGCAAATTGCAGACGATATGATTGTTGATTTTTCAACCACAGCTGAAACTAGGGCCAGCTATTTTACACCTTTCCAATACAATGTTTAATAAACTGTCTTAGCTATAAATTTGGTTCACACTTTCATTGCTCCTTGGTGGGATTCTTGCAGGCAGTGTGTCTAATGTGGCCAGAGGTCTGACTCTGGGAGAGGCTGGGCACCAAAGTGGGGGGGCACACATGGTGGCCACCTCCCATTTGGAGAGAATAATTGGTAGCCATCCACCTTTCAGTGGTCACTTTTGTTTGGCAGACATGATGGAAACCGTGGGGCAAAAGGCACCCTCAACAGCAAGTACAAAGGGACGGTACATCCGTGGCTCTTTAAAGGTCTTCCTTCTGTCTTGCTGCCCCTTTCTCCTACCATTTCTACCTCAAATTAGAAAATCAAATGTGAAATTCTTAGATTTCCATAGATATGCACTGCGTGAAACCATTCAGTCATCCCTCTGTCAAATGCTTTTGAGTGCCTACTACGTGCCAGAGACCGTTGAAGTGCATCATCATCATCATATGTCATACATCAACAAAGCCTAGCCCTACTCTTCTGATACTGAATGTTGCAGCGAACAAGTTCTTAAATGACTGTCGCTCCATTTTATAGTCTTTGTATAGAAGTTTAAAAAGTACATATATATAAATGTATACTTAAATATCTATATTCGTGCATATATTTCTTATATACTTTTTATGTAACATATGGTCCTTACATATTACGTCTAGTCCTTATATGTGTGTGTATGTGTATGTTTATGACTTATGAGTTTTAATCTTTGTTTTTACTGACTGGACCGGGGTTCTCTAAGACCCCTGGAGCCCGGGCCTGTGTCTAGAGCAGTGGTGGGCAATGCTGTGTGTGTACCTCAGCATCAGAGAGGTGCAGATGAACGATCTGCTGAGCCCAGGTTGGGAGAGCAGCCCGAGTTACCCGGGGGGGGGAGGGGCCCAATGTAATGATGAGGGTCCTTTGAAATGACAGGAGGCGGGAGAGCTGGAGAGAGACGGGGAGATGGAGGGAAAGGCTGGGAATCAAGAAATGCTGATGGCCTCAAGAAGCTGAAACAGGTAAGGAAATGGATTCACCCGGGAGCCTTCAGGAAGAAATGGAGCTCTGCTGGTACCCTGACTTTGGGCTGTGAGTTCATACATATCTGTTCTAAGGCTCTGAGTTTGTGGTAATTGGTTGAAGCAGCAACATGCCACTGTTTCTTCACCCGTAAGCTGTAACAAGAACTATCTTACAGGGAGTAATAATACTATTACTAACGGTAATCTTATTGGGTGGTGTAAGGATGAGTTAGTATACAAATCTTAGAGCAATGGCACAGAGAAACCAATGAATAAATATTAGCTTTTCATCCAAATGAGCTTATTTGTGCTGAAACCGTTAGGAATACTAAGAGTGAGCAAGAACACACTGCCTAGTTTTTGAGCTGCATATTCTCAAATGACTTATCTCTCAGGAGACGAGGCCTGCGTGGAAAGCCGGTATCTTTGCAGAACTTACTGTCGCCATTGGTGAGTATCCCGTTCTGCTCGCTGCTGGCAGGCGCGTCTGTGGCCAGGCTGGTAACCGAACGGCTGAACATCTCCTTGTCGGAAGGCTGCAAAGCAAACGCCGCATGGATCAGACTGTAGGCGGAGGACAGTCGCCATGGCCTTTTCTCCAAATTAAAACAGCAACAAGAGAAACCCAGATCTGCTCAAACCTAAGTGCTCCCGAGCAGATCTGAGCTGCTCAGCTGAACTCGCCACACTGGGAATGCTCCGCATCTATCAGGTGCTCGTGGCTGTTGCACCAGCTCAGGCACGGACACGCGTCGGGGTGCGGAGCTCTACTAGACAGAGTGGTCCTGGACTCTTCAGCACCCTGGGAATCTTCCAAGACCATCTGCAGAGCTTTCTGCCTGGTGGTCTACAAGTGGGCTACAGGTGGGACATAAAGGATCAGTCCCTTTAGCTCAAGGTGAAAAGGAGACCAAGAGCTCCTGTGCTGGTCAGAATGGACTCCGCAGACAGCAGGCTCCTCGCTGTGCCACAGAGGCTGCGAGATGCTGTTCTTAGCAGAAACATGCCATCTGGAGGGAAGAAGGGAAGAGACCGCAGCCTGGCGGAAGGGGATAATGTCGCCGATGTCTGCGACTGTTTCACAGCCCGCCAAGTCTCTGCGTCAGGGTTCGCAAGAACACCGTATGTTAAAGGGCAGGTCTGCAAACCTTTCTTATTGTCACAGAGTCAGGATGCCTGGAGAGAAGAACGGCACTGACCGTTTTCCTGCCGGACTCAAATGGGGTATTACATGGAATGAGATGTGGCAGCCCGAATCACTGCTAAAGTGACCTGTTCCCACATCCTACTCGCAGAAGACACGGCATTCATGACCCAGGACGCCACAGCTGGGTCATGTTCCGGGAGTCCACATGGAAACTTCTGATATAAGCAGCCCCAGAAGCTTGGCCAGTTGGCTGCATAAATTCTCTGACTTCTTACTGGGAATCAATAACAATAGCAATAATAATAATAGCAAACAGCTCATGCTGTGTCATGGACCCTTCCTTCGAGTCTGCTGCTCCTGACTGAAGAGTGCCCGAACTTAGGTGCAGACTCTCATAGCACAGAAGGGTCCCGCCTGGACAGGAGTCAGAGGGGTGTGGGGGGCGAAGGCCCCCATTCCGGCTCCTAACAGCATCCCAACCCATCTCTGCTGAAGTAGCATAATGGGTTCTAGCCACCACGTCTAATCTCAGCTTCCATGACACACATCCTGCAGGGGAGCCCGGAGTGAGCCTCCCTCTCTTTCGGTAGCCCCAGGTGCAGACTCCAGGGCACCCCGTGCCTGGGACTGTTTGAAGCTAGGATTCAGCGGTGGCTGCTCTAGGGCTCAGGGGGGAGCTGGGATGTAGAAGAGCTGGGATTGGGGGCGGGGGTGGTGGTGGTGGTGGTGAGGCTGACCACAGGGGCTTCTTTGGGCTAAATGGCGAGTCTGCAAGTTGAACAAGATTTAGAAGCTGAGAGAGAAGCTCTTACAGAGAGCTGGGTGGACAGGCTGTGTGCGTGAGCTCGCATACCACTGCCCCTGTGCACATGTGCACTCTTGAGCTCTTTCTCTCGTACACATCCGTGTAAGAAGAGGCTGTGGGGTTGTGAAGGCTGTGGTACGTGAGCATCTCCGTCTTCCTTTCACCTGCCTGCCACTGTCTTCCCTCACACCCAGTACTGCTGCTGACCTGGGGCGGACGAGCAGGCGCTGGAGGTCTACCATGGGGGCGCTCAGGTGGGAGCATGCAGCAGAACCACACAGTGGGAGGCTTGCTAACAGTTCCCTGGGCCCCGCGCCAGCAGCACAGGCCACTCCCTGAGAACTGCTGCTCGGGAAGGACCCAGGATGGAGGATCGGTCCTCCCCCCTGAGCCCCAAAAGAGCCACCACTAAATCCTGCCCTAACCTCACCTGGCACCTGGCACTGAGGAGCATGGGGGGTGGTGGAGAAGGTCGGCTCCTGGGACCTGCATGTGGGAGGAGCAATAGTAGAGCCCCCCCCAGCCCCCAACACCACCATAGCAGCAGTCTGTGGGAACAGAGGCATGGGGCGCAGCTGAGAAGTGGGCTGACAGACGGGAAAAGGGTAAAGGGTCCTGGGTGCTGAGAACCCAGGACAGCAGTGGGTGTGGTGTGTGTGCCCAGAGAAGGAGGCTAGGAAACCCAAGGGACTCCCAGCTGCTGGGGATACAAGAGTCCTGCCCCTCTGTAGGGTGGGGAGACTAGGAGTGAGACCCCTCCTGGGGAAGTTCTGCCCCATATGCCCGATCCATGTTTCGCCCCTGTCCCCCAAAGCAGTTTTTCCCTGATCTTGAGAAATCCAGGGACTGGAAACACTTCTGTTTTCACACTGCCATGGGCTGAAGCAAGACGGATGCCATCAGCCCTGCCAATATGGGGATGGCCCCATCCCCACATGCTAGAGTGGCTCAGCCAGGCATGACCCTGAGTGGAGAGAACATGGCAGGACCAGGAGGCTCATGCTGCTCCTCACTAGGGGGGGTCTGAGGGGCTTGACTGGGCCCCATAAGAAAGGAGGATCATGGAAACCCATCTGGGCTATATACAGGATGAGGTCACGCTGGAGTCCTTCTAATGGGGAAGTTTGCACAGAAACCCGCAGAGCGGAGAGACCACATGGAGAGACACAGGGAGAAGAGCACATGACAGCAACGGCACCAAGGAGTGGCAAAGACCGCCAGCAAACCACCAAAGCTAGGAGAATGGCCTGGAACAGGTTCGCCCTCCAAGCTCTCCGAAGAACCAGCCCTGTGGACACCTTCATCTCCAGTTTTAGCCTCCAGGACTCCAAGACAGTCCATGTGTTACTTAAGCCCCACAGGCTGAGGTCCTTTGTTACACAGACGTAGCAAACAGGTACGAGGCTGGAGCTGGGCAGAGGCGGCCCTGCGGTAGCAGGTAGGCTGGAGCTCTCGAAGGCTCTCTCTGGCAGCAGCATGAGTGCATTCATTTTAGAAACTCTCCCAGCCAATCTGGCTAATTGCACAGGCCTCTAGCCACGCTGAATAAGAATCCTACTGAGAGAGGGCACAGCCTAGGCAGCCAGCAAACTCTGGCTGGGTTCTCTCCCTCGGTTTCCTTCAGCTTGGCAGCTCATGGGCACAGTGCTCAGATAAGCGGCTGGTGTATTAAAGCACATGCAGACGTGCACACGGGCTCACCACGTTCATCAGGTTCTCATGGTCCCCACTGTGCTGCCTCGGCTTCTTCTCTCTGAAATGGAAAGATAAAACATTGCTGTATTGTCAAACATGCCATCTAAAATCAAACATACACTCCTCTTTCTATCCTAATATTTATCAACATTTAAATCTGTCTTTAAGATCCTGGTTTATTTTGCCAAGGAAGCAAAAGCTGGACAGTGACTCCATCACTCCTTTGCAGGCGTCAGGGTCTGAGGGGGGTCATGTCTCTGCATGAGATTGGTCACCTCTCTGGGTCTCCCTCTTCTCCCAGATTAGAAAATACAAGTTTACAACAAGAGGACTAGGCACGTTCATATCTAGAATACTAGAACTGATTTTGCCTTTTTTTTTTTTTAAAAAAAAAAAAACAAAATCCAGACAGTTCTCTACTCATTTGTCTTAACTCAGGATCTTTGCTAAGTTGACTGCACACTGCCATGGGACTGGAAAAATAATGAAAGAAAATACAAATTTTGGCACGTTGGGAAGGATACATGCTCTCGGGATGAGTCATATGTACTTCCAGTCTATGGAAAAGTCCATCGAATAAAAATAGAATTTATTTTTACTCAGGACAGTCTAAAGAAAGCCATCAGTACTAGAGACTACATTTCCCACATATGTACAAGGCAACAGTGACACCTAGTGGGAGTGTAAACAATTACAGACAGGTCTTCACACGTCCAGGGGAGCAAACTCTTCTGCAGGCCACGTTCCTGATCTGACTCAGAGCAAGCTGCAGAGCCCCAGGTCCAAACTGGGCAGGGATTAGGAGGCTACTTGGTTCAGAGAATCAGACTTCCCCCCTCTTGACAGAGACCTCAGGGTCTCTCCTGAAGTCACTGGGAGGAGGGTTTGGAAGAGGGCTGGCTGGTCTATACCAATCCACCCGGAGGCTGTCAGTATCCTAACAGTGTCTGAGAACCTGGGAAATTACTCCCCATTAGAAAAAACTTTGCTCCTAAGCAAAGATCTCTTTTGGGAGAGTACAGACATTTTATATGAGGGAGACATGGAGGGGTGGAGGAGAAGTTGTTTAACTCTAAAAAAAGGCAAGATGATTATTTCTCATACAGTTCATCTCTCCCATAGGAAAATTAACCTGTTTCTTAAGAAACAGTAGTTCTATATTACCAATCTTTAATAAAATGATCCTTTCAAATCATGTAACAGCAATAATTCTCAGTAACTCTCAAGGGGCAGCAAAAAGAGTAGCTTTAAGACACATTAGACTTAAGATTTTCAAATATGCATAGATGGCAAAAGACAGCATAGAGTTTAACAAGGATGTGCTCAGAAGAGCGGCAAGAATTTCATTCTGGGAAGTTTCGCACATGAGGCTTCTTCCAGTTGCTCCTCAGCAAAATCAGATACAGATTTCCACCCAACCTCAAAAAAACGTCCTGGGATGCTTTGCAGCAGAGAAGTCACTTTTATTCACAGAAACAGGGGTTTCTATGAATGCTTGCGGAGTGGGATTCCTACATGCTTTTCAGGTGAAGAATCTTCTGGGCACAGGGAACGGGTTATTTTAGGGTTCCCTGGATACCCCTTGGCTCTCACCTGTCGCAACTGGAGCACAGAAAAATCAGGAAGCCGATGAGGAAGAAAGCGGCAACAGCGGCCAAACTGCCCCACAGGACGACCTGCACTTGCCCACTGCTCAGCACACTCCCCGGGGGGCCCATGGTGGGCACAAGAAGTGGCACACGCTGACGGAGTCTGTCAGTCCTTCAGACGGGGAACATAGGCATGGGGCGCTTCGTCTTCCTGCAGAGAGAATGGAGTGTTCTGAAACAACTTCCCACGTGAAGTGACAGTCTTGTAATGCATGCGTGTCGGGAGGGAGGCTTTGAGCAGAGTCAGGGAGGGGTGCGGGACGCGCTGGGTCTCTGTAGTCAAGGCCTTTGTTTCCCTCACCTAAAAATGTACAGTGGGAATACGCAAGCGCCCAGCACAATGGATAGCTTACTATTTGAATATGTTGGGGGACAGATTCTTAAGGTCTTCAAATCAAATGAGATCACATGAATTCCATAGCAAATAAATGCTTATTTGGATTTTTTCACCCAGAGCAGTAGAAAGCATTTATTACAGCTTTCAAAAAACACAGTTCACACCTTCCCCACCTATCTCCCTAGTTCTCAAAGCTACCACTCTTGGAGAAGGTTGAAGGCCGGTGCAGTTAATGAAGGAGAATGTCTTTATATTCACCCCAGAACAGTTACCTGTTGTGACTGTGACTGTCTTCGGGGCCAGCTCTAACTGGGCGGCTGTGAGCGCTCCATAAGCACATTTTCCAAAGAACGGATGAAAGTATGTGCTAAGAATACATCACCAGAAGTAAATAAGACCTTTTTATAAAAAACTACAAATTAAGCACAAAAGCTGTACCTAGTACGTTTTCATACCTGGCCTGTCCCGGAATTTTTGCTAAACACTTTCCTTGTTTACTGCTACTGGCCTGTAAAGAACGCCCTGCTCATCCCCATTTTTCAGGCAAGAAAGTTGAATGGCAGAGACGTTGAGAAAGTTCTCGCAAGACGGCACAGATGCTCAGTGGCAGGGTAAGGATGGGAGTCCAGCCATTTCAGACTCCAGAACTGTCGTCTCAGCCCTAGAGGAAGCGCCCTCTCAGTGGGGGCGACTGCGTGCTCCCTGGTCCAGCTATGAATCGTCTAAATGAAAATGGTCACATGAGTACTGTGGAATATTTTCAGTTACAGATTTTGAAAACTAGAGCAGCATGTTAAAAACTAATGATTATCCTGGGAGATACAGGCTTCCAGTTATGGAATGAATAAATGACAGGAATAAAAGCCGCAGCATAGGGAACACAGTCCGGTACTGTAACAGCGTTGTCTGCTGCTGGATGGGTGCGACACTTGTGTGAGCAGAGCATGACCTATAGAGAACTGAATCACTATCGTATAAACCTGAAACTAATGTAACATGGGCTGTCAACTAGACTCAGCAATTTTTTAAAAAATTAATAGTTATCTCTTGTCAGAAAGGCCTTGCTTAAAGAACATTTGCTTTGGCTCAATTCTAGAATATTCTAACTTAAAAGGAACCGCCTTTAATTTAATCTTAAAAATTTCACGAATAAACAAATTATCTTAATCAGAACTCAAAAAATTATTTTTCCTTGCAAAAGACTACCCATATTTACATTGTCGTTTGCTTCACTGAAAGAGCTGTGAGTACATTCTGGGAGCACCGTGCTGTGTGCCTCAAGCCAGCACTTGGCTGGCTTAGTGCCAAGCAGGAGTGCCCCTTGAAAGGGCTTGGAGAATAAAAGCCATTTTGGCAAAGGCAGTTCAACATACATTTATTTGAATATTCAAGATCAAAGAATAATAAAAAGCTGGAGAAAAAGAAACTTTTATCTACAGTGTATGCAGAGAGTATTTTAGATGAAGTCCATGTTTTCCTTGGGGCCCTGAATCAACATGAACACTTCCTAATGCTCTGTAAATATATAAACGTACAACTTCCTGCGTAATACAGAGCGTCTTTCTTCCTGCGCTGGTTATATATTATGCCTGTAAACAATACACGCATACAGTAATGGATGGTCAAATTGCTTCTGTATGTTTGCCCCTGGACAGCTATAACTGAATGAAAATAACCACCGCTTTTCTTCTGGTTTGTTGAAGCAATGAATAATTCACTTTAAATTTAGACTACAAATTGGCACCACAACCAGTTACTAAAATATATTCAAGCAAGCACATAAATCATGGCGACCTATGAATATATATGAAATAAATTTTTATATACAGGCCCAAAGCATAACACATTTTAGGAAACACAAACAAAAGAGATCTATCGTGCAGGTGTTTGCGTGTTCCCGCCTTCATTCACTCATTCGCTCATACAACAGATTTAATCAATGTCTATTTATAAAGTGCCAGATTCCTAGAAAATATTTTGCTGTGTGAATTATTCAAAAGCCAGATATCCATCCAGCAAGCTAGTGTGGAATCTGTAGGACCTTTCTCCCTTTCTGCACACGTTGTCTCTCTCAACAGGGAAGGCGGGTAGAATACAATGAAGTTATGTGGGGTGCCCAGCCTATTGGAACAGTGTAGGAAGACGATGAGAGCGGATTATTACGAGCTACTGAATAAAAGATGTAACTCAGAGAAAATGTGTCAAGGCTCCTGGCTCACTCCCCTTCAACTAGAATTTGTTGAAAAGCTACTAAAAGAGCTACTTTGTTCCCAAACAAGGATCTCACAAGGAAAAGCATGATCATCATTGAGTTTCTGAGCCCGCTGCGCTGTAATCCCAAAGGACAAGGGCTCCTATGGTTTGGGCAGCTTCTGCCTGTTAGAAACCTCAGAGTGAAACTCCACGGGAGGACACGGGAGGACCAGGTCACAGCAGTGGTGGCAGCGCAGCAAGGGCCGCCCCCTTTAAGGGGCCTGGTGGGAGAGCAGGGGTTTGCACACCTGACCTCTGGACCCTTGCAGCAGACCTGGGGTGTGTGGGGGTGTTTCCTATTGTACAGCAAGGCTGTATCAGTTGTTGTTATTCTCTCTTGGTTTCTTCCTTTGTCTGAACTTCGGTTTCCGAATTCTCTCGCCCATTCCCTCTCTGGTCATCACCTTCCATTTTGGGATCTTATCTACAATTAAGCTAGGACTGTACGTCCAGATGGAACCCCACCATGTGCCCAGATGCACATATCACTTCCATGCTCTTTTTTCTTGCTGGGGATGAGAGTACAGGCCTAGTGTGGATGTTCCAGGCAGTGCAATCGCCTTTCCTCCCAAGACTAGACTTCATGCGCTGGTTTCATGGAGGTTAAAAGCACTGCTCAGGGGCCAATTTAGTGTGTTCTAAACTGGGGGTGAGGGGAATCTGTGACTTTCCCTCTGCCTGGAAGGCTTCTATCAGGATTAGCAATAGCGGGATAGAATAAGAGGACAAGAGGCACAGTGTTTGGGAAGTAAAAAGTCACCCTGAAAGGGAAGGGCTCCTGCCGCAATGATGACGTTTGCCAGCTTATACACTGTGCTGCTTTCCCAGCCAAGTTCCTTGTGGAAAAGAGAATCAAAGGCTCCAAAGTCTGTGATGTGTTCCTGAGGACCATCTTATTTTCCTCTAATGGGTATTATCAGGGATGGTATTCTGAGTATCTAGAATTAATCTGTAGCAGCAGGACAATTTGGACACCATGAACAATTTGGAGCAATCTCTCATGTTTTCCTGGAGTCACTTAAGCCTCTTTCTTTCAGTCCTGTTCTTACCTGACTCAATAAAATTGCATGCAACTGTGGAATGTTAGTTCTTGGAAGTTTGAAAAATATTTGTCAGACCACATGGGTAAACAATCTAAATATTCTATGAGTTACTCAACATAGGGAAAGGGAACACCATTCCTTGTACCTCAGCTAACATTTATGACGGCACCCACATGCCCTACTGAGATGAGCTGAAGATCATTGTATTCATGAAAGAGTAATAGTTGCATATCACTTATTTTTGTTTTAGAACAGACCCCATTATTGGCTGCACTGATGTACACTCACAGCTGAGAGTGTCACTTAATATAAACGTGTGATATTGTAAAATAGGCAATGGTACCATCCTCCCACCCCAATTGTATATAATTCAGACTACTGTGAGGACTTGTCATTTCGCTCTGAGAAAGGTCAGTACTTGAGGTTACAGAACTTCTGTTGGGGTTTCTCTGAGAAGATATGGAAATCTAGTCTTAATACGTATTTTGGACAAAACTATTTTGCTCCATCATCTCTCATCCTCTTATATCCATTCATGTTCTTAATAGGTGATTCAATCAGAAAAAAACGATGGCCTTTTACTTTAAAAGCAGGTGCCACTATTAACCACAAGGTGGAGGTATAATCCTAGTCTCAGCCCAATCATCAGCCCCTTCAAGAAGACTTACTCTGCTGTTCGCGCCTTGTGTTAGGTGTTTCTTCATTTTCATTAGCCAAGACTACCAGCTACCTAAACCGATTCCAACAGGAAAGAAAACAAAAACAAAAAAACAAACAAAATCCAGATGAAATTAGTGAAAGGGAACGACCAAATGACAGCTATTTGTTTTTTTTGACTCTCTTAACAGGTAGGTGCCCTGATCACAGCAGACCCTGTAAGTAAGTTTGGTGGAGTTGGGATGGCCAGTGAGATCAGCGATAGAAGCAGACACTTTGACTCCTCTGAAGCCGGCGAGGTTGGTAATGACAGTCATTACCATTTTATAGCTGTCCTAGTCAACGCATAATTAAGCACGATAGAAACCACCTCCGCTCATGACCCCTCACTGATAGACAAAATCAGGAAGTCAGGACACAACCCCATGGGAATTTCTCCTTCCTGGTCATGACCAGGTGTGGGAACCATGAGGTAAAATGACACATTATGAGTCACAGATTAGCCAGACAAATTTAACAACAGCCGAGGAGCCAAATTCTCTGCTGGGCTCCTGTCCTGTGAGGTGCATGGGCAGATGTCCAGGCTAAGGCTAAATTAACCCCTCGATACAATTCTCGAGTCCCCTGAGTTTTAAGCTCGTTTATTTAAACTCAGGTAGATTTCTGTTCAGATTAGAGAGACTCTGATCTAGGCAAGCTGCTGTGCTGTACTGTGGATGAGTGTGAACCAGGTCTGCGGTAAGCATGGGGAGCTAAACCAGTGTTGGTCGTCCATCTTGCTAAGGCACAAAGGTTCTCTGCCAAATAAGGTCGTCACAAAGATGACCCTATTTCTCTTTTTTTCCTGAGTTGGGGAAAATATATCCAAAGAGCAGAAGGTGGTGAAGGACTCCAAGGTAAGAGTTTTCTTGTTGATAGTTTCTTGAACTGTAAATTATAAAGCATCACCATGGAGCACATGACTTCACATTTCTTCCTCTTGCAGCTCAAGAGAAGCACAGCACCTGTGCGTGTAAGACAAATGAACCTGGAAATCCCGAAGGTCGCTAACTGACCCTGTTATCAAGGGTTGCTGCTGAAGGCAGAACGAGCCAGGCATTCATTCTAAGAGCAAGTTATAAATCCTGAAGGCCATCTGTCAGTGTAACCTGATTACTTTTCGTAGTACCAAATGTATTGATCCACATAGGAAACGTGAAAGCTGATCCTTTCTAGGGGAGGGGGTCTGTGTGGCTCTCGCTTGTCTTCAAAACGTTAAACTTATGTTACAGAAGTAATATAGTTTATTGCTTATGAAAGCCCCATCACCATTTTTGGCTTTTTGTCTTTCGTAAAGCCAAGGGGTAAGAAACTGATGGGTAAGGAGTAACTTCTAAGGTTGCTTTTGCTCATATCCTGACTTGGAGAGCAATTCTTAAGGTTCATCTAATTTTTGAAGATATTTATATATTTATTTATTTAGAGCAGGCGAGTGGGGAAGAGGGAGAAGAGTCAAGCAGACTCCACACTGAGTGCAAAGCCCAATGAGGGGCTCTATCTCACAGCCCAAGACCATGACCTGAGCTGAAATCAACAGATGCTCAATGGACTGAGCCACCCAGGCGCCCCTCATTTTTTAATTTTAATGGTAAATCTCAAGAGAGAGGGAGGGAGAGGGGAAGAGGGAGCTACAGATAGATTCTTAGAGACCAGGTGAGGTACATAGTAAAAGGGCTTCATTTTGTGTAAGCGAGTCTAAAGGGGAAGTATGCAACCTGGGCTTTACGGTCTATCTCCTATGCCCTTGCTCTTCTGCGCTAAATTCAAAGTTCCCTGGGGGTGGGCAGGATGTGTCCACCTCATTTCCCCTCTCTTCTCAGCATCAACATAAACTGGAAAATAGGAGCCAATCAAGAATTTTTTTTTACTGAATGCTTATTTCTGTAGGAAAGATGAGGAGTAAAATTCCCAAGCAAACTCTAAAAATGAATGTTTAATGATTTATAAGATAAGAGCGAGAAGAATAAAGAGATGCGCACATCAAGCAAATAATTAAAAAATAAGCCAAGTACGTCTTCAGGCCAAACCTTAACACAAACCAAACCTTAAACACCCTCACCCGGCTTCTCTGCACTGTTGCCGAAGCAGCTGAACGTCTCTCAGGAAAAGGCACAGCAGGGGAAATGTCGGTGCCCGTGCACATGGTTCCTCGAGGCCTCTCAGCGCTGGTGGCCCCACTACGCCCCCGAGCTCGGCGTTCCTCTGACCCCTTCTCAGCAAGGGCCTTTCATGCCTTCCTCTCTCTTCCCTCCCTCAAAAGGCATTGGGGCTTCCATGTCTCAAGGGAAAGAGGAGCCGTAACTATTCTTGGCTCGCCTCACTGTTTTTTCATCTGATGAAAGCCTAACCACGCTTCAGATCTCAGTTGAAGTGTCACTTCCTTGGAGCCACTTTCCGGATGCTGCAATTCAGACCCCTCCCCCCGCCCCAGGCATGCACGCAGGCACATGCCAGTTTAGGCCTGTTTTGTAAAAGCTTATAAAGCTTTTTGCTTCATGGCATTACTCAAAACTGAAACGATGAAGCTCTTCGCTGTCTCCTCCACTGGCCAAAGGTCAAAAGTGGGCGCTGAGAACAGACCTATCCGGTTCACAGCTGTAGCCCTAGTGAGCGGCACAGAGTAGGCACTTAATAAATAATCTGAATGAATTAACAGTCGAATGAACTAATAGAGCAGAGGAGAAAAAGAGGAGGTGAATGTTGACCAGGCCTTTAGAGATGGGAAGGATGAGAAGAAACTGCTTTCTCAGTCTTTTCAGATGGTGTTGAAATCCCGCAGGGACACAAGGAATTCCAAAAGTCTGCTTGTCAGCCCCCCGATAGATTTCCATGGTACTGCCTGCCTCCCACCTGTGATCATCTTGCTCTACCCAGGCCCTGAAGAGCCCTACCACGTGCCAGCTTTGACTCAAAGGCTCGAAATCAAAAACACTGAAAAAGCCCAAGTGAGTGTGTGCTCTGAGCCAGTCACTCACCTGCATGTTACGTTACTTCCTCCTTACGGTGTTCTGGTGGAGCCAAGGAGACTGAGGTTCAAAGGTTAAGTACCGTGTCAAGGGTCACACAGCTAAAGGTTTCCTGACTCGGTGTCCCCGGCACTTTCCACTGTAGCATGTCACCCAGCAGCATGTTCTCACGGGGCGGGCGGTGGCCAGCCCCACGCTGTTCACCATCCCCAGCCGTCTGCCTGTTTGAGATGTGGGAGCCTCACCCCTCTTCCTGGCCCTTTTAACTTCCCTCTATCGTGACTTGTTCTTAGCACCAGAGGTTAGAACGCTCAGTCTCTTCTGGCTTGCTCAGTGCTCATTCCCAGCCATGCATCAGCACGTGCTCTCCTTCCAGGGGACCTAGAGAACCCCATGAGGGCTTGGTGTTTACCCAAGGGTCAGCTTCCTGAGACCAGGTCTTGACAGCCCCGCTCTCTTAAGCACTGTCTGCACTGTTTTTATTTGGCTTCTCAGGTACAGTGATTCAGCCAGTTTCTTTTCCATAATGGTAAAAGGTGTGACCAATAACAACTTACATTTCTTTGCTGGCAGGTTCTGAAATTTACTGCTTGACCTAAATGCCTCTCAAATCCTCCATTCATGGCTGATGGTATCTAAACGGTCAGATATATTTTAACAGCTGGTCGGACTGGGGGTGGACAGCTAATTACAAATGCTCCAGTATCCTTCACATACCAATTAGCTTCTACCAAGCCCTCCCCCTGAAGGCGCTATCTCATCGAGACTGCACATCAAAGGGCGCTTCTGGGAAAGGTCAACTCTCACGATGGGAGAGGCAGAATCGAAGACCATGGCAATCTGAGTCGTGTGCCCGAGGAATCCCACTGGAGCACCGGTTTCACCGAGAGCTGGGGCAGAGTTCGGGCAAGCAGTCTGGCATCCCTGCCACACCTCCCAATGTGGTTCTACACCCTCACGCGAGGGCGGTGGGCGTCAGAGTTTGTGTCCCCCCCCGGGGTGCCGGCGAGAACGTGGCTCTGCCTGGCCCCTGGGGCCTGGTATGCCACGGCCATCTTCGTTCTCTTCTTGACTGTTTTTAAAACACTATGAATTATTTATGTCATAGAATCAACAGACAAAATCCTTTTTATTGACTCCTAAAAAAACACAATCAAAATCTTCAAAAAACATCCCTACGGGTTACTTGCTGGTGTTACTGGGAACCCTTCGGGGCTGGGACTAGTTATAGTAGAATAAGTCCGAACTTGTATTTGAAAGCACAGGTTCTCTGGGTTCATCCTCAGGGCCTTCTGCCAGGAATGGGGTACTCAAGGGCTCTAGAAGATTCCCAAGTGCCTTGCAGAGAAGTGGCAGGGCAAGGGTTCCTGCAGAGCAGAACTTCTCACAGGGTGGGCTTGGACCAGAAGCCTCATCGTCTTCCAGGAACTCGTTAAAAATGTAGAAATCCGGGCTTGCCTGAGGCCTGTGAATCAGTCAGGGTGGGGCCCACAATCTCTCTCTCTTTTTTAAGATTTTATTTATTTTAGAGAGAGAGAATGCAAGTGGGGGAGGGAGAGGGACAAGCAGCCTCCGCACTGAGCACAGAGCCTATGTGGGGCTTGATCTCAGGACCCTGCGATCTTGATCCAAGCCAAAATCAAGAGTCAAATGCTCAACGACTGCTCTAAAACAGACTTTAATATATCTACAGATGATCTGGGGATCTTGTTAAGGTGTAGATTCTGAATTCTGTGTTTCCCACTGGTTCCCAGGTGAGGTCTAGGCTGCTGGCCTGAGGACTGCATTTGGAGTAGTACTAGGATACATGCTCATCTTCCTTCCAACTGGGGCTGAAGGGTCATCCAGCCAGATCCCCGGGGCAGCTTGGTCTTCATTTCATTCAAGGTTATGTGAAGACGAGGCCAGAGCCCTGTGTCACAGGACTTTCTTGATTCCCGTAGAAGTACTCCAGGGAAAGGCAGCTCTGTACCAATCCAGAGACCCATGAAATGCCAGTGAGCACATGTCACTGTGTGTTCTTTAACATAACATGTTCAACCAAGCCCAAACTTCCTGTGCCTCAGTTTCTCCTGAAAAATGAAGTCATTTATGAGGTTTCTTTCCAGCTCCAAGACTCTGTCATTTTATGAAGGTAGCCAAGAAATCCCTTGGGTCTAAAATAAAAACTCAGGGCTTTCCACCCAATGGGAAATGTTGACCCAACAAGAACACAAAACTCTCAGTGTGATCAATAGTTTTAACTCCCCAGAAAGCACAGTCTTAGTAATTCCCAGGAAAACCTGACAAGGCCCCAGTGGTTACAGGAACGTCAGGAGGAAAAATCATAGGCAGCCTTTTCAGTCAGTGCCCGAGCCAGAAACCAGTCCCAATGGCCTCTGCCGTCATCAACTCCACTTCCAGCGAGCCCACTGCTGAACACTGGCGGCGCGGCTGACTTACGAGTCTGTTTTTTTCATCAGCATCTAGCTAGCATATTTACCCATTTATAATTCACATTTATAACAGCCTTTAAGTAAAATGCAAAGACAAAACAAAAGATATGCAGATGGGCACACACCTGTCACAGAGAGAGAAAATGCTGCTGCTGGAAGCTTCTGAGGCTTTTTAAAGGCATATGCTCAAACTTAGGAAGATCTTACAGAGACAGCAAGTCTGGAAGGGATCTATCTAATTTCTAACCTCAGTATTTGATAAGCCTGAAGAGGTTCCAAATGTAATAAAACATTCTGGAGAAGTTCTCTGTTTCTATTATTAAAGACGGTCAGCTCTTTGGGCTGGTTTCATTCGTTTTTAGGCTAATATCTCTGATATTTCTTACTCGTTAACACAAAGGCACAAAATGTATTTTACTCTTTGACACTTTGTAATTCATCAAAAAAAAATTGTTAAATACCTACTATGTCCCCAGCATGGTTTCATCTTCTTGAAAATGAGATGATACGGGTCTGAGGCAATTTAATTGCAAAATTCAATATGCAGGAGGAGAAAAATGTCTCGAATCAAGTTCCTAATACAGAGCTATATTTGATCAAAGATTGTAAAAAGCCCATTGTTGAGTTCCAGGCATGTGAAATCAGAAAGAAACAAAAAGCCGCACTTTTTCACTTCTACCATGTTGCATCAGTCACAATAATTGCAGCTTGATTCCATTCAGCTTGGTGGCAGAGGCACCGTGGCATTGACGCAGCCACAGTGCCCTTGGACTGATGTTGTTTCAAGCTGGGAACCGTCCTCAATGTGTCTGGTGGATTCCACTGACAGCCTCTGCATGGTCACAGGGTGGGAAGGACCACTTCCCCCGCACACACTCAGTCACAGTCAGGGTCAGCCAGCCTCCAGGCACAGGTCAGAGTGCAAGGACCAGGGAAGGTACCTGTAGAGCTCCACCACCTCCTAAGTGGGAGAACACTGCTTTCACCTTGTGGTTAAAGGACGTTTAGAAAACCAAATATTCGTGTAAGCGTTGGCATGCATGTTCAAAATCGTACGAAGGCATACACGGAACAGACCAAGTCACCTGGTAAGGGACAGGGAGGCAAAGGTGAAGGATGAGAGGGCTGAGGCCGGAATGCAGGCACCGTGCGTGTGAGGTAGGCTGAGGGAAGAGATTTCTGTCATTTTTTCCCTGCTTTACCACCTTACCTATAGCTGGCCTTAATCTGTGGTTACTTTGTGAATTTAAGAAAGATCTTTTCCTCTCTTCTTTTGCCCAATTTAGGGAAGATAAAACCACACTGATAGGGGTAGGGGAGTAGGTGTAACAGTGGTGACACCTTGGAGAGAGGTTCTTACACGACTCGATCCTGCACGACCAGACGGAACTCGACGACCAGAACCAGTCACCTCCTTCAGGGAGGTCCGTGTTCACTACAGAGCCGCTCACATGCCAGGGAGCCAGAAGACTCTGGACCAGACAGGAAAGACAGATGGAGCGAACTCTAGGTTCTGAGGAAAGACATAGCAGGACACAACAGGATCATACTTCTGAGCAAAAGAATGTTTCCTCAGTTTAAAGGAGGAGCAGTTTGTGGTCCGCTGAATCACCAGTCCTGATGTATTCAAGTGCCTCAGTTCAGTGGCGGCCAGCCCCTTCTGTCCATCGGCCTCATCAGCTGCCTGTGCCTTCCTTCCCGGGCACAGGAGAGCACCAGCCATTGCACCTGTGTCCCCGAGGACCCCCCAATATCCCGCTTCACAACGCCTGGGGCACTTGTTAGGTAGGCTGCTGATGCCCAGGCCTGAGCCTCAGATACTCTGATATGAGGGGGTTGGAGTGGGGCCCAAGAATCTGTATCTTTCACATGTCCTAAGTGATTCTGAAGTGAGTAGTTTGCTGAAACCAACCGGCTCCAACTTTTTTAGGAGCCCAGTGGGAATCCCAGTGAGGTGGGAGTTACTCGACAAGCTTTCAAGAGTTCTGGAATCCTCAGAATACACACAGCATTTGGCCAGGGGAGTCACTGTGGGAAGAATTAGGGAAGGATGAGAGGAAACGTCTTTGTAAACACGGTTCCCATGTGCTGAATTGTTTCTGTTGGTTCACCCTGTGAAAGGACAAATCTAATCCCGTATTCAGTCCCCATGTGCAAGAGATAGTGAGACTCCGGGGGAACCCATCGGGGGATCTCTGCAGGGCAGCTCCTCCCCTTACAATGTCACAGAGCTAATGTGGTTATGAGACCTAATGAACTGAAACTAATGCAATTTTGAAAATCTTCATAGCTAATGAAAATCACATCTTCTCCCTCCAGATTTCCCATTTTCTCTGTTTGTAAGCCCTGAATAAAATAGAAGTTATGGGTTGAGGCTATATTTATGGAAAGTCTTAATATAATTTGGAGAGTTTTATATTTTGAGTGTCACAGTGGCTCCAAGTTGAAGGGTCACATTTGGAACTTACATTCAATGCCACAGTGCTACGGAATGGTGGAAGAGACCTAGAATATAGATTCAGGACACTGACATTTTAGAGACAGGCCTCTTTCCCCTGCTGACTTTAAAGCACTTCGTATGTCAAATAGTTAGTGTTGTCACTCTGTCCCAATTTCCATTTTCCCTGGAAAGTGGAGAACAAGAAAAGTCTTTTGATTGCACACTGAAAGCTATTAGCGGGGTATAGCTTTGACATTCCCCCACCCTTCACTTCTCTATGCTAGGTTTTCACCCATTTGCGGGGGAAGGAATGTTTCAAAGGCATTAAATTGAGAGGTAGGGGAGAGGCCTATGGTGGCAAGCTTCACAGGCTGGGACAGACACCTTAGAGACGTGCTGTGGTAAGCTTGGGAGAAAGGGGCCAGTCACATCTTCTGAGGGTCCAAGGGACCGAATTTTAACTGTATTAAGAAACACAGATATTTAAGGAGTATAAGGTAAAACTATTTAATACAACTTAAAAAATGGAACATGGGGGGGAGGCGCCTGGGTGGCTCAGTGGGTTAAAGCCTCTGCTTTCAGCTCAGGTCATGATCCCAGGGTCCTGGGATCGAGCCCCGCATTGGGCTCTCTGCTCAGCGGGGAGCCTGCTTCCTCCTCTCTCTCTGCCTACTTGTGATCTCTGTCTGTCAAATAAATAAATAAAATCTTTAAAAAAAAATGGAACATGGGAACTCAAATTTTGCACACGAGTCAAGAATTTGAGTTCACTCTTCTCTTCCATTGACACTGAGAGGTTCTGCCTGTGCTAACAGCACACACCATAACAGGTGCCTGGTGCCTCCTAGAGGTGTGCGGTGTCACCACAGAGCTGTGCTGGCAGCTCTGTAAATGCATCCCGTGGGGGAGGAAACAGTGGGATTTGATCCTGAGAAGGGCCCTGCTTAATTATTTCTCATACCTCTATTACAGGAAGACTTCAAGAAAAATATACTTACATAAGGAACAAGAAGGTATGTTTTCAGACAGAAAAGAAAACTCATAAAAAAATCAAAATAGTGACTGACATCTAGTTACTGCCATTGGGAAAAGAAATTAGTATTTATCATTTTAATTCATTGGATTAAATGATCTAAGCGAAGTGGCTTCATTCCAGTTCTTTTTGTAAGCAATTATTTATAATGGTTATGAGATTCCTCAGTACTAATTGTAAAACAATACATTGTTAGTCCTGAAATTCAGGAGAAGGATTCAATCTTTTTTACGTTACTTTGCTTAGACCTTTCTTCAAAGTCTTTGAAATTTTACTTCATTTTATTTCATTGGTATATTATCAGGAACAAGCAAGTTTTAGGGACAGCTGGTCTGCTAGCAGTCACCTGTGTACTTGGTTTCATCTTCCTGACAACATGATTAAGAACAATCTGAGACATTCTACCACATTCACTAATCTGTCATAAGTCTTTGATTCTGGAATCGAAGGATCCAGGGTCCATCCAAGACACCAAGGTGTATGATTTCAATAGAGTCCCCAAACTATTAATACTCTCCCAAGACACTGTCGGATCACTCAAATTCCGATCTTTCATATTTCCTAACAGAGTTGTGCCTGATGCCTTTTCCCCTAGTCTATTACTGGATATGGCTTTCAGATGGACTGAAGGACAGACTCCTCCCCTGGCTGACTGGAATATTATTATCCTCCATATCATAGCTGATGGGGTCCTCTTGTCATGAGCTAGGGCTACACTACGTAGCAGCTAAACCTATGGACTAATGTCTTAATGGGGTGGCTATTATAAAATAATAGTATAAGAAACTGTCAGGATTTGTTTATCTGCATTTTTTGGCAAAACTATTAATGACATTGTTCTGTTTTGTAGTACATAAAGCTTTATGTGTCTGTGTGATAAACTCAGAGATTTTAGTGCCTGGAAAAAGGCTTTTTATCCTGCTACATTAGTTTGCCTTTTCTTAATAACAACTCAATTGTATGTACGAAAATCATATTTCCCTTTTCTCTTCCCCTCTCATATAGCTGGCTGGAAACTCAAAGATGTAATTATCCTCAATTATGGCAATTACCTTAGTCTAGCTCTTTCTTTCCTCTCTCTACACCAACTGCAACTGCAAGTTTTTTATTTTAAACATTTTGAAGAGCCTTATATATGAATGTCTTTATTATAACAACCTCAATATTTCTTAGAAGCAAATCTTAATTTCTAAATACTGCACACATGAAGTTTTAAATTTAATTATCATGAACTGCCTATAGATTTTAAAAGTTTTCAATGTCTAGAATAGGTTTTATAAGAAGAGACATTTTTTTAAAAAGCAAAGAATAAAAGGAAGGAAAGAGGAAGGAAGGAAGGAAAGAGAGAAGGAAGGGAGGGAGGAGGGAAGGAGGGAAAGGGATTTTCCCACTAAGTTAATCTTCTGGATCATAAGTTCTGACCTTTACTTTAAGGAAATAATGAAAGAAGTATCCAGATGATATACAAGATACAAAGACTAAGATAACTGAAATCAAACCAACTTTATCCTAAAGGTTAAACAGAATTAGTAAGTTCCTCTGAATTAGATTAGGGTTTTCAGCCCTGGCTATACATTAGAGTCACTTGGGAAACTTTTTATGGTATATGAAATGCCCAAGCCTAACCCTAGAAATTGGCGTCAGTAAGGATTGGGTCTGGACATTGACATTTGTAAATGTGTCTCCAGAGCATCTGAATATATAGTTAGGACCGAGAATCACTTGGGTGGATTATTCCCTCATGTTTCTAAATGCTACTTCATCTTATTTCTTATGGTATTGAAACCTGCATAGTCAGGATGTGACCACGTGAAAAAAAAAAGCTCATCGTTCCTCTTCCCACACAAGTCCACGCTGGTAACCACGTCAACCAAGTGTTTTGCACACGTATATCCTCAGAGCTTGGGCCCAAAGAGAGCATGTGTAGAGTCTATTCCGGAAGGTGGTCTCTGAGCTTGCAACATAACGACCCAGACTCAGAAGACATGGGCACTGAGCCACGTTCTCTCTCTGCTGTGTTGTCTACATATGTTTCCCTCAAAACACTAATCTAGAAGTCGTATGGCTAAACAAAGTTGACTGGATAAATAAAAAATAATTAAAATGATTAATTTTAACTTTAATAATTAATATAATTCTATTTTTAAAGTATATTCAAATATAAACAACAAGAAATAACAAAAAAAAATATCCCCTGATTGTTTAACTGGTTCTCACATAGCCCTGGTTTTTGGTAGCTTGTCAAGGCTGAGCACAAGGACATTCATTATCCACTTGCAAAGTGACCCACAATTCTTACAGGTAGAGAGCATCCTGGAAATGAACACAACAGGATGACAATACTTCGCGTTATACTTTAGGCTACTTTAGCTTTTCTCTTGATCTTCGCTGCTCAAATGGACACAAGGCATTTTGTTCACCTCAAACAGTTACTGCAAGGCTGCCGTGGCCTTTTCCTTCCAGCTCTTGAACGTCACCCTGGGTCTTCTATCCTAGGTCTTTGTCTGCTGGAATGTTCATCCTTCAAGTCCTAGCAGAGCCGCTTCCTCTTCGTTTTTTTCTATCCGGTTCAAGCACCATGTTCTCAGGAAGACTTCCAAAGCCCTCCTTGCCCATCCCCACCTCAGCCTTTATCCCATTATCCTTTCTTCCTTTCCAGGCACCCCAGCTGAAAGCATCTTCTGTGTTAGGCTTTGTGTTTACGCTCGCAGGACCCTCTTCAGCGTCTAAGCCCCAGGAGGACCCTCTGTCCTCGCAGCTCTAACTCCAGCACCTACAAGAGCAGCAGGTGCTCCGTAAACCCCGACAGGGCACGTGACTGCATACGTGTGCAGGCTGACCAAGACTGTGCTGGGGACAGTCGTGTCCCCTTGAAGGGTGAAACTACTGGTAGTAATAGATAATAAATGAGAGTGTGTCCAGTGGCAGTTTTAACCTTTAGTTCCCCAGGCAATATGCACGTGCTGGGATTTTAATGAGACCCATGGGGCTAGCTGCGTTTGCAGAGAAGGCGATTTGCACCCTGTGCCTTGCTGGCTCTACTCTTCTGCCGGAGGGCTTCTCTGTGCGCACATCTTGCAGTCTTGTCTGTTTCTTTCACTTCCCAGCAAAAAGCAGCTAGACATTAATGTTTGAAACAGCACTCCCAATCTTCTGTTGAGGTTTCTTTAGACCACTTTATTGGGGGTGGGGGTGGTAAACACCATGCTTCTTTGGCATTGGATCCTCAGGGAACCAAGGAGAAGTTTTTGCATCTCTTGTTATTGGTCTTTCCCATCCAGGTCTGTCTTGGGACAGGAGTTACACTGCAAAAAGCATCCACTTCATGTTGGGGGATTTATTATGGCTGGGATCTTTTGTCAGTAATCTTACCCTTCCATTATTACCACATGATACTAATAGACGTGGCCAGGAAGTCAGCTGTAGTATCTTCAGGACAAATCCTACTGACATATGGAATCGACAGTTGGACACTACCTCTATTCTGAGGCGCTTCTGTTGGGTCTAGATTAGCACTTTAAGCCATATTGATAACACACTCTGCCAGCCTTCCAAATATGTGCTATGTTTGCATGTCAGCTTCATTCAGAATCTTCAGTATTTCAGTTTCCCATTCAGTACAGAAAAGGATATTTGATATCACTAGCAAAATAAGCTATGTTTGTATCCTGTGAAACATGCAGTTTAGTGCCCTCGCCCAGAAAAGGCACTTGATAAATATTAGTTCCTCCTTCTGCTTTCCTTGCTATTTTAACAAAAATGTATTGTATTCAAAAATATATTTAAGGAATCTACATCTTTTAAAAACTCAAAGTATATAAAGTATTTAAATGTACAGTTGGTATCTGATTCTCTTTTTAGTTATCAAGCTACACTGAATGCACAGGGTGAACTGTAAACATTATCAACATCAGAATCGGCTGCTTCAGATGCAGGATGGTTAATCATACTATAAAGTCCTAAGAGATGGTAGAGCTTGCTTCAACCAAATATAATATACATAAATTTGTGTTTGTAAAATTGTGGTATTATGAAATGGTATGAATTTTATTTTTTTAATTTAATTTAAAATATTAAAAAAATTTAATTTTACAAAAAATACTATTTTAAATGACCAATTCAAATTTGTTTAAAATATAATTCAATTTCAAATAGAATTTTATGGAAACATATGGGAACCTAGTAACGCAGACAGTAGGCCATACACAGTCACAAAGCCAACTCAGAACTAATCATCGTTCCTCAGCAATGCTCATCCAAAGACGGTTCAAACTATAGGGTTGGGGCTGATGGCAAACTCTAGTGAGTGAGTCAGGATGATTACACCTGAACCCAGTGATTAATCTTAATGTCACGAAAAGAGGTGTAATCAGACACTGGGTTTTGCGGTGCAAGACAAGGCACTAACTATGAAGTCTTCTTGCCAAAATATGAATCTGAACTGATTAAGCCTCTAGATGCAACCATCAGGCCTCTATTCATCTTTTTTTTTTTCACTTCTATCATTGAAATGATCAAATAATAATCAAGGATTTTGTCTGCCCAGGTCAGTTGACTCACACTCATGAGACTGTGAGGTTTGTGATTAAGTTTATATGTGTCCGTCTATGTAAAAAGGGAAGAACCCATTTTATGTGGCACCTCGTGTAACTATTCATAATGACTGTCCTCAGTGTGTCAACTGAAATGCCAGGGGCTCATGTGTATGGAAATGAAGATGACAAACTGTGGTGCCAACCGCACGTTGAAAAGACATTCCCAGAGCCTCACTCCTCTCCCTGGTTGTGTGATACTGTGATTCTTCTCTGAGGTTCAGTCTTAGGCCCTTTTCCTTACTTTTATCTTATTCTCTTCCTGGCATCTTATGTACCCAAAGTCTTATGATGTTAGTCTGCCTTAGCACTTGTTATGGCAACGGCAGGAACAAGGCAAGAATCACAACATTATTCATAACACAGGGTATGGACACGGGGTCAGGTGTCTGACAGACATAGGCGAATTCCTGCTTCTGTGGTAAGTCACCCCATGTTCCGGGTGGAGCTCCTCAACCTGAGTCCTTTCCTCATCTACAAAGACCCAGGAGCCTTCATCTTCCCTCAGCCCTCAGGTTCAGAGCAGCTATTATTACTACATTGTTTCTGTGTAATACCTCAGTTTATCAAACATTTTCACAGATTTTACTTTTTGAGTAGCTTAACAATCCTGTGAGAAATTTAGGGGAGTGTTTATTTTTCTTTCTTTCTTTTTAAAAAATCATTATTGTTGTTTTAAGCTGAGGAAACAACAGACCAGAGAGATTAAGAGGCTGGCCAATGGCCAAGACCCTAGCTAGGACCCACCCTAACTAGGAAATAGTGGAGCCATCTCCTTCCACCGCCTTCCACTCTAGATCCTATAGTCTTCCCTCACTATACATGGTATTAAAAAATTGTGGTCTCATACGAAGTGAAGTTCTCATCAACGAGCCAGGAAAGCAAAGAGCACACAGCTGCCACCAGCCACCAGCTCCAATGCCACAGGGGCCTGGCACGTACCACAAACACTGAGGCAGGCCAGGTGGATATTAACCACAAGGAAGTAAGTTTCTCTTTCTCAAAGAAACATGTTTCTCATTTTTCTTTAAAGACAGAACCTGTTCATTCTATCTTTTGCTTTCTTTTTAACTCTACCTTAAGAAAACCACAGCACACACAAAAAAACTATTAAATTAGTGGTGATTAATATTCAACCTGATGGGTGGGGAATAACAGAGTCGGGTGGGGACTGCGGCCAATGATGACTCCACACCCTCCATGTTCGGTGTTGGTTACCATCCTTCTGAAAGGTATGGCATCCTCTAAAAGGGATAAAGTTCCACGGTCTTAACAGGAAGAAGAAGGGTGGTCCTTCACTGTGTCAGCCTGTGAGAACTTGCATGAATATTATAGAGGTATGAGGTCGAACTAGTATTTACATTTTCCTAATCATCTAAAATCTGAAGAATGAAATCAATTACGCTTACTAAATCTGTCGATGGTTTTCGTGTGACTAGGGTTTCCAATAGCATTCAAGGCATGTGCTTAATGTAAAATGTGTAATATACAGTAAATTCTTTATAGTAAACTAAAAACCTTACGATGTCCAGGGATTTTGAGATTGAGGACAGCACATTTGCATTTAATTTTTACTTATAAAAAATCACTGCAGTATTTTAAGAGATTTGCCGGGTCTGCAAGGGTAAAATTCTCTCATCTGAGTTCAGAAACCCAAATACAACTTCTAGTTTGGCAAGCAAGTGTCAAAAAATATGGAATTTCCCTTAAAAACATTATGTATAAACAGAGCCATCACATTTAGAATAGTAAGCCCCAGATGGTCTATTAGTATCAACAAAAAACCACTGTCCTTGCCAGCATGAATTTCATAAAGCAGAAATCATTCCCAGGCATGCAGAGACAGACACATCACATCCATGAATACTTATTACCATATGCTCCGGACCAGGTAAGGGACGTTATTACATGGCCCATAAAACAATACTTGAAAAACAAACACCAAGTATTCAAATAAACTGTTTACTCTGATGGTGAGGGCACTGAAGCTTTTATGGAAAGCATGGCCTGTATGCCCGTGTTTCAGAGTGAGACCGGGTGGCGATTATGGCTGTGACCTGCGGGCTTTAAAGGCAGAAGCAAGGCCATGAACAAACCTGGTTGTGTTGGGCTGTCTTGAACATTTTAATTTACATTCTCTTTTTCTTTCTGATGACCTAAATTTCTGGGATTCGACACTTCTGTTAATAGCCATATGATGGAACTACCATGTAAACACAAGTGTCTGGACAATCATTATTGGCAAAATAAGGAACTGAGGCTTATGGAGTTTCAGTAACTGTCCCTCACCCCCGTGGCTCAGAGAGGAGGAAAGTGAGAGAGAGGAGGACAGCCATAGGTCTTAATCCCTCCACCTCAAGGACTTCCTAAAATCATAAAAGGAACTACAATATGATGGGTGGGGAGCCCCTGGAAACCAGTGTCAGCAAGTAGACACAGCCCTTTGTGGGATGTGGGGCTTCTGGAGGTGGAAGGCTGGGAACACAGGCTGGATTTGGGATGCAGAGCCCAGGGATCATCTGAGATCCCTTTAAGGAGCTTGAAATTACCACAGTTGTAAAAAAGCAGACACTAGCCTCAGTGAGCACATGCCATTTTTCTATACTACACATTCTTGAATAACCTTTGATGTTCTATTTATTTTAAAGAAAATAGCCTTTTTTTTTTTTTTGGACTCAGTTCACATCACTGATTAGAGATATTCTAGCTGTCAGATAAATCTCCATTGAATCCAATTTACAGGATCCAAGAGCAGTTTATGGATCAATCTGGAACAATATGGGGGTTAGCTGGTTTTGTGAAAATACTTAAAACACAACAGTGAAAAAATCAATAAAGATTTATTAAGGCTGTATTTTTTTTTGCATAGGTTTAAAAATGAGTTCTAACCCTTTAAAAAGGACTTTAATATTTTTTGAGTTGAAATATAATGCTTTACTATCTCTAACTTTTTTGAGTTGATCCTTACTAAGCATGTCTTTCTCCTGGGCAGCTGTGAAGATGCCTAGCTCCACTGCTGGTCTGTCACCCTCATCAGGTGACAACACTTGAATTCTTTGCCAAGATACACATGCACTCACGGGCAATGAGCTTTTCCCTACTTGTATCATCTTTGTGCAACAGAGCAAGAAAGCATAACATTTATTTAACCTTTGTGAATACCATTTGGAGGTTCACCTAATACTCTTTAAAATAGGCAATTAAATCTGGCTGAAAATCTGATTTCTAATGTACGTAAGAAAAAGTTAATAGCTTCTTTTTATGGAACATCTACCATTTGCCAGATGCTTTTTAACTTGGAGCCTCGCCTAGAAAAATCAAGTTACATTTAACTTATTCTTCATAGGATTTTTGTGAATGATAGGTAGGTGTAGAAGACTGTACAAATGGTTACAATTCTTCTCTTCCCTCTGTCCTCACTGCCTGCAATTTGACTTCATAGGTCCTTCCAGTAAAAAAATGTTGCCTGTGTCTCTACTCTTAATTCTTGCCTTCCCTTGTGATCGCCTTGTCTGATGAAATGCATCAAGAAGCAACAGTGTGTCAATTGTGAACCTAGACCATAAGGTTTGCATGCCTCTGCTCTCACTCTTGAGATCCTCTCTGTGAACAAGCCCAGACTAGCTGGCTAGATGAGCGCCACGTGGACCACACACCCTCACTGCGCCCCCGTGAGGAGCAGAAACCTAGCCGACTGACATCGACTGCAGACATATACACGAGCCCAACTGAAATCACAAGAACGGCCATAGTGGTTCAGCCCACAGAATCAGGAGCCAAGCAGACCAGAGCCAAGCAGACAGTAAACTGAGGCGAGGTTTGTTACATAGCAGAAACTAACATGCAAAAAGCATTACTCTCTTCACTGTACTAAAGAGAGCTATGGAAGTTGGTAACTTGTCTAAGGTCACTCAGATGGAAAGCTGTAAAGCTCTCACGTTATTATATCTGTCTTATGGGCCCACCCACACTGTACTGATTTTTTTTTTGATGTAAATGTAAATGAAAAAGTACATGTTGAGTGCCTTCTACATGCTCTGTGTTGGACTGGACATATTTCCTACATCTGGGAAATTTTATCATCTCTATTTTGTTTTTCACTAAGGAAGCTGCACTTTGACAGGTCTGCTCATGCTATTGCTTCCACCTCGAGGGCACTGTTTTCCTGGTTTGAACCTGTTCAAACCATATCCCAGACACCTCCCTTAATGTCCCAAGACAGAATTAGAGTTTTCACCTGTGGCTTGATTGCAAAAATAACCACAATTACTCTCCCTCTTTCTTTTATCCTCACCCTTCGTAACAGGACTTCTTGGTATCATCCACCGGGAGATCAAGTCTATTTCCCGAGCTCTTGGATCCAGACTGGACTTGTGACTAGCTTTGGCCAAGAAGCATGGCAGAAATGACAGTGACAGTTCTCAGATCAGGCCTAGGGTACCTTATATACTTGCATTCATTCTCTAGGTAACCCTAACTCCCTCATGTGAGAAGGACTAGGCGAGCCCTGCTGAAGGATGAAGGGTCACAGGAACCACAGTCTGACCAGCCAGGTTGTCCAGCCCACACCCTAGACATGTGAGAGCCCAGCTGAAATGAGCAAAGCGAAACCACAGCTGAGCATTATTGTGTGTGGGAGACTGGTTGAGACCAGAGGAATTGCCCAACTAAGTCCAGCTTGAATTGCAAACAGAAGTAGTCATAAACGGTCATATTTAAGCCACTAAGCTTATAATGAAGCAAAAGATAACACACACAGATCCCTTATGCTTTAAACCTTTAAAAGTACTTTAAAAACTTACTTTGGAACAGCCCATAAATTCAATAAATGTTGTTTGAATGGACGAATAAGTGATCAAATATCCAATTACACTGAGATACAACTTCTCTGACAAAACAAAACTCTGACTTTTTATTTTATTTTGAAGTGAGTAGCTTCTTTCGGTCCTGGCTGTGAGACAGAATGGTGTTTAGCACAGGGCCTGAAATTCACCAGATGTACTCACTAAATGCTAGCTCTCACTGGCCATGCATGTGAACTACAGTGCCACACAAAACAAGAGCCAAAGCAAACACTGTAGTGCTGGGGCATGCAATTTCAAAATCAGGGCAGACTCTCCTGGTATCTGCGAGGTGGAGATTTAGGGCAAGGGACAGGTTTTTGTTCTTTAATCAGGCAAACTTCTTTCTCTTTGGAAGTTTACAGTAGTCCTCCCCTTTATCCATAGTATGGCCTTTGCGGTCTCAGTTATCCGCAGTCATCTGTGGTCCAGAAGCGCATGGCCCCCTGATGTGTTGTCACACAGTCAGTAGTAGCCTAAAGTTACATCATGATGCTTCTGTCATTGTCAGAATGCATTCTGTCATGTCAGCTCATCCCACGGGCATTCTATCTCATCATGACCAGAAGGGCAAGTACAGTCCAATAAAGTATTCTGAGAGAGACCACATTCAGATAACTTTTATTATAACATGCTGTTTTAATCGTTCTATTTATTATTAGTAATTGTTTTTAATCTCCTACTGTGCCTGATTGCTAAATTAAGCTTTATCACAGGGGGTATGTGTAGGAAAGACATAGTACAGACAGGGTTCAGTACTATCTGTGGGTTCAGACATCCATGGGAGGCTTGAATATGTCCCCTATGGACATGAGAGGACTACTGTTCACTCTTTAAATGACCCATAAATTGGAAGTCACCCAATTTCCAAGGGTGGGAGAGTTCTGCTGTATAAAGATCATCGCGAGAGGCATCCCTCACTCCTCCATTTTTGTTTTGTTTTGTTTTTAATGAAAAAAATTTTTTAAAGATTTTATTTACTTATTTGACAAAGAGAGAGAGAGAGAGAGAGAGAGAGAGATAGATCACAAGTAGGCAGAGAGGCAGGCAGAGAGAGAGGGAGAAGCAGGCTTCCTGCTGAGCAGAGAGCCCGATGTGAGCCTCAAAACCAGGACCTTGAGAACAGGACCTGAGCAGAAGGCAGAGGCTTAACCACTGAGAAACCCAGGTGCCCCTCCCTCACTCTTCTTTAGGCTAAGAGTTCTCGACTTGTGCTGCGTATTGCAGGCACTTGGGAAATTTTAAAACAATGCCTCCAGAGATTGGCTTGATTAGTTTGGGGTACAAGCTGCACAGAGAGACTTTTAAAAACCCCTTGAGTGATTTTATTGAACAAAGCTGAGAATCACTATTCAGCCATTCCTGAGAGTGCCTCCACCAATCAAGTGGTTATTATTCGATTTAACTTTCAAGGCAGACCTAAATAAACTTTCTTTTTTTATATGCCCCTAATCAAAATACAGCACTGAAATACTAGAGCTAGAAACTAATTTCTTCTTATGGACAATGACTGGCTCAAAAGGAAATAATTGTCGAATGAGTAACTTCCTAATGATTAACTCAACAAGCATAATATGGACACTTGGCAGGATCCTAAATGTCTATAAATGGCTTGAGAATAATTAGGTATTCAAAATTTTATTATCATTAACTAGAATACCACATAACACTATAAATTATATTAAATAATAAATTCAAACTTAATCATTTAAGTGTATGATCCAAAAGCACATTATCCTAAAATTTTTGTTTGAAAATGTACCTTATATGTGCTTTTGTGTACTTCATCACAAAGTAAAATATAATATTTTAATATGATTTTTAGTTCAGATCTAATGTGGGTATTTTAAGACACTGTGATCTTGTCTTCTTCATGCATAAGTGACCCTCATGTGGCAACAGTATTATTTTTAGGGACTATTTCTTTTTTGGCAGAATTCAAAAGTGCTGGAAAATGATGAATGTTAATCTTATGCTATAAACTATAATAACACATGCAAATTGGCTCAGTGCCAAAATTTCATCTTCCATGAATTCCAAAGCTACAATCACAGACTTCCAGCACACATTCGAGTAGAAATGCTCTAAGTCACAGATTCCCCAAGAGGAAAATCTGATGTGACCCCCTGATTTTCTAGAAATGGAAAATGAAGTCCAGAGAGGTTAAACAAGTCAAGTAAAACCCCTAACCAAATGGCTGGGAATCGAACCCAGGAAGCCTGAGCCTGCACCCTCTCAGCTTTCTGGAAAGGGGCACAGGCAAGATCATAGCAGAGCGTGTTCAAGGCCCACACAAATGGTGGTTGGCTGGATTTGGCCCCAGATTTTGCCAAACTCTGCTACAGAGAGTTATATTCAAAGAGGACCTTGGCAAAAAGGGAACAGCTATCACTTTGTACCCTAATTATTCTTATCACAAAGCAGACTACAGTCAACTCTACTGTTTAATACATTAGCCATAAATATAATTATTGTAATTTTTTCTAATCTACTATTAACTTTGTACATTAACATGGTACATTTGTATAGTTAATGAACCAATCCCAGTACATTATTATTAAGTAATGTCCATGTATTATTCAGATTTCCTTAGTTTTCACTAAGGAAATGTCCCTTTTTTGTTATCCCATCGAGGACAGCACATTACATTTAGTTTGCACTATTTTTTATTAGTTCAACACTGTGTGTATGTGTGTGGGGGGGTGTATGTAAAAGAGAGAATGAGAGAGAGAATATGAATGTCTCTATTTAGTCACTTAAAGTGCAAAACCCTATAAATTACTATTCTCATACTGTCTAATGTAAGAGAAAAGGCCATATGTTAATAAAGTAATCTAGTGTTTAAATTATGCGAAAAACGCTGTGGAGAGTAGAAGGTTAGATTAAAAAGAACTTGACATTTGGAGGGACCTAGAAACATGGTCTCTGATTTCAACGTGGGTTAGCAAAAATCTAAAAAGCAAGGAATGGGACAGAGTAGTGTGGAATTTAAAGTAATAAAAGGCAATTCACATAGAACTATAGTAATGCAGAAGAAAGCAATAATATTGTGAAATTTGTCATCATTTACTTTAGGGGAGTTTGCATTTTTAAAATCCACAGAAATGCAGTTACAGTTTCCCTGCCAATATTTGTATAAAACATTTTCCAAACAAGACTGATTCATCTTTCTCTGAAATGAATTGTTAGATCACAACAGAGAATGTTAAAGAGTTTGCATCCCTTATAGAAATGCCAAACATTTTACTCTGCCTGATGCTGTACTATAAATAGGGAAATTCAAATGCTAAAAATGTTCTCTAAGTTGCCAAACATAGTTCTTTAACATCTACTTCCTAGTACAAATGACTCATTCTTCCAAAGTTTGAAAATGAAAGCTAGATACAACACACAGAGAAATATTGTAGCTTATACCAATTAATTAAATGCAAAAGATACTTCACTTATGCATATTTCTTTTTCCTTAGGTCAAATCCACAGAAATGTTTTGTTAGACTTTTATCGAGGTTTTATTAAAGAGTAGTTACTCCGATGACAGATTTTTAAATTAACAATTAGAACAGTCAAGGAACATTAAGATTATTGGAAAATAATGATGCTGATTGAAATCATTTTGAAACTCATTAGCTGCATTTGAATGTAATAGATGTAAAATGTATTTACTGTAATAAAAACAATAGTGAAGTCAGAACATGAAAACTAAGAAGCTCACCTAACAAAACAGTACAAATTATGCTCCAACATCCAAGAACACAAGGAAATGCAACTCTAAGAAATGCAACCCGATTAAGAAAAATAGGGCTTCTTAGGAAGAAGTCACTCTTTGTTGTAAAATGAACAATAAATAGGAGACATGCCATTCATTTATGATTGGTATTTCAACACAGTATACACATGTAATGTACATCTTACAATAAGTAGAGAGAACATCAACAGGACAGGGGCTTGTGTAACACATCTGGGGTCAGCACCCGCTCGCAGAGGCAATGGCTGACTTTCCCAGAGAGATGGAACAGGAAATGGCAGCAGATGCACCTGTGATGTAGTGGGGGAGGGGTGGGGGGGAGGGAGGCAGGGCAACAGTGGTTTCATAACATTTTCTTCCAATCAACTGACTTTACTGTCGGCCTTTGATCTGCTTTCTGCACTTCACCATATCTCTTTTATCTCATTACCAACCACTTACTCCAGAACAGCAACATTCTCTTTAAACTGACTACAGATAATTACTGCAACGTCCTGTCCAGGCTTCACTCAAGTCTTCACCTGCTTTGACTTGCATAGGTATGTATTTGCAAGCCTCCGCTGGAAGTGTTTAGATTAAAAATTTTATGATATATAAGGAAGAGGTGACTTAAGTACAATTACTTGAATTTAGACAATATTATTATTAAAGTTTGTATTATCAAGCTCACATATAAACTTTAATAATTTTATTTTGAGTGTTTTCTTTTTTTTTTAAGGGGAGGAGGGGCAGAGGGTGAGAGAGAATCTTAAGCAGGCTCCACAACCAGCACAGAGCCCGACATAGGGCTCGATCTTGCGATCCGGGGATCATGACCTGAACCGAAACCAAGACTGGGATGCTTAACTGACTGAGCCACACAGGCGCCCCTTGAGTGTTTCCTATTTAACAAGTGATGTACTATTCAATTTACTCTAAATTAATTATAGAATAAAATGTATGATTTGCAGATAAGTGTTTGAAAAGACATATGGGCATATGACATATATATCAAATATATAAATATTTTCATATATGCTTCAAATACATAAATCCCAAATTATATTTAATATGTTACAATATCAAAACAGATAATAATTGCTTTCATTAGCTAATGTTCAGGTAGTTAACATTTTGGACAAACATAATCGACTTACGATAATTTTTGTGTTTACTTATAAAACAATAAGACAAGATAGAAAGGTTTAGGCTGCTGTTTGCAAGCATTTCTCTAGCTTGTCCATTCTGACTGTATTGTCCACTTGCCAACGGGTGTGTGAGGACATATATATTAAGGGTATGGCTGATACTTATTTCTAATAAATAAAAAGCTGAATTGTAGGACTGTCACTACAGAATTTTTTTTTTAACACAGAATTTTATACGATATTCCATAAAGCAGATATGAAACTTACAAAATATATTCAGATATTTAAGATTTACAGAAAGTATGATACAATAAACACCCATGTAACTACTACCCAGTTTAGGAAAAAAAAGGTCACCAACACTATGCTAAGGATCTAAGAATTTTGTCCAGAGGATTGCATCTTAGGATGACACTGATAATTCTTATGTTTCTTGTCTCACCAGTCAGCTAGCCACTATATAAAGTAACAATATGTGACTAAATATCAAAACTAATGAAAGCTGCCATGGGCTTGTGGCATTTGAGTGACATGCTTGTTTCTCTGTCACTAAGGGCTTTCTATACTCTATGAGGTCCTCCAACAGTATCATTTTCTTTAAAAATATTTCAGTAATCATTCTATTTACTAAGACTTTAAAAAGAGGACTTGGATTTGCACCTTTAGCACCCTAACAATGAAAGACCCCGGGACATCTCTGACCTTATTAAGAGGCTGCAGGTAGATCCAGGCGAGGACAAAGAACAGGAAGTCAGATGTAGGTGGGGGGCAAGGGGATGGGCATCCTGAAAACAGAATGGAAGTAACGATGCTATAGAAGGCAGTTCACACAAACAGTCTCTGTCCAAGACACCGTCCCACCCAGACCGCTGGCCTCCCATCACACAGCCCTCCAGGTTCTGGGGAACACTCCAGAGTCCGGGGAATTGAGCGAGACTCAGATGCCTGCACATATGCCAAGGCAGAGAGGGGCTCCACAGTGTGTACTGGTTTCATCAATGAGGACGATGTATGCACAGCTACCAATGAAGCACTTCTTTTTTTTTTTTTTAAAGGTTTTGTTTTTTTTTAAGATTTTATTTATTTATTTGAGAGAGAGCATGAGCGAGGAGAAGGTCAGAGGGAGAAGCTGACTCCCCACGGAGCTGGGAGCCGGATGCAGGACTCGATCCCGGCACTCCGGGATCATGACCTGAGCCGAAGGCAGTCGTCCAACCAACTGAGCCACCCAGGCGTCCCCCAATGAAGCACTTCTATGGACGGCCCATCTCTTTGGGACCAGCCTGACACAGAGCCAAAATTTCGACCTGAAAGACCAAAAGGCCGCAGAATTTAAAAACCATGAGAAAAAATTGGTCCCAAAACTGGGAACCGTTGTTTCTGCAGCAAACATTTGTTTTTAGCTTAGGAAACGTTAATCCCGAAGCTATGATTCTAATTCCTCTATCTTCAACCTGTTCATCAAAAAGCACTGAACAAGGGGCACCTGGGTGGCTCAGTGGGTTAAAGCCTCTGCCTTCGGCTCAGGACATGATCCCAGGGTCCTGGGATCGAGTCCCACATTGGGCTCTCTGCTCAGCGGGGAGCCTGCTTCCTCCTCTCTCTCTCTGCCTGCCTCTCTGCCAACTTGTGTTCTCTGTTTGCCAAATAAATAAATAAAATCTTAAAAAAAAAAAGCACTGAACAAAACTTGTTTCTTTCATATCCACCATGAAGGACTTCACAGAATTCCTTCTGCATACTAACCTCCTTCCTTCCTGTCTTTCCTACCTTCTATTCCCTATGCCTCATTTTACCCCCACCTGTTTTAATTTACTCTGTCTTAATGCATTCTATATTGTGCCTTATTCTTAAAAGTCCTTCTGGAGCCAGAGAGGACACAAACAAACGATTGCCAGCTTTTCACAAAGATGAAAATAGCTTAGAGATAATCCAGTCCTATCCTCCATATTCTAGGGATAAGAAATCTGATGCGCTGAGGTCCCAGTGACTACTGGTTTTAAGATGGAGTGAAAGTTAGGGATCCCAAATGTAGCTGACTGATCTTTCCTCAATACCTGACTACCTTCTATGACCTGTTCTGTTGTCTCTCCTTTTCTTAAGGCAGCTCTGCTCAAAGGGGTGTTGCCAGACGTTTCTCCCCATCTGGCAGAATAAAACATTTAGGAAATTCTGCACTCTGTATCTTGCTGTGGAGAGTCACAAGAGAATTCGGAGAAACCTGCAATACGTACATCAATTTAATTTCATTTAATCCACATCTCTCAAACATAGCTGATCATTAATGAAACCTTCTTTCTTTCCTCTTTCCGGAGTGGTGGAAGGGAGCTGCACCCATTCACACCACTCTCTGGAAATTACTGGGGTCAGGCAAGACCTCCTAAAAGGCAGCTAAGTCCTCACAGCAGGTCAGAGAGGAGAATGGTCAAACATCCATCTTATTGAAATATCGGCTTGAACAGTGGCTGCTCTTAATAATGGCAAGTCTAGCACCGCTGGCCTCGGGGCCGAAGCACATCAAAAGGTCCAGGACTCACTCGGTGAAAGAGGTGTTGAGGAAGAGGGAGAGCATGGCCCTTGGCCTTTCTCCAGCGCAGCCGGGGAGGTCATCTGCAGGCCCACTGTGGGGTCCAGCTTCCTCTGACAGTCAGGGGCTGCAGTGCCTGGAACCCTGGCTTGACCATACAGCACGAACCTGTACCCACTCTGAATCTACAAGGACAGAAATGAAAAATCCTTCTTCCCCGTTCTAAGTGCCAAGAGGCAAGAGGTATACAGTTCAAATCCCAGCAATGTAACACACTGTGCGCTTCTGCAGGGGTGGCAGACCCCAAGGGACAGGACCGTGAAGCACGCTCTGCTGTTGGTACAGGAGGTAACTGCGACTGGGGCGCACCAAGCCCTCATGCCTGGACTCTGGCGCAGACCCCCCCAGGCACATGCCATCTGCCCTCACCACCTGTGGATCCCTGGGCAAGTCACTCACCCTCTCCGAGCTGCAGTTTCTTCTTCAGTAAAATGTGAATAATAATAATAAAGCAGAGGATGAAATGAGTTAGTATTTGCAAAGTGCTTAGACTTCTGCTTGCCCCACAGTAAGTGTAGTTTAAGTGTTTACTGAATGAAATAGTGTCGTTAAGCGTGTACACCAATTTCCCTCCACTGGTATGTGCTTCCTTTCCCAACAGACAAGGATGAGCTGTCACAGGTGAAACAAGCCCTTCACAACTCCTCATTTTGAGACCAGGATACTCCTTGTCCCCTAGTGACGAGGATGTGAAGGAAGCCAGACCGGACTATGATCCTGCCTCTAGAGGCCGCATACACGGGCTTCGAAAGCCTGCGAGCTCCCACTGCTTTGCGGCAGGCTGAGAGCCAGGCTCTGCGGGACCAGGTCACTAGTACAAGCTAATGATCAGGGCTCCAGAACGGTGGTTACCGGGGGTTCCAGCAGCAGAGGGACAGGAAGGCAGGACAGTAGATGTGGCCGCTGGGTCACAGATGGACCAGCAGTTATCCCGCAAACTCGGTCCCCCGCCCTCCCGCTGCAGCGCCTCCAAGGGACCCCTACAGGAGCAGTAGGGACTGGCCTTATCTCCCTTACTAGCCCTTAATGTGGTTGTTAAAAAATGATAAAATAAAAGCTACTTTTAAAATGGACAAAAATAAATGTGCCAATATATTGAAGCAATAAAGGGAAACAGTTTTGTAACATCTTGGTTAATTGTACTTGGTTCCTTTGGTATTTCCTTGAAAATACCATCATATATATTTACATATTTTTAAGAGGTTCTACAAACACATTTTTTAAAAGATTGCCAAACACATTTTAAAAGACTAAGAAATTTAAAAACCAAGCAGCTAATGTACCTGAACGATGTCATAAGTAGCAGAGGAAAAGATTTGCTTTAGGCATCTAAGACGGATCCTTCTATAGGTTACATAAAAATCCAAGCAGGGTTTGCAATCATTTAATGACCGACTGTGCACCGACATCATCACAGCTGTAATTTTAGAATGTTGTAATTCATAGGATATCGTTCTTATAAAATTATACAGGGAGTTCTGATAAATACAAGCCAAGCCTGAGGAATACGAAAAATCTCTCTTGGAGCAAAAGGACGAAGGGCCCTTGAACTTGGCTGGGAATGGCCCCAGCACACCTGCTCTTGGAGCTCCCCTGGTCTAGCTCATGTGATCTGTGAACACAGCAGCCCACAGCCTGACAAGATCTCTTTTCGCTCTCAGTTTCGAAGGCAGGGTTTACACACTGCTTTCCACCTTCACTTTGACAGTCGTTGACCTTAAGGTTGTGGACATCTGGGGCATGGCACGCTCTCGCACTGTCCCTGACAGTGGACTTATTACCTCCAAACACATCATTTAATGTGTCTTTTCTCTCTTCCCTTAGGCAGCTCACACTGGCTTCCGGGCATCACCAGAGGGGTGCCGGGGTTGTTTTTCACTTACACTGACGTGAATGCTAAGGCACAGGGAGCCATCTCCAAGCAGATCTGGTGTGTTTATAAACTTCATGATTGTAATTCTTGTTACCACAGTATTTAAGTAGGCACACTGCTGTCTTAAAGCCTTTTTTATGTAATACACGCATAATGAAAGGTGAAGAAAACTGTCACGTGCAGGAAAACTATTTCCTTAAATTATGACTTGCATCTACAGTAATGAGAAGCTATTAAAATATATTTTTTTAAAAAATCTCTAAGCTAATCTATTGCTTTGGATTTTGATATTCTCCAGTGCTGTTTCCCCCATTCTGTATGCACAGCACAGATTCCTGCCAAGCCTATTACAGTGAACAAACAATGTCTTCTCTGTCAGACAGACAATGAATAGTATCACAGAATTCTCCTCTAATGTACAGCTTCCATTCCCCCCCGCCCAGCTCCTTCCAAAAAGAACCACCAGGACGAGGACGGACGACGAGGAACCCATTACTCGCCCCTTGCCAATCTGAAAGCACATTCTGGCCAGCTAAGGACTGAGTAATGTCGGCCCTATATTGACTGCTAAACAGAGAAAGCTGACAAGTTTATTTTCTTTTAAATTGGATCGTATATTTTTTCATTTCTGTGGGGGGTGAACATGGGTATCTTCATCAGGAAGGAAGGAGGCGTTTTATCAGATCGAATTTCAGGGCTTAGCAAAAACAGCTTTTGGCTACAGACTGAGCAGCAACAGGGGAACTTCATAGAAATGACACCGCAATTTGTGTTAAAATACTGGCAGCCAATTCATGAATGCTAAAGGCGACCACGAATTCAGCTGCTTCTGTTAAGCCTTTATTCCCGCTAAGCTCATGATTCATAAAGAAAGCGCCCGGAGTTACTCCTCTGAAACATACAGTATGTGCTGACAGACTCCTCTTTGACGTCTCTCTCTCCTTCTCTCTCTCATATTCCCATTCTCTCTTTCACACGGATCCCCTCTCCTCCCTCAAGAAGAGGCATTAAGGATGGGAAGTCCCTGTCACTGACCACCCACAGCCTTACTTAGTGGGTAATTTTCATGAAAGGAGCACATGGATTTCTTTAAAATCTTCCACATCTGTAAGTCTTAGTTGGTGTAAAATATTATGACTCCGTTTTCTTTCCCTTTGTGACATGAATATAGTATATATTGGATTGTAACTTCTAGGAAGGACTGCACCACGCTTTTCCCATAGAAGACAAAAATGCTATTTTAATCATCAAACCACACTGGCTGCTGTTCTCATGAATGCCAGAGAGAGAGATTAACATGAAGAAAAAAGCACCGCCTCCCCTTGCCTCCCCTCCTCCCACACACGTGTAGTGTGACTCCGCGAGCTCCCGGATTCTGAGGGCGTTCTCCGTTCTCCGGGATATCCCCTCGGCTCTGCTCACTTCTCCCCTCCCTTCCTCAAGGCACTCGAGGCTTGTTAGAGGCAACAATCAAGCCTGTGTGCAGCACCACTGCACCCTGAAAATTCTAATGAGGGGCCCCCTTATTGAACAATGGTAGTATTTACCTTGGAGAAATGTTTGTCCAAATAAGAAATCAAAGTTCTGGCGGTGAACTCTCTTCGAAATGTGGTGGCGAGAGTCCTCTTTTCCTACTTGGCCTGTAACCAAAGAGAAAGAAAACCAGGGTAAAAAAAAAAAAAAGGCAGATGGATACAGACTGTCAAAGATACTTGTCCAGTTCATTGTAAAAACACGAGCAAATTCGGGCCAAACATTGAGCTTTTCATTCCTTCCCAAGCAAAGCAAGCTGCAAAGTCGAGGAAAACTACAAATAGTAGTAAATAAATAAAAATATGATCTCCAATGTAACAGTTCATGTCTGATCAAACATTCATCAATTTACTTGCTCTTTCCATATTTTTCCTAATATTACGATAAATAAATCTGTCTTATTGTAGTTAATATTAAAATTCAAGTATCTGTTACCTGAATTTGGGATAAAACAAGTGATATATTTAAGATTTATGCTTTTAAATAAAGTAAGCTATGATTTAATTATGAGAATATCTTACTAAAAGGAACACCTTCAGGGTGCCTGGGTGGCTCAGTGGGTTAAGTACCTGATACATGATTTCAGCTTGAGTCATGGTCTCAGGGATAGATCTGAGATCAAGCCGACATCAGGCTCCACACTGGGTGTAAAGACTGCTCGAGATTCTTTCTCTCCCTCTCCCTCTGCATCATGCACCCCACCCTACCCACCATGTGCGTGTGCGCTCTCTCTCAAATAAATCTTTTTAAAAAAAGGAGCATCTTCAGTACAGCATGAAGCGTGTGACCTACATGATATGCAGATCTCCTGATCCCACATTGTTCCTTTACCCACTTCACTGTGGGAACGAAGATGACGTGCAGAAATGGAGGGGATGACTGGAATGTCTTCCCTTCATTTCCCTCCTGATTCATCCGCATCCCTTGGTCCCATCCCATCCATGGTTTTGGTCTAGTTTTGGTGCCCAGCCTTTCCTCCATCCCCCTTCCCTCTCCACGTCTCTTCCCATCTCCTCACAAATATCTCCTGAACTGAACCTCGGTTTCAAGTAAGGCACCATAGTTAGTGCAGCAGGGACTAGGGGAGGGCGATGGGATGAATGAACGAATGAGCTTACACCCTGAGGGGAACATCCTTGCTGCTAACTAAGATTCAGAACCTCTCAATTATTTTAACGGACTGAGCTACAATTCCAGATTTAAAGATAAAGAACTGAGCACAACACGAGCCTTCTAGACCTGCATCTAGTGATGTTCTATTAGAGTCACATAGGATCATCGCAGACTGTATGTAGCTTTTTTCCACAGCACAGTCAGCAGATTATTTACACTGTCTCGAGGTACATCTATTGTTTCCCTGACAGTTACCAAGGGAGAAACGGCTGACTTTTGTTTGCCACTGCATTCAGCTATTATTATTTTCTTTTCTTGAAGAAGTCTAAAAAGACCAGAATAAGACACACAATCATGGGCTGTCTTCTTCTGACCTGACTCCAGGTCTTTCCGCTGTCAATATAGCAAAGTAAAAGGGCAGGGCGCCTTCACTGGGTGAGGGCTTGACAGACAAGGGCCTTTCCCAAACCACCTTTCACTCTTTCATTAGATTTTCAAACAAACCTCCTCCTGAAACCCTGCCATGCAGATATATTTAGATGTGGATTCCAACTGTAAACATCTCCACTTCCCCATGTCATCATGGTTGGTCCCAGAGAACGCTCCTGAATTTGTTAGAAATAGAAGCAAGATTGGATTATCTAAATCAAACTGGTGCAGCAAAAAAAAAAAAAAAAAAAGACATGAAAAGAATATTTTTCTTAAAATGCCAAATCTTATTAATATGCATTAGAAATAATGTTTGCCTTAGCTCTATTACTAGGTGGGAGTAAAGAGTCTAATTTGAAAATTGAGCATATAACTTGACAGCTATTTTAATAACGTAAAAGTGGTACATAATTTTGCATTTCTGGAATATGCATTTCATGACAAAAATATTTCAAAGAAACAAGGTAATCAGGACACTGTGGTACTAGAATAGGATAGACATATAGATAAATGGATTAGAAGCACTATCCAGAAATAAACCTGTATATCTATGGCCAATTAATTTTCAACAAGGGTGTCAAAACTGTTCAGTGGTGGAAAATAGCCTTTCCAACAACAAAATCTAGGACAACTGATAGCCACATGCAAAAGAATGAAGTTGCATCTTCAACTCAGACCATATAAAAACTGACTCAGAATGAATCAAAACCTCCATTTAAAAGCTAAAACAATTCCCTTAGAAGAAACCACAGGGATAAGCCTTCATGAGCTCAAATTTGGCCGTGGGGTTATATATATGACACTAAAAGTACAAGCAACACAAGAAAAAATAAACCAACTGGACTTGATCAAAATTAAACACATTCGTGCTTTAAAGGACACTATTAAAAGACAACCCAAAGAATGGGAAAAAAATCTGAGCAAATCATATCTGGTAGAGGACTTTTATGTAGAATATATGAAGTACTTCTATAACTCAATAATAAAAAGACAACCCAATCAAAAGCAGGCAAAAGATCTGAACAGACATTCCTCAAAATAAATACATAATGGCCAATGAACACATGAAAACATGCTCAGCATTATTATTTATCAAGGAAAAGCAAACCAAACCCACAATGAGATGAAATACCACTTCATCCCCCGTAGAATGGCCACAGTCAGAAGTCTACATGGTAGCAAGTGTTGGTGAGGACGTGGAAGAAAATCAGAACCCTCCATATCTCCTGAGGGGAATGTAAAATGGTAGTCACTTTGAAAACAGCCCGGTTCTTCTTCCAAAAGTTAAACAGAGGAGTTACCATTGGTCCCAGGTATGTACTGGGGTATGTCTATATGGGTATATATTCCACTCCTCAATATGTACCAAGGGAAATGAAAACAAATGTTCACACAGAAACTTGTGTATGGATGCTCACAGTGGCATTATTCATACTGGCCCCAAAGTGGATACAGTACATATATCCATCAACTGGTGAATAAACATACAAAATAGGGGTATATACATATCAAAGAATAGTATGTGGCCAATTAGATGGAATGAAGCACTGACTCATGTTACAATGGGGATGAACCTTGAAAATATGCTGAGTGAAAAAAAGCTAGTCACACAAAAGGCCAAGTACTCTCTGATTCCATTCCAAAATGGGCAGGCAGATAGTGGATTAGTGGTTGCCTCAGGTAGCAGGAGACGGGGATGAGAGCTAAGCGGGGCAGAGCTGCTCTCTGAGGTATGGACTGTGGGACGGCTGCACAACTCTGTCCGTTAAACTGTCCACTTTACATTGGTGAACTGTATGGCATGTGAATTCTATCTCAATAAAGCTGCTACCAAAAAGAAACTCCAAGAAATGTGAACATTGTAATGTCTGTCATTTTCCAGAGCAATCTGAAAGAAATATGGCAAACCCCAGGGTGAGTCTAGCTGGAATTGCTGCGGAGCGCAATCACTGGGCTCCATCCGCTGCCAGCCATCATGTTTGAACTGAAGACAACCGGAGAGTCATTCTGCATGGACCAAGTGCCTCTTCAGACCCCCTTTCACACCAGTGACTATGTCTAAGGGTGTACAGCAGTTAGTCACTGCAAACGATGACCGACCCAATCAAATAGAAATCCTATGCTGTCCATGTTACTTTCTTTTTCCACTGAATGGAATTGTAGGACTTGGGAAGCGTGGTGTCTACTCCAATATGCCCCCCTCTCCGCACGTACTATGTTAGTGGAACGGCAAATTCAGCACCGTGTCTTCCGTACCTAGTTCACTGACAGTTTTCATTAGGACTGTTAGCAGGTTCTTAACACAGATGACGACATTCAAAAGAAGGCTCAAACAAGTGAACTCTGATAATTCATGATGCATTTCGCCTGCTTGCCTGAAGGCTTGTTCTAGCTACAGCCACTCAGAGAAACTGACGCAAAGTTCAATTTCTGGGCCACTGGGGCCCTGAGGGCTGGGTTATGCACCTGACAGATGGCCTGACCCAACCCCCAGCTGGCATTGCTGAGAAGAGGTGTAGGAAGACGAGTGTTTTTTGTTTTTTTTCCTGGGTTGGTTTTTTTGTTTGTTTATTTTTTAAGTTATGCCTTTAGAGCCCCTTCTAAGGAAGCAGTGAGGAGGTTGACAGCAAAGTCCCCTCCTATCCGGGTAGATAAACACAGGGACTCGGTAGCCCTGACTTGAGTAACCCAACTCCAAATTCATGTGTGACTTTTAAAAACTATACTTGGAGACAGGTTATCCACTCATTGTGAGACGAGAATCACGCTCACTTAAGGATTCTCAAATTTAAAAGAAACTTAAAGGTGATCTACAAATCGAACCCAGTTGATACTTGAACACTTTCTACAATGTCTGTGATCTCCAGGTCAGAAGTGTAATAACGAAAGGACTTGGTTAACTGTAACCGTTAAAAGTACTGAGCACAGAATGAATCACAGTGTCTAATATATAATAATCATTGAATGTCTACTCAGTGATTGAGTTAACTTTTAAAAAATCAGAGTAGATTTGAGCATATTGATATAATAAAGCTGCTCTCCCTGACAGTCCCTGAAAACAAGGAAAGGAGCTGGATCGAAGGTCAGTCAAGATTGTCAAGTGACCGCATCAACATACCACACGTGCAAATGCCACTCAAGTAAATGCTATCTTTTATCCATGTTGCAATGGAAACAAACCAACAAAACTTAGATCTGCTCATCAAGCCAATGCAAGAATCCCTTCCATAATGAAGGGCTCCCAGAAGGAATTCGTTCTGTCTTTGGCAAATGCTGTTTGATATGAGCTGGGGTGAGGAAGGTTCTTTTTCACCTAGTGACTTAGTGGCCTCAACCTTGTTAGAGTCTTGGTTCTAACTTCTAGGGCCATACAGAACAAGTCCAATAATTTTCCTACATGGCAATCTTTCAAATTCTCGAAGACACCTATTTAAAGAAGTTCCTCTTCTCCTGCCCTTGAGTTTTCCCTTCTCCATTTTAAAGCATATAGTTCTGGGTACCAGCTACACTAACTTAAAAAAGCACCCGGGCTGGAAGAAGTGAGCTAAGCCCTGGCCAGGCCTGCTCATGACAGCAAAGTAGGCTGAGAGCCTGGTCCAACTACAGAGCCCAGCTTCACAGAGCAGCTCAGTAACCAAGCACATTGTTCAGGGGACACTGATCTGATTTAGGAAACAGTCCTTATGTGGGTTTTGATGATGGTGCTAGGGCAATTGTTGTGGACCAGATATCATAGGGAGGCAAAGCTATCAACAGGGAGCCATGATAGGCTGGTTAACTCAGGAGAGCGGTCCATGATCATCCTGGGGTCTAATCACAGCTGCAGAATCTGACTACTGGGCAGTGATTCAGGGTAAGAGCCACAATTTCTTGAGATCTCCCGACAAGATCAAGACAGACCATGGTACCCAAAATATACACTCTGTCCCAGACATTTAGAAGGAAGAAAAAGAGCTGAAATTTGCAAGATCAAGGCGTGAGTATCATGGGAATCTGGAAGTCATTCCTGGGATACGAGATCCAACACCTGGTGGCAATAAAGGCCACTTGGGATGCAGCACTGGTCATCCCAGTGGTCAGCACTGGGGCAATACCATTCCCAGCATGGGAGATTACGATTCAGCCCACAACTCAGCCAGCACTGAGCAAGACCGTACTGTGTTCCACTGCCCTAGGGACTAGGTTTAAGCATCTTCAGTAATGTTTCCTGCTTCAGTGAGAGCAAGCTCAGCCCTGGGGAGGGCAAGATGATGCATGTGAGAGGAACAAGTGGGAAAGAAACAGGGGAGGCAGGAGGAGACATGCTGGGTGCCAACACTTCCGCTTTTTTGGTTTTCTTCCAAAAGACCAAGCTCAAAGGCATGTCTCCAGATGACGTAGCACTTGGTCGGTGAGGAAGAGAACAGGACGCTTACTCGTGTCAGTGCAGATTCTACTATAGATATTCAGAAAACCTGTGATCACAGAAGCTTTTTTTCACCAGCTACACTAATTAGACTCTTGCCATATATGAATCTTGTACTGGACTAAAACAAAATCTTTCTTTCATATATGATGCTGCTAAGACAAATCTCTCCATCTGTCCTTTTGCAATTTAATTGGTGATGGTGACAGTGAGGTGCTTACGTCATCCCCATGCCATTTCTGCCTCTTAGATCTGGGTCATTGAGTTAAATGTCAAGTTATTCTTGAATTTTGTTTCTCTCCTTTGTTATTACAGTAGCCATCTCTCCAAGCTTTGGGCCATGCATTTGCACAGTTGTACCCAACTGAGGCCTAATGTCGACTAGGACAGGATTGGGTTCAAATACCAGAAACCTTTCTCTAGGAAACAAGCAATTTATTCATCAGTTCCCTCTGGATATACACACCAAACCAGTTATTAATCTAGCTAATTACATCTACCCCTTATTTGTCCAAATGATAAATGTTAGCGATTTGATACACTTTGGGTATTAAAAACCACAAATATATCTATAATCTAATGCATGTGATTTATTAATCCAGCTGAATTCTAGGATAGGTTTAGTAAATTGTCAATATAACAGAGATCAATCTCAAACCACAGATACTTCCTCCCATGAAAATTTCAATATTCAGTCCTTCACCGTAATCATGAAAGAAAATAATACTAAATATGTCCAATGGTATAGCAATTAAAATGGTAGCTAAAGCCAACGTATCTGGGCTGTGATATCCTGAACAATCCGGGAAAACTATAATTTACAACAGATACTTCTCCCTCCCTCATCCCAGTATTCTCGACTTCCTGGGCTGCACTTCTCCCCTTGCTAAGCTCCCTTGTGTTTTCTGGCCAATTTTTCTTGCCAGCTTTCTCAGCTGTGCCTCCCATCTCTCCTACCCCCAGCTGCTTTAGCTCATACTTGAAGCCTTCCTGGGGTTCTCAGTGTGAATGGTTCTAGTTCTCATGCTATCTGATGTCTCCTGCCCCATTTCTCACACGTTCTAACAGCTGAAATCCTTGAGGTATGTGAAGCAACAGGCCATTAAGAAAAGAGTATCTTCAGAGTTAATTTTCTTGGCGGAGTACAGAAAAATGGAAGAGGCAGGGAAAGAAAGTTCAGAGGTGCCAGAGGCCACTATGAAGATAAGATGAAAGCACACACACACACACACACAAAATAAAAAATAAAAAATTTTTAGGCATCAAAAAGATGTAAGTATGACACTGGGAAAATAATTCTTTCTGAAAATCCTCTTAAATGGTGTGGTTTAATAAAAATAATCCCCTTTCCAAGAAGAACATATTTTTCTTGAATTCTGGGGACCTAATGATAAAAATCTTTTAAGGATGTATCCTCATACTATCTACAGTATACAGGATCCAGGTAAGCACAGATACAGTTACGATACACACACTGAGTCATTAACAAATGATATTTTACTAGCAAAAATCTTCTTTTTGTAAGACCTGGAAAGAGGCTTAAAATGACCCTTTTTCTTATAAGCCTTATATGTAAGATGCATCCCAAGCAAGGCTTAGACTTGAATTCCTTGCAGTTTCAATATTAACAGAGAAAAAAATCAAATGACCAAAGTGCACAACAGGGAAAAAAAATTATCTTTTCTTCCTGGTAAAAGACAGAGTAGTTTACAATTCGCAAATTCAATATTTGCGAATATTTGAGGGAAAGTTGCATGGTTCTCCAACATCTAAACATAAAGCAAGGTAGCACAAACACTAACAATAAAAAGATTAACTTTGGAACTTATATGTTGCTTTAGTAAACAGAAAATACATAAATTGACTCCTCTACTTACTAGTTAATGAATTGGTAGTAAAATAAATATTGAAAAACATCCTTCTTTAGGCAATGTAGATAAACACGGAATAATAAACAGGGCAATTAGGGGCGCCTGGTTGGCTCAGTTGGTAAGCTTCTGACTCTTGATATCTGCTCAGGTTCATGATCTCAGGGTTGTGAGATGGAACCCGTTTCAGGCTCCTTGCTCAGTGGGGAGTCTGCTTGAGATTCTCTCTTTCCCTCTTCCCCTCCCACCCATACTTGCTCTAAGTAGATAAATAAATCTTTAACAGACAAACAAACCAACCGGACAATTCAGGAGGTCATTCATTCGTTCATTCATTCCTTTATTCACCTTTCAGTGTTATTTTCTTGCTAAAAAAAAAAAAGTAGGGGCTCCTGGGTGGCTCGGTGGGTTATGCCTCTGCCTTCGGCTCAGGTCATGATCTCAGGGTTCTGGGATCGAGCCCCGCATTGGGCTCTCTGCTCGGCAGGGAGCCTGCTTCCTCCTCACTCTCTGTCTGCCTCTCTGCCTGCTTGTGATCTCTGTCAAATAAATAAATAAAATCTTAAAAAAACAAAAAAACAAAAAGTAAACACTACTCCAGTCTCTTCCATCTATTTTATCTGGGACGCTGTCTTTTGGAATGGAACTTAAGCTGCCACTCATAGAGCCTATAGCTTTGGCTTGTGTCTCCTGGTGGGTACCTAACTGGGCAGCCACTAGGCACACCTCCCTGTCTATCTCAGAGCCTTAGATGAGCCTTTAGACATTTCCCAGTGAGCAGCAGTTTCTGTTTTCTCTAGTCTTGGGATCACCAAGGGATAGTGGGGCTGGAGGGTCCCTGATCACTGAGCTTTCCCGGGAGCTGTCTGCATGGGTGTATATGTATGGGGTAGGGGTAGGTGCACTTCCCCCAGAAAGCTGAGGAAGGTGTAGGGTCAAACACTAACTTGAAGCTTCCCCAAGTATGTTTTTGAGAAACCCCCAAATTCACAGAAATCTGTTCACCGTTAGAAGTCCCAGTACAGACTGCAGTGTAAGCACAGGATAAAAAGAAAACACCCCTCCCAACCCCAAGCCCTCCTGCTTGAGGTTCTAAAGAACTGGCTATGTTATTTGGGCTGACCTGAGGCAATGGCTCTGCCTGGGGGGTCAAAAAAGGGTGATACATTCAAGGTTTTGTTTTTTTTTTCCCCTGGTAGCTAGCTTTCCACATTATTAAAGATTATTGTCTATAAAGTGAATGAGTTATTAAGGAATGCGTAGCGGCGTGTATGTGTGGGCGTGTGTGTGTGTGTGCGCACGTGCGCGTGCTCGGGGTGGTTAGGCTGGCATTTTGTACATGGATCTTAAGTCCCAAGTAGTTTCGTAGTGCCCTCTTCTTTCTATATATGTGCACATTATGCATGTGTATTATAGACTGTGTATCTATATCCATCTCTCTACATGTATATAAATGGAATAAATTGTATATGTAGTTAGAGAGAATATACATACTCATACACATTTGACCTCTTCAACCTGACACTTTCAACCCTGCCTGTGGGTATCACACCAGAACCCCACAGAGACATCAAATTCTTGTGGCCATTATTTTAGGAACTGAGGCTAGTTTTACAAAATGCTATCATATGTATGACATTTCAATCATTTCTCTGATGGAAAACAACTACTAAATGACCAAAGGTGAACTTCAGGGAAATTCTGAGAGACTCAGTGAGATTTAATGCTCAGTATCCTCGAGAAAGTCAAGGAGATTCATTTGAATGGAAATAATGCACGACCTGATAATGGATTGTCCACGCTCAGTAAATATTAGTTCTATGATGGTTTGTAAGACATGGTGTGTTCAGCAGAACGGAAGGCATCATGATGGACTCTGGCCTACTGGGCTGCGTCTTCTCTGCAGAGTGGCTGCATCTGGGATACTGTACTTTGTATGTGTGAGGACAGGACTATGTTTTTTTAGGCCTGTTACGGGTTGAATTGTGTCTTCCCCAAAATTCCTATGTCAAAGTCCTAATGAATGTAACCTTACCTGGAAATGGGATCATGACAGATATTAGTTGCAATCAAGTCAGAATGGAGAACAGTTGGCCCCTGATCTAACATGATTAACGTCTTTATAAAAGGGGGAAATTTGGATACAGAGAAATGTATATAGGGAAAATGCCCGTGAAGATAGAAATTTATGCAGCCACAGTCCAAGGACATACTAGCAGCTAAAAGGGAGGTCAGGGAGAGACAGATCTTTCCTTGCACCTTCAGAAGGAGAACACCTTGCTAACACCTCGATCTCATACTTCCAGCCTCCAGAACTGTGAGATGATAAATTTCTGACATCTAATCCACACATATATAAAGCACCTTTACAAATGGTGGTGCTTCATTATGGCAACCGTAGGACACCAATTACAGGGCCAGGGCACGGAAACATGGTCAAGTTCTCTAACACTGGAGACCTGACTTAAAGGCACAGAGGGGAGGGTGGGCAAGGCAAGGGTCATTCCTCTGCATTTCTCCTATCAAGAAAGAAGGTTTACACATCAACCAGCCGCTATCCTGGAGTTGCTTCTTAATTATATAAATTCAAATAACACTGAAGTAACAGGGAGGTTCACATAATTCACAGAATTCATGATACAATCCCAAAGAGGGAATTTATATTTTTAAGCACCGTTGTCAGTAATCACCCAGCTCCTCGGGGTCTGAGCAGTGAACAGAACCAGGCCACTTTTCATTCATTACCTTCTGCTCTGAAGTGGTGGCTTCCCCATGTGCCACCTGCCTGGGTTCTCCCTAACCCGCTGATCTGGCTTCAGAGCTGGTGCTTTTTTTTTTTTTTTTTTCCTTTTTTAAAAATCTCATCCAAAGATTCTGCTACGCTGCCTTATCCAGAATAGGCATACCAAAATGCCTGTTTAAATACGTACTATTTATGATATAGCCAAGTTTCTATAAGATACTATCAACTCACAGTACACGACTGTCCTTGAGGATACTGTTATTTTTTTAAGTCTCTTCATTTAATATCTAGGACATAGTTCCATGAACCTGCCCATATAACTGACTGGCATGATGTATGATCCCAGTTTTATTTTCTTCTCTGTTTTGATTTCTAGACTAATGGCATTTTACGTGAGCTGAAGGATCTGGGCTCTGCTATTTAGGCCCTTTGTCTGGTCGAAGAAGGAACGCGAGCCCGTCTAACTGATCAAGTGAAAAGAGCAGGGGAAAGGGAAGAAAAAAAAAATGAGAGAAAAGGAGGAAAAAACCCCATGCTTTAAAGATGTGAACTGCCTTGGACAAAGACACAATTTCTATTGTAGTTGGTAAAAATCACCAGAAAAGAAATGCTCCTGGAGGCTGCATCTTTAGCATTTAACACAAAAAGAGCTAAGAGCAATTTCCATATCAATCTGCCCAAATGGAGAAAATGATGTCACCTAGGAGCCTAGAAAGGAACAAAAACATCCCCTAAATCTAACTGTGAGAGCCAGAAGCAAGAAATACAGAAGCAGCTTCCTCACTGCAGAATTACTTTTTTTTTTTTTCTGGTCTGCCATCAACAGGTGTTGCCATGGTAACTCCCCTGTAGTTAAGAAATAGTAGAGGTAAAGAAATCTATACAAAACCGCCATACAGGAAAGTATTAATAAGAAAGGTGTGCTGTAGCAGAACTAACCTCAGACCCAATAGAATGAGGAACCAGAGACTTGCTCTGCTTTTTGTCAGATCTTTCTGTTTGAAAGGCATTCTGCATCGGGAGGACTCAGCCCAGGAGCATGGTCCTTGGGGGAGCCAGGCAACTCTCAGTGGGGGGCTGTTGTGGCCATCAATTTATTTCAGGTGCTAATTTGCATTTCCACTCCCATGTATACATTGTAGCTTTTTGGTAACTTTAAGGGGGAAGACTGCAGCTGAGTAATGTCATGTCTGGAAACTTCTAAAAAGCGAACATCTATTAGTGAATGACTTTCTTACTAGACTTCTCCCTCTTGAAGTCATCTGTATAGTGATCCTTTCTGCTTTCTCCCTTCCGATGGAGAAGTTGGGTTTGCTATAAGTTAGTGAAACAGTTAACAGCTATTTCTTCATCTGAACAAGTATCACCAATCCCTATGCTCCTAGTACCAGGAAATACCTCAGAGCCTGGCTAAAACAGAACCCATTTCTATGGTCCTTCTTTCACTGCTCACGGCTTAGGAATGTACCCCATGTGTTTAGCATCATGAATGATGTAACAATTATTTCTGAAATTAAATTCTACATTTTTATTTTGTAAGCTATTGTTGGTTAGCCCCCGCAAAAGGGCACAAGCTATCCCTTTTCTTACCAAGCTTTTTGTTGTTGTCCAAAGGACCACTCCACTCAATAAATGACATGAATTAATATATTTTGCTAACTTCTGTGATTCTTCAAAGTTAGGAGAGCTGACAACACATGTTTTTGAAAAATAATGTCTGCAAGGCGTAGCTTGAGAGACAAACCAGTGTGGTACCAGGGATGTCAGACATGAGAGTGTTGTACAAAAGAGACAGCTGAGATGTTAGCAGATATACTCTGAGATCTAACTACCTCTCAGGCCCATTTCTGAGACTCAGTGTTCCTTCCCATAAAGAGATGGAATCATTTCCTTCTTCAAAGCGTTGTTATGAGGCTTTCATGAACGAAGGTAGATGACAGTGTTTTGTTCATAAACAGTAAATAAGAGTGGATGCTGGAAATTCTATTGTCACTTGGTTTTCTAGCTTTTTGCTGTGTTAATATTACCTATCACATTTTGGATGCTCAGTAGGCAACATAATTTTCGTATCATGTTTTTGGCAGAGGATCTCCTTCCTTATCATCACCTGCAGGTGCTTATCTGATTTGGATGTCACTGTCTTCTATTAGTTTCTTTTCTTTTCACCTTGTTTTCAGCCTGGCAGATTTGTATCACAGACATGGGTGGGTGTGTGGGGCGTGTGCGTGTGCAAGACAGGAAGGGGTAAAGGAGGGAAGAGAGAAAGGAAGGAAAAGTGAGAGGAACATATGAGTTAAAGGGGAAAGTTTTCCCTCCCATTCCACAGGTAGGCACCTATCCCATTATCTGCAATCTGTAGATGGCTAGCACTAAGTTACTGGTGGCTTTATACACTATTTATACCCAGAAGCAATTCTGGGGAGGACACTAACTTCTGCAACCAACTCTCACCTCATGGTGCTCTGCTTCTCCACGCTTGTGGTGAAGTGCTTTGCCAACTGTAGTTGAAAATGCAGAAATCCTACCTCTCAAACTATAACCCCGGATCTTTTTTACAGTAAGATACAGACCTTCTTTTTTCTTTTTCTTGTTTTTTAAGAGCGGGGGAAAGGCAGAGGGAGAGATACAATCTTAAGCAGGCTCCATGCCCAGTGCAGAGCCTGACATGGGGCTTGATCCCATGACCCTGAGATCATGACCTGAGCTGAAATCAAGAGTGGGACGCTTAGCCAATTGAGCCTCATAGGGGCCCCCTACCCCCCTACATACCTTCTTTTTTGTTTGTTTTATTTAAAAAAAAAAAAAAAGAGCATTCTCTTTAAAATGTTGCCCTTGGGGCACCTGGGCGGCTCAGTTGCTTTACTGTCTGCCTTCGGCTCTGGTCATGATCCCAGGGTCCTGGGATGGAGTCCTACATAGGGCTCCCCACTCTGCAGGGAGCCTGCTTCTTCCACTCCCTCTGCTGCTCCCCCAACCCTGCTTGTGCTCTTTATCACTCTCTCTCAAATAAATAAAAAATCTTTTAAAAATATAAAAATAAAATGTTTTCCTTTTGTTTCTGAGGGATTTTGAATGTATCCTCCCCATTTAGTCCATTCCATTCCATTCTATTCCTCACTTGCCCCTTTCCCTTCCAACCTGCTGTTCAGCACATTCACCTATTGGTTAAATCTCATAGGTTCTATATCCCTGAATGTTTGTTACAGTAAATTTTCAGTTTTGTTATAATGCATGCTAATTGAGAATGTTTGCAGAATACAGAAAGACCTATATGCAAAATGAAAGTTCCTTTTTACCTTATTACCCCAATCCCATTTCCTTGCCTAAGGTAAGCACACTTAGAGTTGAGTAAAACACTTAGAAAGACGTGGGAAGATACAAAAATCTAAGGGGTTTTTCTTTATTGTTATATACTTGGTAATACCGAGCATCCCTATTTTGGGAATTGTTCAACAGTTTCATTGTACTCATTCACTGGATGTTCGAGAACTTTCCATGTTAGCACATGCAGAGTTATCTCATTCATTTTCATGACTACAGAGCATTGACAGGTATGGAGGTACTATATTTGGGTCAATGGATATTTAGATGTTTTTAGTACTCCTCGATTAGAAACAATGTGATATGATAGCTCTTGCATATGTATCTTTGGTTGTGGTGAGGATATTGATGGGATAGATTCCCAGACACGGAATGGATGGGTCGGCACGTGCATTTGTGATCTCATTCTCCCTCTCCACACCGACCTAAAGTCAATGTCACATCAATATATCATCTACAAGGCTGTAAAGGAGAATGCACTTCTCTAGTCTGTTGGAACTCGCCACCAATCTTAACACCTTTTGGGGTTCTTGAGTAGCTTTGTCTGCTGATGCTATGTCTGGCCAGGCTTTCCAGTGATGCCGTGAATTTGTAGATCTCTCTCTCTCTTTTTTAATTTGATGAGTGAAGAATACAGTAATACCTTATTTCCTTGGTCAGGCATACAAGGTCCATAAGACTTCTTGCCCGGACAAGGCCAACAGGTACCTCACATTTCCTGACTCCTCTGAATTCATCCTCCACAGCCGGCCAAGTGACTTACTCAGATGCAAATATCACTCAACTCCTTTGCTTAAATTCTTTCAGTCACACGCGAATGCTTGGCGGGTATTACAGGCTGCATTTTCTCTCCTAAAAAACCGTATGTTGGTGTCCTAACCTCTAGTATCTCAGAACGTGACTTCATTTGGAAATAAGGTCTTTACAGAGGTAATCAAGTTACAATGAGGTCATGGAGGGGGGGCCCTATTTCAATATGACCAGTGTCCTTATGTAAAGGGGAAATCTGAACACAGAGACAGACATGCACGGTGGGGGAGGGGTAAGATGTCATAAAGAAGCACAGGAAACCCACCATGTGAAGACAGCGGCAAGGGGGAACCATCCTGACCCAAGCCAAAGAATGTCCGGGGAGACCAGAACAAGAATAGGCAAGGCAAGACTTTTCCCCTACAGGTTTCAGAGGGAGTGTGAACCTGCCAACACCTTGATTTGGAATTCTAGCCTCCAGAAATGTGACATAATAGATTGTTGTGCTTCTACACCCTCCAAATAGTAGCACTTTGTTATAGCAACTACAGGAAACTGATACCTTGGGTGAAGGCTGACCTCTTCGGTTCTCACTCAGCACCTTTCATGCAGTGGCTCACTGCCCTCAGGATCTTCCTCCCCAACGTTCCTGGGAACAATACCCTATTGCCGCATGTGCTCATGTCCAAAGGCTCCAGGGTGCTTCTTGCCTCCTTGCTTCTGAACACACTGTTCCCTCAACCTACATGCCCTTCCTCAAACTCACACGCACTGCAAACGTGCCTTCACTGACCTCCCAGAGCCACCTCTTTCAGGAGCTGTTTCAGACATCCTGTTCCCCCCAGGCTCCCCAGCATAAATGACTGTCCTGGGAGTACCCTCTGTATATAGAGGATTCTGACATTATTTCATACCTACTTGTTTATACACCTCCATCCCTCTCTTCTATGCTATGAGCTTCTTGGGGTAGACCCATTACCTTAGCGAAGTCCCCACACAGAGAATGTCCAACATAGGATTTTTCTGGGCAAACAGTACAAACTGCCATGAACTCTTAAGCAATGTGTCCTTGACTTTACCCTAATAAACATGTCTTGTGTAAAGAAGTGTAGTAGAGCTGGTCAGGGCTGACTGCATATGGTTGATTCACACAATGATAAGGGCTGAGGAGTCCTTTTCCACATACTGACTACGTAACTGCTTTCTAGCTTGTTATTATTTTTGATGAGATTCATTCTTCTAACCAGTCACACTCAGAAACTTCAGCTGACTGCTTCCTTCAATAGAGACAGAAAGTAGATCAGTGGTTGCCGAGGGCTGGGGGGACTGTGGAAGACGGGGAAATTGTACGACAGCTAAGGAATGAGGGGTTTCCTTTCAGAGTTATAAGAATGCTCTAAAGTTGATGATGATGACGGCTGCAAAACTCTGAATACGCTGAAAGCCACTGAACCCTAGAGTTTATATCAGTGAACTGTAGGACATGTGAGTTTTAACTCAAAAAAGCTGTTTAAAAAAAAAAAAAAAAAAGCCTGATACACTTAATTCAGTCCAGTCCATAAGAACTGCCATTAAAACAAGTCAACTCTTCCGTTGCCAAACATCCACAGAGATAAAAGAAAATAAAGAAATAAACCCTCTGCACTAATGAAAAAGAAAACAAACAAAAGCCATATCCTGTAATGCTTTTAGCATCCTAAAGCAAACACGACCAGAACGTTTCACATCAGGCCTCTGTGTACTCGGACCATCCTCTGGCTGAGATGTAGCAACTTAATTAGACCTTGGAACTTTTCCTTTGCCTTCAGGTGTCCAATTCTACCTTCTTTCTCTCTGTGCCATATTATTAGAGATGTATTTAGTTCAAAAAATACAACAGCAGGAAGGGAACTAAGGTAAAATGATTAATGATAGCCAAGCAGGGAATTACTAAAAGCTACCAAGTTTCAGATAGGGAAGGGAAAATCAGTTATATGGGGGAATCCAACTACCTCTGGGCTAAGTCAAGACCAGCATTTGTCACGGTGTCAGGCAAAAGACACAGTATCTTTAACACTTACCAGACCGCTCAATAAGTTTTCTAAATAAACAAGGCAAAGAATGACAAAAAGCAGACATCCTGGTACAAAAAATACTGTTTGTATTTGCCACTTATAATGTAATGCCTGTAATGTAAATGCCTGTCGCATCTCCCCAGTGAAATTTCAAACCCCTTGAAGACAGAGAAGGTGGCTACTCGGTGCTCTCGACTCCCACCTTTCCACACCTGGAGCATTCAGACAAGAGGTAGCAACTGCTTCCAGGGTACAGGATACAGTTATCTCTGAAACTCACCGTACGGAAGAGATTTTTTTTTTTTTCCTTTTTAGTAACACTGTTCTGGAGCAAACATGGTTTACCACATGGAACAACAAAGTCTGTGTAATAAATGATTCTATAATGGATTGTTACCATTCTTTGGAGCCCCATGTCTAAGGTCTTTATCTTGGAGAAATGTACACTATAAAAAAGTCTTCGAAATCAACAGGCCGTTGGCTCATGAGCATATCTGGGCATGACTCGATGAGTAGGGATTTCACGGGACCCACCTAGACTGACACACACGACAAGTCCAGCTTTGAAAACTTACTCGGAACTGCATCTATTTTAGAGGTAGCTTTTCATGCAACCACAAAGATGTTAATCATGGAAAGGGAGGGAATCATTTCGCTCTGCAACACGTCCTTCTATAGGTCATACACTCCAAAAATGATACTCTAAGCGACTGAAATCTGATGATTAGTCACTAAGTACAATCCATAAGGTTACATGTAATTAGCTAAGATAAGTTACGGGGAGAACCAGGCAGATACTTAAAAAAACATTCTCAGAGGTCAGTGTGCTAGGATGCAATCAAGAAAAAAAATCTCTCACACACATTCACAGAGAAATACTCTGTGCCACTTCTGAAGGTTCCTTAAGTAAGGAGGGAGGCTCCTCAGTGACTTCCCAGCCCTCTGTCACCTCCTTTCCAAATAAGCCCACTGGCCCCTGCCCATACCATCCCAAAATATTCTACACCCTTCCTCCTGACCGCTTAGCTCCAAGTCCCGAGAGTCCTTCTTTGTAAGGCACACATACTCTTTTCCTTCTGTCCTTTGATTCTGCCCAGTTCCTTCGGCATCAAGTATTACCTGTCCTCCCCTGGGAGTGAACCCTTTCTCTACACAGTTCAAGCAGATAACACTGCCGGGTCTTTCCTGGAGCTTGCTACCTCTCCATTTACTTCATGAGGGGGAGGGGGCGTGACTTCTCTGATAGGTGACCAGAGGAAGCACGAACGAGGTACTCCAGGCTCAGCAACTCCCTTCTTCCTCTAGGGAGTGGGGCTGCCCTCTGAGCAGATGTGGTTTCCTCTGATCTTCATGCCATAGTGTGAGCGGCTCCTCTGGGTCCACAGAGAGGCCTGTCCTGCCAGTGTGGCCTCTACTTACTTCTGGGCTTCGGGATCAGCAAAAACTCTGCATTCCAACCTGACCTTTCCTAGTAATAAAGGTGATCTTTAGGTCTTACCTGACAATTATTGTAGCCTATCTCTTACTTTTTTTTTTCCAGACCTTGGGAGTGTCTGAGAGGTACCACTATTGTGGTTTTTAATCAAAGGCTCTGACATCACTGATATATATAAGTATATATTCGTATATGTAAGTATACAAACTGATTAGATAGCTTAAACAATTGACATGAGATTGTGTCCCATATCCCTGCCTGGACATAATTTTGGGTCATGTCTCATAAGTCTTTACCATCCAGGGCTTCACCACAATGCCTGATGTACAGTAAAAATATGCTCAGATGGGTTCAATCATGAATACATCATCCAATTAAGAATATAGAGAAGATTAAAAACAAAACTTAGGACTGTAATACTTGTGAGTCCAGCTAATGCTTATGACTTTATTAATGCATTTTTGGTATCACTTAGCAATGTTAAACATGAAGTTAATATAGGCAGGGTGAATACAAAATTATTATACGCTAAACACTATGATCTTACAGAGTAAATTTAATTGCACACTGAGCAAGAGAATAAAAGATAAGGCATACACTGATTTTCTTCATCAAAATCTATAAGATCTTATTTCAAGAAAACCCTGTCATTCAATTTACAGCACAGCCAAGAGTGAATTTTATGTGATATATATCCAAATATAATTTACAAAGCAGTAATGGCAATCCACCATAAGCCAAACTTTCATTTACCTACACTTTACATTTTCGTGTTATACATTACATTATCTCACTCTTACATAAAAAGCCTCGCATACATACAAAAATCTATCAATGTGCTGTGTTTTTTGGGAAGTAATGATTTGGTTGTCTAAGTGTATGTTTTTGAGTGACCCACCATGAAAAAAACCTAAAAAATTGAACTAATTATTAAATTAATTATAAATTAAATACATTAGTAATTACAATTTTGTCAAAATAAACACAGTATTTCAATAAAACTTTAGAGGTCACTTAATGTGATAAATTACTAATTTCTCTTCAATTTTATTTTTGGCACACAATCTGTTTTTTAACTGAAAGATGCCTTTATGGAATGTTAACTGGATGCCAGAACTAAAAAACATATGGTACTAACAAGCAGTCTTAAAACACAATAATAATTCTGGTAATGACTACTCAGAGAAAGCCCTCTCCAGTTTTCAAAGATGTGTCACACATTTTTCCTTTGACTCGCACAGTTTCCCCTTAAAACAACGGAATAGATGTCATCATACTCACTTTACAAATGGGGAAACTGAGGCTCAGAGAGCTTCAGTGGTATTCCTAAGGACTGGCAGGCTAGTACTCCATTTTGGATTGCCAATTCCCATTCAGAGAATCAATAGTTATTGGGCACCTACCGTGTAATAAACCCCACAATGATGGTGGGTTAGAGATGGTTCCTCGTCTCTCCTTCCCCCACACCCCCACCCATCATCCTAACTGACAGAAGACATGCATATGGCAGGTTCAATGTACTCTTAATTTTACATACAGATAAAAACAAAGATAACTCTGCAAATATTTTTCTGTAAGAGCAAAGGTAGGGAAGACTGCTTTAAACTTAATACAGCTTAATCATTTACTTTAGGAATTAAAAACGTTTCATTGTTACTCCTCAATGCTGAAATTCAAATGATAGTGTTTCAATTAAAATTGAGATACCAAATTAAAAATATCCTTTGGCATTTTTAAATGAAGCATTTAATCTTCTATCAAATGAATGAGAATCTAATCACATCAATTAGTCTACCTCATTCATGTACCAAAACGTCAAAATGTATCTAATGACACAAGCTGAGATTTATGCAGTCATAGGCACAGTGATGAGAATGTCGCTGGAGAAGACCCTTTCTGAAGCTCAGGTCTAGAGTTTTACATATCTAAGGTCACAGACAGGCACCAGCACCACCCTGTAGCTCTCCAGCCACAATTTTAATGGGAGGTTGCCTCTTCACAAGTGCAGCTGTCATAAAATGTGAAAATATGAGAGAGAAGACCCATGGTTTGTCCTGAAAGGAAAAGGACTAGCACCCCTATTGCTTTTTATCTATCTCTGCCCATAAATGAATCAATGAGTCATAAATACATTTGGATTTCAGGGAGGTTTCCTTCTAGAAACTTTCCTTGCAAGAAAGACAAGCAATCATGATGTAGAGAAAGCCAACGAAGCAAAGTAAAATGGAAAGCAGGCGACGGAGTCAATCAGCCAGGGACGTGACCCCACAATCGTAGCCTCACTCTTGCTGATAAGCCGGCAGAACACAGTAGAACATGTGCTCATTACAAATGAAACACAAACCCCCACCTTGCCCCTCCAGGGGTTATCAATCTTCTGGAATTGAACAAGTAGAGAGGGGTGCCCAAGTGTGTTTTATGGGTCCATCCCCTTCCACCACCTTCTTCCTCTGGAGGATTTTAACTCTATATTTGCCTTATACCTTTCTTGTCTTGAGACAAAGTGCATCTTATGTTTTTAAAAAACTCCTAATAATTGCAGCATTATATCTTAGTAGTGCATATTTCCCTGTCCATCTATAAGTTGTCTCTGATAATGGCTGAACGCCAGGGAAGATCACTGTGATGCCAATGTTATCACAAGCCCAAGTTGAAGGATCCCGCACAGTGCCTGAGGGCATGGCTCTCTTCTGGAAAATGAACGCTGCTGCGCTACAGGCCCTGTTAGATGTGATAAGAGGACAGGAAAAATGAGAACACACACAAGTCCTAATTTATATACATCACTGTCAGCTGCCCTTTAAAGACTACGCAGCTTTTCTAAACCATGAGGTCCCAAATTGTCACAGAAATTGCACAGAATTGCTACAGAACGATGTCTCTACTTATATATTTCTCTATTTGTTGCTGGATTAATTAAAAATCTAAATCTTCTGTTCAACCTTCTCAACTTCTTTGGCTTATCATACACATACCAGATTTTGGCAACCCAGAAAAAGAAGACTCATTTACAAATATTTCACTCCAAGAGTTCCTCTTTAAACCTGTCATTAGGAACACGGAATGCACATTCTTATTAGAATGATTAAATGAGGATTATCACATGCTTAAGACAGCTTGTAATTTCTTAAAAGTTAAGCAACTTTGTGGGAAATAAACCAGTGAACATTAAAACCCTATGTGTTATCTTCTGAAGTTTCCTTTGGTCTCTAATTTTACAGAAATATTTATGAAGTTGCCATCAGTGAAGAAACACCAGAATGACCATTTTCAGTTATTATCTCAGATATACATTTCCATGTTTCAAAACAGCCTGCATACACCATTAAAAAATTATAAAATATTATCTATTTTTATATCCTTAGTCATGCCCTCCTTGTTGAGGCACGTAGTTCCAACCTCTTCATTTTAAAAAAAAGTGCTGTTATGAATATCTGCACGGATTTTACACATTTCTCTCAATCACATGAAGTCATGATCTCATATCACCAGAGAAGATCTATTTATAAGACTGAGATCACTCGTCCTTCCCTCAGCTAACAAGAGCACCTGTGAGTGACAGAGCTGACATGAGAAAACCCAACAGAAATGTTACATAATTAACAAGTGTAATACCTCAGCACAGTTGTGGTTGTTCTTGTCATCATTATAACCATGGCCACCACAATTTCCTGAGCATCTACCACCTGCCAGGGGCTCTGCAAACATCATTCCCATCCTTGGCAATTTTCATGAAGTAGGGAAGGAGTCGTCTTCCCATTTCAAGTAGGAAGAAGAGTTTAGGGGCTCATCTGAGGTGACATGATTTCCATCGGGGCCACACTGGTGACAGAAGCCTCCATCTCTTTGTTCTGCCCCAAACTGCCTCATTCTTAGAAAAAAGATCACTGGAAGGGACTACTGACCTGCTCAAGCCTATTCACTAAAGACTTAAGTGATTTTTATGTGAGACCGTGTAGGGAAACTTGTGTATGGCGTCCTGCGTCTTTGGGGGGAGGTCCCAGGGCTGCCACCGCCACTGGCCAAGGAACCAGTGAAAGTCTTCGAGCCAGCAGCCATCTCGCTGCACCCGACCACCTGACCCACGAGACAAGGAGACAATATTGTAGCTTAATGTCCTCAACCACCTCCTTTTTTTCTCTAAGCATTTCAGCTATTTTGAAGTCTGCTGGCGGGTGGCATTTTTTTTCTACATCAGAATGTAAAATCATCCTTAATTTGACAGTAATTGAGCTCCATCGTGTCTTTCCATGTCTGATCAAAATATAGCTTTGAGAGTCTACAGATAATTAAAATTTCAGGAAGTGTTTGGAGAAGCCATAATCATTCACCAGAGAAAAAAAGGAATCTTTAAGATCACTGTTGAGCATGGGGAACTATTATTCTTTGGATTATTTTGTGTGAACAAGCCCAAATCCTAATGTTACACAAAGGCTAATAATGTCTTTGCTCAGAGGATTAGAATTAATTAATGACCTCCGCTTTGGACTTAAATGCTGTAAACATCACTGTTGGTCTTGAAAACAAAGACTGCTCCTGCATCATTTTTCAGATAGAGAAACTGAAATTAAAGTACTATGGTAATATTTGCTGGATAAAACAAATGCCAAGATCAAAACTGCTAAAACTCTGAGTGGAGATTTATTATCCCCACTAGTCCTTTTGCATTTCAAAGTTTATTTATTTTTACTATGCTCTTCTATGCTTGTCACCAGTTATTATGGCATAATTTTAAATTCATAAAAGAGAATGTGGAGTTAATAATATCACAAGCTTTAAAATAATATTCAAGTAATACTGATGAGGTTAGAAATGCATTTGTTATCTGAATATGTTCTTTGGATGAACCAAAAACATCGATGAGTACTTTTAAAGGGACAACTCAATAAATCAAAAGGTCATGTTCTCTTCAGTGTATTCAAATGATAAAAGTACAAATTTCACAATATTCTGACTTCCCGGCACTCCTAAATTCTTACTTGTGAAGCAGTATCTAAAGTTGAGAAACGGACCCATCTCTCCATGGCTTATTTGACGGAAACATGCCAATAATTATTTCTCACTAACTATAGTTAATTGCAACTTCTAAAAGGCCAAAGAAGGAATTTCTGGTGTAACTGCAGGTGGGGCCCGAGAATATAAGAACGATAAGCACTGGTTACTTAAAAGCCTAGATTACTGTCTGTCAGGCATGCGTATATTTTGGATAGTCAGTGGACTGGCCTTGGTGACAGGTCAGGCATGAACAGTATAAAGGAGAGGAGCACCTTGGGCCTCTGGTGGTGCCATTAACTGAGAAAGGAAACTCAGACAGAGGAAATAAACGTAAGGGTGGGATATAAATATAAGAAGAACTCAGTTTGGAAAATGTTGATTTTATGGTGGATGTGGGGCATGGAGGTAAAGAAATCTGGTGGGTGGCTAAATTTAGGAATTAAGATCTTAGGAAGAAGGTTGAAAGTCATAAGCAAGATAGGGGAATGCGTTCATTTTCTGCAAGGGCCGAGACAGTAAATACTTCAGGTTTCGCAGGCCATATGATCTATCACAACTACTCATCTCTGTCTTTGCAGCATCAACGCAGTCATAAACAACAGCTGTCGAATGAGGGTTTCTGTTCTAATAAAACTTTGCCCTGGGACTGGATGTGATCACCCAGGAAGAACATAGAAATGTAAGGCCAATTAGTATGATATGAATTTGAAAACATGTAATTCTCAATTTGTATTCAGTTCAGTAAAGATATATTTTTGCTTTTTCCCCTGATATGTGAAACAATGGCTAGCCTAGGGATATACACATATAGCAGTAAGAAGTACAAGAAAAGCTACTAACCTAAAAAGAAAAGGGAATCTGAGGTATAAGTAAAAATAATGAACTCTTATATTTTATTTTGCCAGTGATACTATTTTTCCAAACATTTTTTAAAAAGCTCAATAATCACATGAATTATACTGAATTATTAAATATATTTAATTATCTATCATTGCTAAAATGGAGTTAAAGTCAGTTTTAATTTTTCCAAAAGAAGATGAACACTGGGATGAATTATTCCTATGCATGAAATGGATTTAGTATTTTGATATTAGAGAAATGCCAGGAAGGTAGAGCAAGAGAAAATAAAATGATTAGGCTATATAGGGGCACACAGCATTCATAACACTTAAATGTTTTTGCTTATTTCTATAGTTACTCCATCCAACTATAAATAGCTTTATAACTACTTCTTTAATAGTCCTCAAAATCTTAAACATATACTCCATTGCTAAAGGACTAAATAAATGTCTTTCTGTTTAACGAAAGCTCATCCAAACATTCAAATATGCATGCGTAAGTTGCTACATTAATGCCAGGGATTAAATGCCCAGTATTTACTGCACAAAAATTAAGCGTAGCTCCTACTTAGCAGTGTAAGTCGGGGTTTGTTTATTCGGGGCCCTATTGATAGATACCAAAGTGTCCTTGGCCAACTTTGGGGAGTCTCTAGACTGCCTGCAATTATATGCAAAGCTTTCTGTGCATGTGTCCTTCTTCAGAGACAGTCCAGAATGGTCATTAAATTCCTGAAGGAGTCTACTACCTCTCCAAAGCTACACTGGGATCTGTAAACAGGTCTCTTTAAAACACATTTATCTTACTTAAAAAGCCTAAATGTTTTTTCCTACTTCCTATTTTTGGAAAGAATAAAAGACTTGATTATTAGTCCAAATTAAGCAAGTAAGTTTTTGTGCTTCTGCCCCAGACCACAAACTCAAAATTGTGTCCATTAGTGAGAAGCCAAGTTTTGTTCCCACTATTCACCCAGAGAAACTTACTCTTAACTTAGAATTTTTAAACAGCTCATTGTTTCCAGGGATCTGAGGCACATTTTTATCAAGCTCAAAAACAGAAATCAATAAATATCCCAAGATCTGAGCACTTCTGAAATGCTGGACTATTAGTATACCTTACCTTTAAATTAATCTGCATAGTTAATTCTATGTAATAGGTGAAACAGAGCAGTACCAGAATGTTTTTCTTACAGGTTGATTTTTTTTTAAGTTAAGGTAAATTACAGCAAGTTGATGGCAAAATTAAAGTAAGAATTGAAAATCCTGCTATTATTCCATTTTAGCATCTCTTGGGAAAGTAACCTATTCTTTCCAGAACAGAATAAATTTCTCTCAAGGGTTAGATTTTTCAGAGACTATAGCATTTACAAAAGGCTTCTGATACACCTCCTTGCTAATTTAACTTTCTGCCTTTCCTCTGTTAATAGTTAAGACCAATTTGGAATAACTTTTCCATATTATTGAAAATCAGGAGTGTGGTTAATGCTTTCAGGCCACTATTTTACAAAAGGTGACTCCTTCAAAGTGTAAAAGAGGTCCAAATCAAGTGGACTCTTCTAAGACAGGAAGTGGCAAAGACCCTGAATTTCAAATCTGTTTTCTGTCCACCTAACGCTATCTAACAAACATTATCTTTGATGACCACAGAACCCACACTTCCTTGGTTTGCCTGACATGAGGGCCCATAAAATTATATGCAGGCTCCTCAGTAGCTTCTTTGCTACCTGAGAGAAGACATTGATTCATACGTGTTCCCATTTTTATCTATTTTGCATAAATGAAGCAGACCTGTAGAAAAGACTGGATTCATTATCATGTAAAATACAGCCATTAGTGGAAAAGTGATATTCCCAGACATAACAAGATCAGACTCTGGCATCTGGGGGTTAAGAGGTAGACCGTTTCCAAAAAAATAAAGCTTTCCTTTGGCAAGAGTTATTCCCAGGGGTAAATTAAATAACACTACCAAAAAAGGATGCCACAACAAGTCATTGCTTGGGTCTACCATCACAGCAGAACAATCTATCCAACTGACCCTTAGTATCAATGTCAGTGTATGGGTAACTCTTAAATGTGTCTCTCTCTCTCAAAATCTTTTGTAAGCTCCATCTTATGGTTGGAAAACTTGACAGGACTCACCTGCCTCAAATACCTATCACATTAACACACAGGAGATGTGTTATCACCATGCCAGCCAGATGCTACAACCAGGAAGCGAACTGGCTAATTACAAGAAATACAAAGTTTAAAATACCATGTATTCTACAGCAAGGGAAGGTGACAGTCAGGCCTGCTTCCACGCAGTAATGATAAAATGGTTTCAAAGATGAAAATGAGGGGAAGATCCGGAGAAGAAAGCAGATCCAGAACATTCGGGTGCTCTCTAACGGCCAGGCACTGTTCTGGGCACTGAGCATACACGGTGAAAAAAACTAAGTCTCAGCTCACTTCCTGGTAGGTGAAGACTGATAAAAGACTAACACCAAAGTATAAGTAGGGAAGTGAATTAAGAAGGTCAAGGATTAAAAAGTGAGAATGTCTTGAGGGGTTCCTGAGCCATGGCTGCTTGGGAGGTCCTCTTTGGAGGACATGGCAGGTAACATTTAAGTTGCGATCTGCTTGTCAAGAAGCCATCCTCTATGCTTCCAACCTGGAAGAACTATCTTTTTTTTTTTTTTTTAAAGATTTCATTTGTTTATTTGACAGAGAGAGATCACAAGTAGGCAGAGAGGCAGGCAGAGAGAGAGGAGGAAGCAGGCTCCCCGCTGAGCAGAGAGCCCAATGCGGGGCTCCATCCCAGGACCCTGAGACCATGACCTGAGCTGAAGGCAGAGGTTTAACCCACTGAGCCACCCAGACGCCCCAGAAGAACTATCTTTGATGGGAAAATTGGACAGATGTAATTTAGTCTCACAATCCTGCATTTTTCTACTGTTTGTGTTTGAGGCATACATAATTTTTAAACAGTAGAATATTGGTCAGATTACATAAAAAGATTATAAGACAAAGCAATTTGAAATCAGTCAACAATAAAATAATTTGATCCTGTCACTCCTGACAATTTAACTGACAGTGCCTCAGTGCTCTGTAACAGCACCCACGCCCATCCCCAGTGCCACCAGCTGGCTTCAGGTCTGAGTGGCTATCTGCAGCCTATACCACACTCATATCCTCAAGAGGCAAATGTCTCCAGTTAAAGTAAACAGGAGTTCTTTCTTTAGCAGAGGCTCAAGAACATGCTCAACTAAAAATTAAACTTCCCTCGTCTTCTGCAAACATAGTCTGTTTGGCTTAATAATTGCCTAACACTACCTGAAATTGTATGTACACATTTGATGGCCTAAATACATTCAAATGTGGGAAAACAAATTTCCCACATTCATGTCTGGCAGCGTGTCCTCGTGCTACGGGGCATTTACGGAGTAATGGCAAAGCATGGTGTAAATGAAATAGCAAACCCTGGTTTCCCACTCCTGAGTTTCTATATTTTCTAGCTGTCCCACTAGGAAATAATCAGTTTCATAGAATTCTCAACCTTGTGGTCATTTCCCTACATGAAGTTTTGGAAAGAGCTCTAATTTCCTGTCTCTTCCCCTGTTTTCTGATTCTTCATTGTTAAAAACCCCCAGCAGAGACAGGCTATCAGCATAACCCATCTGGTGTCTGCAGACGTGCATGAGGCGCATGAAGAAGGGCGGGCTCTGTCATGACCGAGCAACATGTCAACATCTGGAGAAACTACGGTCGTTCCCAGAGGCCCACCACTCAGAATTGTCACGTGTTACCAATTTGGATACAGGGTCAGCTAGCTAGCGGTGACACCTAGCATTCCACTGATGATGAGTGTTGACTTGCTGAGCCCAGAGGGCTAAAGGAGAAGGACTATCCTAATCAGCTTCCTGGAGGGGTGCAAAGTTAATTTTCAAAGATAGGGAAGAAGGGTAGGATTAAAGAATATGAGGCTGATTATACTGGAGGAATGTCAAAAAGACTTCGGAGGACTTTGTTAAAGCTGTTTAGAAAACATAACAAATAACCTTAACCTAATGGTTAGAGTCCAAAGAGCCAACCCCCGTCTCTTCCAACAGGCCCTGTAGTGTGCTTCTCACGTCAGGCGGTTTGAGTTTCTGCTGAAGATAAGATCTCAACCTCACAGCAGCAATGTCCACAAGAGCCAAACTATGGAAGGAGCCGAGATGTCCTTCAACAGATGATGGAGAAAGAAGATGTGGTTCATATATACAATGGAATATTACTCAGCCATCAGAAAGGATGAATACCCACTGTTTGCACTGACATGGATGGAACTGGAGGGGATTATGCTGAGTGAAATAAGTCAAGCAGAGAAAGACAATTATCATATGGTTTCACTCATATGCGAAACATGAGGAATAGCATGGAGGACCACAGGGGAAGGGAGGGAAAACTGAATGGGAAGAAATCAGAGGGGGAGACAAAGCATGAGAGACTCTGGACTCCGGGAAACAAACTGAAGGGAGTGGGGAGATGGGGTAACCAGGTGATGGGTATTAAGGAGGGCAGGTGTTATGATGAGCACTGGGTGTTATACACAACTAATGAATCATTGAATGCTACATCAAAAACTAATGATGTACTATATGTTGGTTAACTGAATTAAAAAAAAAAAAATCTCAACCTCAACACTCCCAAAAAGTAACTCTTGGAATCTTCTTACTTTTCAAGTGAGTCATCTACTCATGAAAAGAACAGCAACCTTCTTGGGGCTTAATGGGAGAAACCCCTGAATATGGACATGACACCCCGCTGTATCAATGCCTAACACAGTGAGACAAAGAAAAACAAATGTGACCAGCAGTGAATAGTAACCACAGTGAACAGCTTTACATCCTTTCCTTTCTAGTTCCTGGAACCCTCCTCTGAAGAGGCTCTCACTGCTGCTACAAGGAGAGATCAAACAGGGGAGAGCCAAAGGGACAGTGTCTTAGCAACTTCTCCCAAAGCTCTGGAGGGGGACTGGGGCCCCCTGCGAGCTACAGACCCAATAGGAGCACCCAGCTGCCCTCCAAAGCAGGTAGTGAAGTTTCCAGTTCCTAAACTCAAGGTGTGTCCTCAATGGTTCTGAACTTTCTAAGGAAACTGTGGCTACTGGTAGCTGAGTTAATCATTGGAAATCTTTTCACAGAAAATGGTGGACCACTGAAACTGGAAAAAGCTTTGTTTTTCCATGCAAAAATATTCCTCATTTCAACTACCCATTTTTTCTTTTGTTTTCTCTTTCCATCCTCTTTAAAAAATATCAACCAGCTGATATATAGAAGACAATGGAAGTCAAGTGAATAACCCTCACTTACCTTTATTTTAATGAGCAAACACAATGACACTATAAACAAAACTTCAGTCCTTGAGAAGCTCAAGAACTCAACCTTGGGTCACCCAGCTGCTAGGAATAAATAATGAAACTAGCATCCAGTTCATCTGACTCCGTAGCCAGTTCTACCATGCAAAGATCAGAGAACTAACAGAAAACTGATAGTTACAATTCCAGGAGCACCTTGGTGGCTCAGAAGATCAAGATTCTGACTTGTTTTTTGGCTTAGGTCATGATCTCATGGGTCATGAGATTGAGCCCCGTGGCGGGCTTGGCACTCATCGGGGAGTCTGCTTGAGATTCTCTCTGTCCCTCTCCCTCTGCCCCTCCCCTCACCCACATATGCATGCTGAGTAGGGAGTCTGATGGAGGGCTCAATCCCAGGACCCCGGGATCATGACCTGAGCCCCTGAGCCAAAGGCATATGCTTAACCAACTGAGCTACCCAGGTGCCCCACAGAGCTATCCTATCTTCTTAAAATACCACCAAGTAGACAAAAGTATTCCAAAGTGAAGGAAGTATCCCTAAAAGGGAACACACTTGCGTTACCAGCCCCTCGGGGAGAAATACCCACACTGTGGGATCCCTGCACGATAGGGCAACATTACAGGGTTGCAATCAACAGGCCCAGCACGTCTTTCAGGAGCGAGCTGACAGACTTGGTGTCAACAAGGGGTTGTCGTTGAAGCTTTGATTCTATCCAGCCTGATGTTCCAATTTTAGTTACACTTCATTTAGGTTCGTTTGCAAAGTGGCACCAAAAAAAAAAACCAAAAACCAAAACAAACAACAAAAAAAACAAACAAACACCAGAGGATGGAAGTTAACCATATGCTGAAACTTTCCTTTCACACTTGGAAGCACAGCAAATGCACTTTTTCAGGCTTATGAAGGAAGTAACCCTCCAGCATCATTGATTTTCGAGCCTTACAAAAGCTCTCCGTATTGTGCCTTCACCACAGCCTTACGCTGCTATAACTCCTGTCAGACATCATCTTAGCTTTATGAATAAATAAAACTATGCTCTGGGGAAACATTGATTTAAGAGGAAAAATCAATAACCATCTAGCACATGAGACTTGAGCTTTAAGGCTACTTATCCCCAAAGTACAATGCAATAACTGAGTGTAAAACCATACCTTTTGCACCCTAATAAAAGGTAAGCGAGGGTAGGGGAAATTGGCAGGCAAATGCTTCCCTGCCATAGTTCCTAGCATATCAGGATTTCCCTTTTCCTTTACAAAGTAGTTAGCAGATACTTCCAAAAGGGAGGAGGTAGGGAAGGAGAAAAAAGTGATGGATGAACCAATGGTACCAAAATCTTGATAGTGTGTGAATATGGATTGTGAATATATGAGAATTCACTGTATTATTAATTCTCCTATGTATGCAAGATTTTGCATAAGAACATGAAAAGTATTTATGTTTGCTTGGAGAAAACTCTACAAAGCTGACAGCAGCCAAGATGCTGGTAACGGTTCTCTTTGGCTAAGAGCCTCCCGTGGAAGCTTTTCTCCTTCCTAGGGAGTTCTGCATTTTCCAGTTTTCTGTAGTGAATATGTATCTTGCTTTTATAACTCAGAAGACACACACACAATAAATGTAGCTAAGGACAGCAAAAAAAGAAAAAGATTAGAGAGACTGCCAATGATCTGGTTGACTACTGCCCCAGAGAAAGCCAAGATTCACGACGTAACACATACTTTCATATTCAGCTCTTTCTTACTGCTCTTGGACATTTTTCAGGGCAGAAGCAAGTTGCTATTAAAATTGACTGATTTTAAAAGTAAAGCTAATAGCTTCTGCTGCAATTAACCTCATCTTTGTGAGCCAAAGATGAAACAAGAGATAAAAGCTGGCTAAAGTCACTATTTCCTCAGCCCTGCTCTCACCCGACAAGCTAAACCTATTTTCACAGTGGAGACAGTTGTTCAAAGTCCTGACGGGTCTGTGGTAACCTCTGATTACAAAGCCAAGGCTTTTGTCATCCTGCTCACTATTGGTTGGAATTAAAAATGAATCCCATTCTTTTTCTCTAGCTCCAGTCTATTGCTAATTGTGTTAACTGCGGTCTCTCAAGAAACACACTCATGTGTTGATTTGGATTAGGGCTCATGTCTCACCAAACGGTTACTGATGCTGTTTCTTCTCATTGCTTGTCTTTCTGATAAGTGGAAAGAACAAGTCTGGAAATTTAAAGCACTTTTTCCAAGTCAAAGGAGCATTAGAGGCCTGGAAATAGGCTGGGGTAATCTAAATTTTGAACCTCAAATTTAAGCACAGTGAAAAGTAACTACTGTCATCCCCAAAGCTGGTGAGGATATTGGCTGAATCTACTTCTAAGTTGGAAATGACACGCAATTAAAAGTTCCAAAAGTATCTATAGGAGGGTCAGACATATAAGTGGATAATTAAATACAGCACGATCAGAGACACAACTTAAGAATTGTGGAATCCCAGTTATATTGGGGGATCAGGAGGACTTCTCGCAGGACATGGAAACTGAGTTGGATCTGGAAGGGTACGCTGGAATCTATCAAGGAAAAAAGGGGCAAGGGCCTTCTCAGAAGTGAGAACAGCATGCACAAAGGCATGTGTGCCTGAAAGCCCGCTGTGTGTTGGAATATCCTGAGAAATTCAGTCTAAATGAAGCAGAGATGCCGAAGTGGGGAGAGGCAAGCAGTGCACGAGAGGGGCGCACAGAGGCAGTCATGGAGTCCACACCAAAGTGTTTGGATCTATTCTCGTGGCTAAAGGGTGCACAGAAGTCACTGAGCAGGAAACCACAGTCTAAATCAGGAAGCAAGGGACCTAAAAATGGGCAGAGTTTTGGAAGAGAGTTACGTTAGTTCTAGCAACAGACTGAAGCCCAGTCATGAGGACCAGAGCTAATATAGTGACGGTAAGAGAAAGAGGAGAGACTAGGAAGATATTTACAGCGAACATTTGTAGCAGCTGGCAGTTAATATTTGGCCTCATCAAGCTTGGAATTTTCATATATGATCTTAAATCCAGAATCTGGTGTGCACTGGATGCAGAGGGTGAAGCAATGTCAGGTTGGAGATTTCTGGCTTAAGTCACAGGGTCAACAGTGATGCCTTTAATTGAAATATTGATTCCAGGAGAAGGAATCCGTTAGAAGCAGAAGGCGAGCAGGTGGGCAAGGGGAAAATGTTTCACTGAATCCAATATTAATTTTGAGAGCTGCCTGGGATATACAAGTGAAGATAACCAAAACATTGGGGTCAGGAATTTGGCAGAGAGCACACTGGAAATTTGGCAGGGGAAAAAAAAAAATCCTCGGTTAAATTTAAGCAATTGGCCATGAACAAAAAAAGGAGCACACAATACAACGCTTTCCATAAACTCAAGACTGTGATTCCACTACAGAAACATCTGAGACCTATTCTAGAATATATAGATTTCTGAGTTAAATCTTAATGCCCCCTAACTGGAAAATGTTTCATTTCAGGCCCACAAATAAAATGAGTAAGGCAAGCAGCTAGTGGAAATGGAAGTGCATTAGAGAAAATATTTAATCCCCAAATTGAGATTTTCGTCAAATGTTGGGAGATCAGAGCGAGGCATTTTTGGAGTGTGGATAATCAAAGCTCTTAACGCACTGATTCTTTAGACTAAGTTAACTAACAAAAGGCAGGCTGTTTTCCAGAATCTGTAGTCTTATTTAGAAAGACTTCAGAGGGTAATCAAAATGACCCTGAAATCACTCCCTGTTCTTGTAAGAGGAAGGGGTTACTCTGAAAGAGAAAGAAATTCTCAGCAACTTAAAAGAAAGATTTAATTAAAAGACAGTGGCCTATTTTACTGGATTCATTCGGTAAAGAGATCGGGAACATTCAAGCCAGATGTATGCCTTTCTTTCTAGCCCTGTAGAGGAATTGCATAATGATGTATAATGGATAGGGGTCAGTCAGGTCACAGTGTTTGAGGTTTATAAATCTTTTAAATGGGTGAACATAGCACTTTGCAGCACAGGATTCATTATAAAAATTGATAATCAAGTAGTAAGCTAACTGCTATAATTAAATATAAAATATCTTTGTGTTAACTTGTCCTTAACAAAGGTTAAGATGATTAAGGTTGGATGATTTTTTTCTGGATTCAGTTCTATTCGAAAATGACCCAAAGTCATTTGAAAGACCCAAATTAAGGAAATTTGATACAACTTTATCATTAGCATATATGAGATTCCTTACACCACCGAGAACAGTAAACACAGCCTCACAATTTTGTTTGTGGTGGCAGTGACAGTGGGGAACACCACAGCATCCTATTAATCTCTCCAACAAACCCTTAAGACGGTAACAGTGGTTATCCTTATCTCGAAGTTGAGTAGAGAGACCAAGAGGGTAGGCATTTTGCCCAGTCTCTCACTGGCATTAGAAGGCAGAGCCAGGGTTGTGCCCGTCACGAATAGGAAATGCCACACTATAGGAAGCATAACCATTGATGTCTCACAGTCTCTATGGCAAAAACCCCTGGTGCTGAATTTGAAACTGCACCGGCTAATACTCTTGAGATTTTTCAGCTTCAAAGCTGTGTCTGCAGTTCTACGGTGCAGAGTCCCCAAATAATCTATCGATTCCTGTACAAAGTTAAGCTAAAAGCAAGCTTGAATAAGCAAGAATATAGAATATATCAGATACGTGAATACCTTGAAATCACTCTTTCCCAGCTCTGAAGTTACACCCAACTGCTGAAATAAGAGAATGGCCTTGTGTTTTCTGGAAAGGAAACACAAAAAAAAACAATTTCAAAACTCTGAACTGAAGGAAAATTACAATAGCTAAGGGTAAAATCACCTTTTCATTTACTTATTAAAGTTCTGAACAATAAGAAAAGCAACTGACAACTATTTAATTAACCTTTAGTATTTTAATACTATACAAAAAGAATGTTGAAAAACAAAGGTTAAACCTTTCACTTAAAATATTCACAGACCTATATATTTATCTGAAATTTATATATGCAGAAAAGTGTAAATGACAACACATGTGCTCCCAACGATGCATAATTATGCCCAGGTGGTTTTAGGCACATCGCTGCATTCCGCCTTTCTCTCCAAAAACACCCACAGTGACTGTGGGTTAGTACCGCACACCTCACACAGAGACCTTCTGGGTTCTGCAAGATACCATGGGTTAAAACAAAAAGGGCTGCATGTCCCAGATGATGATGGCCTTTTCAAGACAAAGATAGCTGGAATAAAGTGGTACAGAACAGTGTGATAATTATTACAATATGTTTAGGCATATTATTTTGTTTTCATCTTGAAATGTGCCATATTTTTGTTAGCATCATTTCTTACCTTAAAATAAAAACCATATTACTTATAAAGATCATTTCCTCTAAGAGGAAGGGTGATGCTATTTTAAGGAATGTAATCTCAAATCTGAAATTTTATTTTTGTTGACTATGGATCTAGAAAGGCAACTTAAAATATGTTAAGTGGAAGTAAAAGGCAGGGGTCATGAAAGAATGGCCCAATAACTAGACTGAATATTCTCAGAAACAGTATCCACTGATGTAAACCGATTCAAGTTTTTTTCCTTTTTGGTAATGTAAGAGAGAAAAGAAAGCCATTTCTTAGGAAAAAAATGAAATGCAAGTGAATGCTAGAAAGAACAAAAAAATAGGAAAATTGACAATAAGCAAGGTGGTGTTTGCTCAGTAGCTGCCATATCAGACTCTCCAGGGGCCACCAAGAGCTCCCCAACCCCTACTGCACCTCACGGGGCCTCCATCCACATAGTCTAAGAGCCTGAATATAAGCTCCAAGAGAAAAAGGGCAGTAAATGGCAAGGGAGAGTTACACATCGGGGAGGCAGGAAAAGGGTAAAGATCACATTTACCAACTTTCAACAAAGAAAGGCAACGGAAATTGTTTCCTCTTTGCCTTTTGCTGGGAAATTCCCCATTCTGAACCACTAAGCGTTACAGTTCAGCCATATCATGGGTTTCGGTAGGTTTCCTGAAAACTTATCATTTATAGAGCCAGGAAGGTACATTTCAAGCTCTAATCAACTGCGTGAGAAGCAAGTGTTGGGAGTAGCACCTGTTTAGAAGCGGAGAACTATTTTGAGACTCTGCTACCTCTGTCTAACGAGCCTTAATGATAAACCTCTGTGCTGTCTCAAAGCGAAGAGGAGGAGGCCCAGTTCCAGAGACCAAGTTACCAATATACATGATACAGAGACACAGGTAACAACAGACACATGTCCAGGGTGTGAAGAGACCACAGAAGAGAGAATGAGGGCTCCATGCAGAGGACTCTTCAAAGCTCTTGGGATGAAACCCAAGCCACTTGGCACGGTGTGACAAGCTCCCCATCACGGCACCTGCGGCCATGCCCAGCACCCTGGCGGAGCCTTTGCCTCATCTCCCTTAGCTCCCACCCACAGTTCTCCCTGCCTCTGCCACGCTGTCGGTTTATTGCCTTTTTAAGAGGTTGAACAACTCCTCTAGAAATGAGTATCTAGTAAAGCACTTGTTTTTCAGCTGGAAACCATCAGTAATGTGCTTATTCAGAGTAGGTGGATGCTGGTACCTGGCAGGGGTGGTCCACCAACCTAGACCCTCAGCCTGTCACATCCTTCTCAATCTTGCCTGTCTCTCTCTCTCTCTCTCTCTCTCTTTTAAGATTTTATTTGATAGAGACATGGCGAGAGAGGGAACACAAGCAGGGGGACTGGGAGAGGGAGAAGCAGGTTCCCCTGAGCAGGGAGCCCGATGTGGGGATGGATCCCAGGACCTTGGGATCATGACCTGCACTGAAGGCAGACCCTTAACGACTGAGCCACCCAGGCACCCCCAATCTTGCCCGTCTCTTATTTAGAGTCCAGTAGAGAAGTAAACTACAAAGAGCAGTGCGAAGTACAGAGCACTGGAATGTGGGGCTGGGAAATTCTTTGTTCTGAAGGGTTGGTGTTCCTCCACCCCTCAGCTGTGACAACCAAAAAGGTATCTGGATTTTGGCAACTGTCCCCTGAATGGCAAAATCACTTCCTAGCTGAGAATCACTGGTCTCAACAAATGATGACTTATTAAAGCATAGTAATATTTTTACCTTAACTTCCATACTTTGCAGAAAGACAACAAATTAGATGAGGACCAGCAGGAAGGGCATGGGTGAGGGAAAAGAGAGGGAGGAAAGCACATATATTGAGTACCCTCTGAATTCTTGGCCCTAATACAAAACACATTCTGCTTTGGCTTCCTAAACCAAAGCTTGCTCAAAAGCTTGGGAGGCAAGGATCTATGCTGGCAATGTTATTAAAAGCAAAACTCTTCAGAATGAAATTAAAATAAATATTTCTAGAACTTCCCACACTGATACGCCTTTCCTTCACTTGCAATGGACCAACTGCCCACATTTCTCATCCTTGAGAATGGGCAGCACTACACAGTCCCATGGAGAGTGCCTCCATTTGGGCTTCATAGGACATTTCCTCTACCAACTTAAAGCCACGTACATGGTTGTTTTCATAAGCATAGGCCCAAACAGCATCATACGCATGGCCAAAAATATCCTCTTTCCTAAACGCACGATGAAGTAGGCATAGTTAGCCTGTGGAATCGTCAAATGTGTTCATTACAGCTCTCTGTCAGGTCCCAAGTGAAGACAGCATGCTCTGTAGCCCAGAACAGAAGGGTTGGTTAAAGGCTGATGTATCGACTTCCTTGAGAGTGTTTACGGAGAGAGGACAGGAATTCTTGGTCATTTTCCCTCCTGGTCCCGGAAGAGCCTGGCAGGCTCAACAACCTCTAGGACATTCAGCACAGTCAGGTCCAAAGAGGTCCCCAAACAAGGGTCTTCCATAGCCCTGTCTGTTCAGAAAGGATGACAGTGGCTTTTAAAATATCTATGTTGATATGTTGGTTTTGTTATAATTGGCTTTTTCAGATTCTCTTCAAATATAAACACATCTTCCACTCTAATACATCTAGTATTTGTTCAAATGCTTTATTTAAGGATAGTTTCCATGTGCTGGACACTATTCCTGGTGGTGTTTCCATACTGACCAAGACAGACAAAATTCCCAGCCCTCATGGAGTGTCCTGGTAGGGGGTGGGAGACAAACCAGCCATCTGGCAAAACAGTTATGAGAATTACTGAACAACTGAAGCTAGGCTGGGGCATGGGTACAGTCATGCATGCCCTTCAACGTGACCATCATGGTGGCACCACTGGGAGACTCAGAGAATGCCCAGTGCTTCCAAGGCTCCTGCAGGGGAGACTCCAGATATGGGCCCACATGCAGACATGGGCGTGGACCCAACAGATGAATATCAGAAGCAATTTCATCAGCTGAAAGTAAAGAGGGGAAAGAAAATGGTGAAGGTTTCACAGAAAGCAGAAAGTAGGGCTAAGTCCTCTGGGAGAGGGAAAGTGTGAATGAATGGACAAGGAAACCAGCAGTCTTAGGGGTCCACTGAGGTAAAAACAAGACCTATTAGTACAGGGGTACCTGTCCCTCTGGCCACATCAGCAGCACAGATGCAGATGTGGGCGGGTAGAGAGATGAAGTAAGCAGGTGAGTAAAATGAGGAAAGAGAGAAAGAAGCAAAGAATCTGAGGGTATAGCAAAGGAATGTTTGGAGGGAATGGAGAGAGAGAATGGCATCTAAGCGGGGTAACTGCGAAAGGAGAACCCGTGGGAGTGACAGTGGAAATTAGCAGGATCAATGGACTATAGGTCCTGGCAGAGCCCCCAAATGCCTGAAAGTAAGGTGTGGGGTACAGATGAACACAAAGAGGTGGTGATTGGAGAACAGGATGCTTGGAGGGAGTGTGGGCTAAACCCTCACTGTTCAAAGTATGGTCCCCGGACCAGTAGCAGCATCAGCACCTGGGGACCTGGGTGAAATGCAGACTTTCAGATCTACTGAATCCGAATCTACATTTTACCGGGTGACTCATGTGCACACTAAATTTGAGGGAGAACTGGCTTACGTCTGAGCCTAACCAGAACCCACGGGCACCAGATAAAAAGGAGCTACTGAAACAGTTTCTGAGGTTAGGGACTTCCCTGGGGTTCTGCTCCCTCTCCTCCACTTTAAACGGCTCATTTTGGCTTCCTGGGTTTCCATCCAGCTGCCTTGTGCCCTTGCTCCGTCCTGCCCTGCAGCCTTACAATATTGCTGGCAGGCTTTAGATTCCATTTACCAAAGAATGAAGCCCCTCCAAGTGCCTCATTCACATTCCCGCCCTTGCTGTAAGCAAATGACATCCCCTTGCTGCCTGAGACCAGGTTCCAGCTAGCCCCCTCCGCTCTCACTGGCCTTCGAGGTAGGGAACTGATACTTAGCGCCCTCCATCCAGCCTGAATAATTCCACATGTCTACGTCCATTACCAGGCACTGATGCAAAATATACGGTATTGGCAAAACGTATAATATGGCTTTTCAAAGCTCCAGCTTCCTGCTATTGTAATTACTCAGGATTTTGTGTCTCCTTTAAATATGAGCAGACTGCCTTCACTCTTTATAGTTAATTTCATAAAACAAAGAAAACAACAGCTGTACACGACACTACAGGATGAAAGATGAGGTTGAGCCTAATTAATGTAGGCTCTGCTTCAATAACAGCTTTATTCCTGATAAACAGAGTGTGACATTTTCATTAACCCAGACACAAACTCCCGCACAAACATTCACAGGTGAAATAATATAAAAAGTCCAAATTTAGAATCTCTCACTCTTCTCTTTCAGTCCCAAGTGATCCCAGATGCTGTCACTTGCAGTAGTTTTATTTTGGTGACTAAAAATGACCACTTAAGAGTCCTACTACTTGCAGATGCTGTGCTACATGTCCTGTACAACCTCATCTCACGTAACGCTCAGGAGAATTCCATGGGCTCTGTACTACTGTTATTCTGGTTCCACATAGGGGAAAACTGAGCCTTGGAAAGGATAAGTAACAAGTCAGTGAATGGCTGAGCCAAGTGTCAAACCCAAGTTTGATCGAAAGTGGAGCCTCACTGAAACATACCATTTCAGATTGGATTCACTTACAGCTGTCACCCCAGAGTGTGGCCATTGCGTCACTGTGTCCCAAAGCATATGCACAGTCACCGCTAAATATTATATGTACCTACATGAGTCAAGAAGGTATAAACCAATGCTCTTTAATTTCATTATCCATAAATATTTGATACAGACCCTCTTGGTTAGATGGGACCTTTTCTAGATCTGTGATCATTCTTTCCGCTGTTTATAAGCTGGAAGAAATGAACAAACTGAGCCAATCTAACATCATTCTGATAAATTCTGACATGGTTATAACAAACCTGCTCATCACTATGGGTACCTAAATGCAATCTCTGGTGGGTGGGTAGCCTGGCCTCGAGGAAAAGAATCTGTTCCGCTAGCAGGAGAAAATGCTGGCAATGGCCTCTCGTCTGACCCCTTCCTCCACCAAGGCAGCAGAGACCTCAGATCTGTTTAACAAGCATACAGGAATCCAAACCTTCCTGTGTGAATTATTACCAAGAGACTTGGGACACACCTGCTTCCTTCCCTGAATCCCTTAACTGCCCGTAATTCAGAGGTACTAATGTCTGGCCCTGCCTGCCCTGCTTCCTGAGGACAGCATGAGGATGACCTAATGGCCCCAAGGCCTTGGGATGGGAAGAGCTGAGGTTAATGAAACTGTGTCCACACACTACCCTGAGCAATACAAAATCAGGCCAGGGCACCCGCACGAGGTAATCAGAGTTAGGCAAGTGAGGCCAATAAAATATATTTTTTAAAGTTTTTATTTATTTATTTGACAGAGAGGAGGGGGGAGAGAGAGAGAGAGAGAGAGCGCACAAGCAGGGGGAGCAGCAGAGGGAGGGAGAAACAGGCTCACCACTGAGCAGGGAGCACCTTGCCGGGCTTGATCCCAGACCCCGGGATCATGACCTGAGCCACCCAGGAACCCCTAAATATTTCTTCTGAAGTTAGTACAGCCAAAATAAACAACAATAACAACAAAAGAAGCCTCAGAAACTGACCTTCCCGTTACCAAATCCCCATCAGTAAAACAGAAACCTCTTCAAGTAAAAATCACAGAACCCCTTTCTAGTTTTCCAGATCTTAAAAGGAACAAAAAGCTGTAAGAAAATAAATATCCTAAGGCCCACGCTGAATACATAACCTTTTTATTTTAATACATCCTATAGCTGGATGAATATTTATCACTCAATATTTATTACTGTCTCTGCATAGTTCTCCATCTGTCTTAGGTTGTCAAGTCTGATAAGGCAAGGGCCAAACCTATTTAGTTCTTTTTGTAAAGCATGTGAAATTGTTATGCATAATTAGGCACTTAAAGGGTTTTTGATGAAGATGATTATGAAGACTGAAAACAGTTAATACCATGGCAGGCATGCTTCTAGAAACCCTCCTGTCGTTCTGAAATGTCAGATGATCACGCCCATAGACTCATAGAGCTAATGGGCTCGGGGATGGTGCAGAGCTAGTGAAACAACATGTGGTCTGTGGCCCAGCAGCAGCTTCCCTGCCGGAAGCCCATGAGAAAGCCAAAGCTCGGGCCCCACCCCAGACCTACTAAATGAGAAGCTGCCGTTTAACGGGTTGCCCAGGGAACATGTAAGCACATTAAAGTCTGAGAAGCACAGACCAGAGAACCATATATACAGTTCAACATACTTCATTTCACAGATGGGGAAGTAAGACATCCAGAAAGGCTGAGTGACAGATCCTGAACTGGGCTTGGTACCTTCCCAGCCCAACATTCTACCACCTCTTGCTCCTTCAGGCGTATTCCTCCTAAAATTACTCTTCTGTGCATCTACGAATATGTGACCATCTACAGTTTCATGAGAACACACGTTTTTGTTTGACAGGGAGTCCCTGATTCTTTCAACATTTTTAAGATCTTATTTATTTATTTGAGAGAGAGAGAGAGCATGAGCCCAGTGGGGATGGGGTGGCAGGCAGAGAGAGAAGCAGACTCCCCACTGAGCAGAGAACCTGATGTGGAGGGATCCCAGGACCCTGCGATCATGACCTGAGCCAAAGGCAGACGCTTAACAGACTGAGCCACCCAGGCGCCCTCTTTCAACATTTTGAATACACTCATAAGATGCTGGAAACCAAGCTCTAGAAAACCATCTCCTAGTAGTGTGTTGGCTCACGGCACGCTGCTCGCAGTGAGAGACCACACCATAATGGTGTGTGAAACTGGACAGCATGCTTCTTGGTCGAAATCCGGATCCCACGTTTCTGCACATTTCAGGTCTAGGGATGCAGCCCAGGCTGCCAATCATCTTTGCCCTTTACTCCCTACTTCACTAAATGCTCCCAAGGCTTGGCTGCTCCATGGCTCTGCCTTGAAGTTCAACTAAATGAACAGAATTCAAACTCACAGGGATATGCATTTCAAAAAAAAAAAAAAAAAAGAACAATTGGAAAATTTTCAATCAGCTCTTTGAGTTGCCATTGATCCACGGGTTTGTCACTTTTAAGCCAGTTCCCTCCACTCCTTCCCGGTCAGCCATATTATGCATTTCCTACATCAGATTAGGAGCCATTAATTTCTGACTAAATTAGGGGAATTTTATTATGGGTTTCTCCTTCGACCTCAGCCACAAAAAGTAGTTAGTAAAGAGTATTCGATATTCAAATTCCATCACTGTTGTGCAATTAATATTTCCCAAAATGTTGAAAAGGACTAAGGCACACTTTAATCAGATCTGTATACAGCAGATATCTGTCTTGACTCACATGTGAAGACCAAATGGCACCCTCCAACATATGGTGAAAATACTAATTTCTGGAAAAAATATTAATTTCTCTATCTATGAAAACATTGGCTATATTTTTTCAACAACTTGGGAGTTTTCTCTGCACGTTTAGAAATCAGAAAATGATTTACTAAACATAAAAGGAAAGTTGAAGAAGGCATGTTTTAAAAACACAAAAGATTAATTGAATCAATAACGGGAAGTTTAGACTAAAGGTTTGCAGAAAAAATGTGAAAATTTTACTGAAAGCAAAACATTTAGATCAGCTGGAGACAAGAACAGAATGACCTATGTTGTAGGTACCACTTCCTAAATAAACCTTCAGAGAGACCACCTTATGAAAGACAGCCAGGCTTACCTTAGAAGCAGTGTCCTCTGTCTCAAGGCAACATCCTTCATAAGAGAACAACATTCCATCACTTGAGGATACAAAGTGCCCCCAGAAAAGACCAGAAAAGATGAAGAAGAAAAAGTACCAAGAGAAGACTGCTTGCTGAAATGCAAGAAGCCTATCACAAACTAGCTGAAGTATCAGGCTTTAAGAAACATTCATTGTGGGGCACCTGGGTGGCTCAGAGGGTTGAGGCTCAGGTCATGGTCTCGGGGTTTTGGGATCGAGCCCCGCATCAGGCTCTCTGCTCGGCGGGGAGCCTGCTTCCCTCTCTCTCTCTGCCTGCCTCTCTGCCTACTTGTGATCTCGCTCTATCAAATAAATAAAAATAAAAATATTAAAGAAACATTCATTGCATCTTTGAGGTTGTGTTAAATCAGTCTATTAAGCACTAAGAATAGGGCCTAGCTTATAGTCAGTGGAATGTAAAATATACCAGCATTAGACCCACATTCCCAAATTCCTGAACAGCAGCAACAGAATGAAACTATTTAACTGTTGCCTTTTAGATAAAGAATATTCCCCCTGTTTGCCACAGTCCTCACCACTCCCTAGCGTCTCCCAGATGCTACAACCAGGTGCTAGCTGCTTCTGATCACTGCAGGTCACCGCTGTTGTTCTTGGAGTTAACAAAAAGGGATGCAGCTTTACCCACCTCTCTACCAAATCACAGGCAGGGTCCTGGGAGGGCTTTGAGATCTGGCTCCCTTAACTCATTTAATGTACCCACCCGAACTTGTGACTCTTGCCCTGAAAAACACTTTCAAGCAGCTGCTTCTGCCAGCACCATTCTCTTCTCCCCTTTCCCATCCCCAGTCAGAATTCATTTCTTCAAGGCTTTTGCCATCTTTCTGATCTCATCAGTTAGAATCTACTGCTTCATTATTATGTGTATTAAAATTTTAGAATGAGTCCTCTGGACTATGAATCATTTTAGGCCAAAGGCTGGATCTTCTTCCTCAACTTGGAGTTTTCTTGCTCACAACATCCAGCTGCAGCTTCTCAACCTTTCTATTGGAGCCATCATCATCACCATCCGCACATACATACAGACCTCAGCATGGACCTGAAGAGTGTGTGTGTGTGTGTGTGTGTGTGTTGGGGGGGGGCACTCTGCTGGGAAGGAGGTTGGGAGGAAGGAGGAAGGTAAAAAGGACAAAGAAGGCATTTATATGCTTTCCCGATTCAGATCTCTTATCCCCACAGGACCTAAAGAAACACAGTGATAAAGTGATAAAGGAGACTGGAAAAGATGAAGGAAAAAAGTTGTTTCATTTTCTTCCAGTACTTCTGGAACTGCCCTCGCCAGCTTCCGCTCTGCAAAGTCAGATCTATGTGACAAGGTAGGATCAAGAGTGAGGAGGAGGAGAAAGAGGTGGAAGAGGCAAGAGACAAGAGAGAGAAACATCCCCACTTTTGCTCCTCGTGAGTTCCTTACCCACTCTCCATTATCCTCCACCTCAGAGAGGAAGTCTGCAGCTGCTGAAAGAATAGGAAAGAGAGAGGGTATCAGAGAATCAGGGGCAGTCAGATCTCCTCACAGCAACCTTGCCTGCCATCTCAAGAGCCTTTAAACATCCTCCACTCCTACGTCTGCTTCTCAGGCCTAATCTTCTCCCTGGCAACATGAATGCCTCTCCTCACAACGCAGTCTGCTCTTGCTCCACCATCCCTAAATCCACTCCAGGGAGCCACACCTGGGGCTGGAAGAGCAGCTCCTTGAAGACAGGAGTCTCTCATCTTGGTCAACTGGTGGATAACCATGCCTACCACTGCCTGCCTGGCCCAGGAATCCAGGCCACGTGAATGCAACTGGGTCAATGAAAACTCCTGAACTCAAAAATACTTTTCCTTACAGGATCATTGTTACAAATGTACTTAGGAAGCCTCTTGACATATAGAATTAGGAAAAATATAGAAACCATCTGCTAGGGCATTTCTTTCTTTCTTTTTTTCTTTAGAGAGAGAGAGAGAGTGTGTGTGTGTGTGCCTGCAAGTAGGGAGAGGGAGGGAGAGACAGAATCTGAAGCAGGCTCCATGCCCAGCACTGAGCCAACATGAGGCTGGATCTCATGACGCTGATATCATGACCTGAGCCGAAATCAAGACTTGGATGCTTAACCAACTGAGCCACCCAGGCAACCCTGCTAGGGTAATTCTTTTAATGCTAGAGTTTCTGGGTTCAAATTACTCAGTTCCATATTATTTCTCATGTACTTTTTTCTTGAGATAAGGTGACAGGTTTTCATCTGTATAATAAGATCACATGCAAAAATATTTCAATCTAATACTAAAGATACTTTAAAAACAAATATCTGTGGGCACCTGGGTGGCTCAGTTGGTTAGGTGTCTGCCTTCAGCTCAGGTCATGATCCCAGGGTCCTGAGATCAAGTCCTGCATCATCAGGCTCCCTGGTCAGCAGGGAGTCTACCTCTCTCTGTGCCCCTCCCCTCTATTCGTGCTCTCTCTCTCTAAAAAACAAATAGATAGAGAGATAGAGAGAGACCTTGAAAAGAATTGAGGTCAATTTCACAATTAATAGGAAGGTTTTTCTCTTCTAGTCCTTAGGAAAGTGGGGATAAGAACTAAGGTGTTTTCCAACAGGGGCAAAGATCTTCCTAACATTTTATAAGTCACGAATGGCTGTATTTTGGAAATGAGTAGATATCTGGGCTTAGTGCAAAGACTAACCCTGAAAAAACAGCTAAGGTTGGAAGCCAGCCTGCAAAGAGATGTCTGAGAACACTCACACATTGATAAGGGTCCCAAAAGCATGTGTAGCTTTGACTGGCATTCTTTATCCTTTCTTATTTGTATCTGTTAGTTCCCAGGCTCCATTAAAAAGACAAGCTGTTTCAGATGACCTTGCAGGTAAAGAATAAAAAGAGCAATTGGCCAAAAAAAAAAAAAAAAAAATGTCCAGTGCAGAGATGTTGCTATTTATGAAAGGAAACATTGACTGTTTGGTGCAGGAGAGAGCAGGCCTGTCTTCTGCCTTTGCTCTGTGAGCCCTCCCTCCTAGAAGAGCCAACACTGCCAGTGGGCTGATGACACATAGCAGGCACTGTTCTATGCACTTTTCATATGCCAACAATCTGATGAGAGAAATATGATTATTATCCCCTTTTACAGATGAGGAAACTGAAGTAGTGAGAGATTCATTATTTGCTCAAGGTCACAGAGCAAGTATGGGAAGCAGGTGGGAAGTAGACATAGAGCAGAAGTCTGGTTCCAGACCACAAGCTCTTACCCTCTCAAACCTTACTCTTTTTGACACTCTGTGGCTCACTTCTCCATTATCTCCCTTCCCTCCTGCAAATGCTCCAGTTTCACCAGCAGAGGCATTGTAAGCTAAGCAGTTGCTGATCCCCTGGTCTGGTGAAACCCCAGCCAGGTCTCTGCCTTCTCAGAACTTCCCTTTGAATAAAGATAAAGCGGATTAGCAGCGAGCTGTGAAATGGGCAGGAGTCCACAGATTAGAGCCCAGCAGACTCTCCATTCCTGAAACCTGCCCCTCCCCCCCTTTTCTATCAGCACCAGTCACATGCCCAGCCTGGCAGCCTGTCTTCCTCTTGGGATCTTCAATCATCCTTCAGTCCTAACACGATTTGTACAAACAAGGTCACCTCCTGTCCCCTACTCTTTGATCAGGAAGCAAACAAAACAAACTTCTAATCGTAATATCATTTGCAATACCATTATCCTGAGACAATATCGAATAGTTCAATATTGAACATAATCAGTTCACTTCTCAATGTCTGCTCTGTAACAAAAATGTGCTAAGTACAACAAAGTATATCAATATGAATAATTTATGAGTCCTTTCCTCATGGTAAATTTCCCTTCTGTGAAATTCTTTACTCCTATTTCCTACTAGGTCAACTACTCTAGATTGAATATCTGAGAATCAGGGGAGACACTCAGGGCTGGGTCCCACAGGAAGCAGTTGGGGTCTCTGAGTTATAAAACTGAAAACAGCTTTAATATTTTCTCAGAAAACTAGATGCAGAAGAAATATTAGCTCTTATTACGCATATCATATACCATCCAACCAAATTATAAGCACCTCACTGAAACTCCAGATAGAACTACCAGACGGTCCTTAGTGAGGACAGTTAAAGTATCTACAACAATGAAGATAGTAACTGCATAACACTCATTCTTGCTGATTTAAGAAATGCCAAAGGAGCCATATTCTCTTCCATGTATATCGATTTCATTTTAGTGAATAACTTTCAAAGATGGTCAAATGGTATCCACTCCTCCAATGATACCGAAGTCTTAGAATTGCAAATTCTCAAATAACAGAGGTTTTAAGAGATAGGACTTTACAATTAGGGAAGATACAACTATACAAACTGCTAAAATAAAAGGTAGAACATTAAAGCCATGATGAAGAAATATGGCTTGTATGGGAAGAAAGAAAGAAACAAACAAACAAATGGAGGGAGGGAGGGAGGGGAAAGAGAAAGAGAGAAAAAAGAAAGGGAAGAAAGGAAGGAAAGGGAAAGGAGGGGAGAGGGAGCGAGGGAGAGAGAAAGAGAGAGAAAGAAAGAAAAGGGAAAAAAGGGGAGAGGGAGGGAGGGAGAGAGAGAGAGAGAGAAAGAAAGAAAAAGAAAGACAGAAAGACAGCAATAGATTTCTTACTGAAAAGATCAGAAAGGCTGCATAAACTTGGCAGAATAAGTCCCATCTGGGCAAGTGAGGTGAGGGAGGGAGAACATGGTCCTAGCAGAGGTAACAGCATTATAGCATCAGGAAGGGCAAGAGTCATAAATTCAAGTGCTGACTCTTGTCAGACAGGCACCACATCAGTGAAATGTACCAGAGGAACCCAAAGCCTTCTTAGGTCTATGATTCAGTAGAGAGGGGGGTTAAAATGTGACTTTCCTCTACTCTGCTTTAAGAAAAACAACAGTGCTACATGATGATAAAAAGCTGCTGACTGGCTGGATTTTCCAGGGGCAATAAGGAGTAGGGAGGCCTGTGGCAAACATCCTTCTTTTAAAGAGCCAGTCACCAAGCACTGGTATCCAACCTTTCTGGGGGAATATAGGCATGTGAACCCAAGGTGGGCGGATTTTCTGTGTTTTCCTCAGAGAAGCTAGAAATTTGGATTTTTACATACCTCACAATGCTTTAATGAATGCTAACATACATTTTAAAAGAATACTTTGCCACCCAACACTAAGTAGGTCAACACAACAGGCTTGATGATTAGGTTTGAGGGCTTCTGAGGAGGTGGGAGTTAAGATGGGATTTGGATAGCAAAGCCTTGGACTTTCATTCCCAGACTGACTCCCCTGTGGCCTGGGGAAAATGCTTAAACTTTCTGAGGTCAGCACCTTGCTCCAGAAACATACTTGGAGATGAAGTTAACAGCCTACACCAAGAGGCAGAAGAGTCAATCATTGAGAAAGAATGCTAATGATGCTGAACCTCTTTTCTTTTTTAAAAGATTTTATTTATTTTTTTGAGAAAGAGTGAGCCAGAGAGAGAGAGAGAGCACAAGCAGGGGGGAGGAGCAGAGGGAGAGGGAGAGCCGATTCCCCGCTGAGCTGGGAGCCTGATGCAGGACTCAATCCCAGGACCCTGGGCTCATGACTGAAGGCAGATGCCTAACCCATGGAGCCACCAAGGCGCCCCCTGAACATCTTTTAATGTGTTTATTTGCCATCTGCATACCTTCTTCAGTGAAAGGCCTACTTCTTTCATTTTCTTATTACATTGTTTGTTTCTCTGTATTGTTGAGTTTCACTAGTCCTTTATTAAACACATGGTTTGCAAATATTCTTCCTCACTCAGTAGTTTTTCTTCATTTAATAGAATCCTCTGGAGAGCAAAAGTGTTTCATTTTGACTACATCCAATTTATCAAATTTTCCTTTTATAAGATCATACTTTCTGGTAGCAAGTCTGAGACCTTTATACCTAGCTCTAGATCTTAAAGTTCTATTCCTATATCTTCCCAAGAGTTTTATACTTTTATTATTTACATTTAAATCCATTATCCCTCTTTCTTCAGATTGCATAATTTCTATTATTCTCTCTTCACAGCAGTGACTCTTTCCTCCATCATTGCCATTGTGCTGTTGAACCCACTGACTGAGATTTCCACCTTGGTTGTTGTATTTTTTCCAGTTTAAGATGCCCACTAGGTTATTCATTAAATTTCCTTTTTTTTTTTTTTTTAAAGATTTCCTTTATTTACTTGTCAGAGAGAGAGAGAGAGAGAGCACAAACAGGGGGAGCGGCAGGCAGAGGGAGAAGCAGGCTTCCCACTGAGCAAGGAGCCTGATGTGGAACTCGATCCCAGGACCTTGGGATCATGATTTAAGTGGAAGGCAGCTGCTTAACTGACTGAGCCACCTAAGTGTCCCAAATTTCCTATTTTTTTGATGGGACTTTCCATTTTTCATGTGTATCCTGCATGTTCATAATTGCTCAACAATGTCTTTTCATGATGACTGGTTCAACACCTCTGTCATCTCAGTGTTGGCCTCTAGTGATTGTCCTTCTTTTCATTCAGTTTGAGGTCTTCTCATCAGTTGGCATGACAAGTGATTTTTATTAAAACCTGGACATTTGGGGTATGGTGACACTCTGGATCTTATGTAAACCTTTTGTTTCATCTGCCTTCCTCTGATACCATGGAGACAACGGAGGAGGGAGACTATGTTATCACTGCCAGGATGGCATAGAATCACATGCCCCCTACACCTCCACTGACACCTGAGAGAGGGGTTCCTCCTTGCTGCTGGCCGGGGAGCACTTTGGGCTCTCCCCTGGGTCCCTGCTGACACCTTCCTGGCTGGGAGGAGTAGTGTTACTGATTCCAACAAAGACACGGCTGACACCACACCAGGGGTGGGGACGCGGCAGGGGGGTGGTGGAATCTAGATTCCTCTTGTGGTTTCCACTTATTCATAGACGTGGAGGTGGCAGGTTTTGTAAAGGCCCAGCAGAAATCAAAGTCTTGGCTTCCTACTACTCAGCCTTCTGTGACACCGCCCAGTGCAGGGGGCTTGTGTGCCTCCTTAGAACCTGGCAAGTGTGGAAATCTCAGCTTCCCAATCAGCGTTTGCTGGGAAGGTCGGGCCACAGTTTGGGGTGTGTATGTGTGTGTGTGTGTTATGTATGAGAGAGAGAGATTGAGAGAGAGAATCAGGATGTTTGGCTACAGTACAGCAGTTGTGATCTAAAAGTTTTCTACCTTGATGGGGCGTCCCTCTTTTGGTCCCTGGGCTAGAGAGAGCAGACTTTTGTTTTTGTCATTTTGACTGTTCCCTTGGGGTTTCTTGATTGCTGGCTTCTCTAGCTCCAAATCTGGGATATATGAAGCCAAAAGAAAACCCACGTACTAATCACTGTGTCATTCCTTGGGTCTTGAGGTCCACTGATGTTCTGCTTCTTATCTCCGTCTTGCACGTCTTCTTATGTTTGTTTGACATAGAGTGTCCTGGGTTTTCAGTTGTATATTGCGGGAATAACAGGAAAAAATAAAAAAGTATGTTCACTCCATCTTCCCAGAAACAGAAATCATCCTTCCTTTCATTTTGAGGTTAAAATGAGCAACCTTATTAAGTAAGGAAATTACATTTACTATGTTGAAGAAGTCACATCAAGTAGTAGCAGAAGTTTACATGAAATGAATTTAGAATACTTATCAAAAAACCTTAAGAGAAACTTTAAAACTGTGCCATGGCATTTAACAAATAAGAAAACCAATTTACCAAGAGTATGTTTTAAGTGCTCTCCAAAAATACCCAACTTCTATGATTAGCTTTTAATCTCAAAAGTTTTCAAGAATAAGAAAGGGATTTATTCCTGTAGCTGATATTTTGCAATTGATTAGGTAGACTACTGAGGTTTTTAGCTTTTTTTTTTTTTTTTCCTACTTCGGTCATTATTTGAAGGTGTCTTTCTTTCCTAACCTGTCTATAGGAAGTAGCTGCACAGGTCTTATATTCATATTATCTGAAAGCTCTTCTCCCAAACAGCCTCTTTAGAGAGTTTAAGAGAACCAAATGTATGCTAAAGGATGGCAGTCATCACAAGAGAGCAGACAGGGTCCTAACATTACATATTACCCCTTAATCAACCCTTTACAACCCTTTATTTTAGACGAAATGGGCAGAGTGGCAAAAACACTACTAACAGTAAATAAAAGTCTGCCTAAAATACATTGAGATGAAGTCTGTTTTTGACAGAAATTTTTTTATAGTTCAATATAAAAGGTTACTCTTAAGAAATTTAATTAAGAAAGTGTCAGAATCACATAAACTATAGAAAGTCCCAAGAAATGTGTAAATTAGAATAACCTTCAACTTGATAAAGCACTTTAAACAATTTAAGAGCAGCTCTGAGTTAAGACAGCTGGGCATTTACTTGGAATAGTTCTGGAAGAATCAGGGTTTGGATTTGTGCTTCACTTGCCAATTAGAAGCAAATGGCGATTCCTTAGTCTCCAAATTCATCGCGTTATTACTTCACGTAGAGTTTCTCTTCTTTGGGTGAACAGAAGGAAACTGCATGGTACAGCACTCAATGAAATGTAAAATAAGGATTAACAAGCCATTCTGGAGATTTAGCAAAATTAAGCTTCATCAACCAGCTTGACTCACAGCCAATCTGGCAAAAAGCATCCTAGAAAGAAAACTAACAGTGAAGTGACATGTAGCACAAAAAATTTAAGTAACTCACAGAAGCATTAAAATCATGAAAAGGTGCACTGTGTTCTGTGAGCAACCAAGTCCATTACTAGAATAATAAGAGTCCATTCTGTACTCAATATGCAAGTCCAAAACTAGCCCACTGTAAAATCTGCTTATGAAGCAAATAGTACATTCCCCTACCTATCGCCAAAGAAGAGAACTAGTCGATGGAGAGGAACGTATAGTACGGTACAGAGACATATTTTCCCTTTAGGTGAAAAGGACACAGAAGACATCCCTATAGAGCTGAGGTGTGACAAAGCCATCTCTGGCTGCCTGGGACCTAGAAGACTGAATAAATTTGGGGTCTCTTTAGTCTGAATATGTCTTTCATACACAAAATAGAACTGTTAATACAGTCTGGTAAACTTAAGTAAACTGTCAATATTCAAAATATTTGAAAGTCTGAAAATGAAAGGATGCATTTTGGTCAACTATATTTTATGATATTTTTTTCCCCCACATACAATTCTAATTCTTCTGGTAAGCAGTCATAATTTTTAGTCTGGCCAGGATATATGGGCTATTTGAAAAAGAGGATTGTACTCTATTTAATAGCTATTACATACTATAAATCAGAATTTGTACCTGGGAGCACTGTAAAAAGTCAGTTCATTTTCTATCTTCAGGCGAGACTACATTAAAGTAGTTCAGGCCCAACATCAGTAGTTCTTATTCTCACTTATAGGAAAGGAGAAAAAAGGGTATGTATGTGTGAGTGTGTTTATTTTTCATGAGTTTATTTATTTAATATGTTTAACCTAGAAATCATATGCTCTAACTTAAACCATTTCCAAGTTTCCATGTCTCCTAATCTGAGAATAAATCACCAATGTCTTCCTTTAAAATGCTTGCATATTATTATTAAAAATCCTAGAACAACTAGTTAGTCATGTAATTATTAGATCCCACCACACAACCTTATACAAACATCAATCTCAGATAAATTAAACACAAAGCCTTAGAACATTGAGAAGACCATGGAAGCCTTCCTACAACCTCAGGATCAGAAGGACTTTCTAAGGACACAAAAATATATAAGCTATTGTCTTTTACATATATACATAAAATTATATAAAATGAAATCATTTTTAATGGGGGACTTTTTTTGACCTGTATAATCCTAATGTGCTTCTCCCTATTATGTAGAAATTGCAAAATGATGACAATACCTTTGGTTACAATCACAGAAAAATGGGTAAGGAGACCTGGAAAAATTGTTGCCAAGTGCAAAGACATGAAAGAAATCAACTAAATCTGCCTTGTCAAGCAAACATTTAAACAAAACAAAACTACCACACACACATTCAGAGAAGAGCTAGCTTACTACCATGCCATTAGAAAGAACCAGAGATGCTAAGTTCTAGGAAGGGCTTGAAAAAATTACCAAAAAGGCTTTGGACAAACTGAGGAAGTTCATCAGTCATCCCTGGAAGGGAGGGGGAGTTAAATCAGCAAACAACTGGAGTCTCTTTCCAGGCAATAGCTAGTCTATTTGTTCTCAGCATTTGGAGAAATCATTGTATCAAATTCTTAACTGCTCCTTTTGAAATTCATTATGCTAAATTATGTTTATAAGAGGAGATTTATCACAACTCTGTCAAGAACTGTGAAGGCTTTGAGATTTTATCCAACTTGTAAGCTAACGAGTTGGCTTGCCAATATTCACAGATACCATAAGAAGACACAAAACTCCTGGGTCACAAAGGATTTTATTATTTGCAGCATAACAAGCAGCATGAGTTTTATGGTTAGTCACTTCTGCTTGGTGTTCAAGTGTGGATGCTGTGTTTACAGTGGGCTTGCATTACACCTAGAGAAGCCTGAGTTCAGACAATAAGAATTGTTCATAATGGAGCCCTACAATGAAGGAAGACATTATCTTTATGTAATGAACAATAAATAACCCTACCCTTTGGTCTGAACGTAGACACGAACTTCTAAGGCTTTTCATATTACAAACATCATCCTTGAAAAAATAGTTCAGAACAAAAAGACATTTACTTCTGCTTGCAAGCCATGTAGAAATGTGAGATGTCTCCCTCCAAGCTCAAGAAATAAAAAATAAACAACAAAACCTATGAAGACTTTGATGAAAATTACAATTACAGATTAATTTGGAGAATGACTGCATCTTTCTTGTACTGTTCAATCCACAAACAGTGTACATCTTTCCATTTCCTGGTCTTTTATCTGTTTTAATAAAGTTTCATACCTCTCTTCATAAAGGTAATATTTTTCCATTCTTAGATCTTTTGTACTTTGTTGCTAATGTAAATGGTATTTTTAATATTATGTAAAATAATCTAAAGCAATTGTCTAGTTCCCTTCATGTATAGGAACACAATGATGACCTATCTCACAATCTTTGTGAACTTTTTCCCATGAAACTTCTCAAATTCCCACTCTGCTTTATTAATCCATAACATTCCACAAATATTCAGTACCTTTAGCATATGTCCCTGGAATGACTATAAAAATAGTTAAGCATTATGTAGCTCTTATTATGTGCCAGGTACTATAGTGATACTTTCTAGGTAGTAGCTCTTTTATTTCTCAAAAGCACTCTATGAGATAAATTCTGTTATTCGTATGAGGACAATGAAACAGGGCATGTTACTTGCCCCAGATAACACATTGGCAGGCAGAAGAACATGCTAAATGGCCTCAAGGAATTTCCCGTCTAGCCTTAATATTTATAGATGTGTGAAAATATATAATATATATAGTGACTTTACTCTCCAGTAGGGCATTTCTGGGATTGACTAAAATGTCACTATGCACCTCACGCCCGGAGACTTAGGTTGGAGTCCTGCCCCACAAACTCCTACGCTTTTTGATTTATACAGGCAAGTAATGTACTAGCTTTAAGTCTTCACTTTCAATGCCACAAAGAAAATGCTAATTGTTCTATGAATTTCACAGACTTAGCAGGAGAAACAAGTGAGAAAATGATAACAAATTGTGTAAAATGTCCTAAAATGCATGTAAACTGTCATAACTGGCAGGCACTGATCCTTACTCTCCTATTTCGGCAGTGTCTATGTAATAGCATCCACCCATCCTACTTTTATCTCCAGTTCATTTCAGATCAATTTAGCAATTACTTGATTGGTTACTAGAGAGTAGATTCAATGCTAGACACTGAGGAAATAAACATTAATAAGGTGTGATGTCTGCCTTCAAGGAACTCATAGTCCAATGGGAGAAAGAGAAACTACTAACAAGGCAGTTACAAGAATGTGAGTCATTCATTAAAAAGGATGTAATAGAGCATTATGGGAATGCCATAAGTGATATCTAAATGAGGTTAGGTTAGGGTGGTTGTACAATCAGGGTCAGCTGCTCAGAGAAAGGGACACCTGAAGATGAAGGAGTCCGTTAAGGGATTTAGGGAGTTTATGCAAAGTCTCAGGCCACATTTGGGAGACTCTGACTTGCTGTATAACTAGAACACACAGGTGAGTGTAAGAAATGAGGCTGGATTGCCCATGAGAGTCTCAGATCACTAACAATTTTGTATACCATGCTTTCCAGGAGGCCACATTCAGAAAAATCAATGGAGAATTTTAAAGGATGACATGAACAAATATGCATATTAGGTCATCTTCCCTGATACCAGGGTAGAAAACAGTATAGTTCTGGCTATGTTTGGCATAGTAGAGACCAATTAGAGGACTTCAAAAATAATACTGGGGCATATGTCACCCAGATGACAGCATTCTAAACTAAGAGAATGGCAGAGGGATTTGAAATTGAAAGGCTAATTCAATATTTAATAGATATGGTGTACAAACCTTGTCAGCAAGGGCTATGAAGAAAAAAAGTATCAAGACCTAAATTGAATCTGAAAGCATAAAAATCCTAGGAGAGAGCAGAGGTAGTAATGTCTGACATCAGCGGTAGGAACATTTTTCTAGATATGTTTCTAAGGCAAGGGAAATAAAAACAAAAATAAACTATTGGGATTTCATCAAAATAAACAGCTTTTGCACAGCGAAGGAAACAATCAGCAAAACTAAAAGGCGACCTACTGAATGGAAGAAGATATTTGCAAATAACATATCCAATAACAGGTCAATATCTAAAATATCCAAAGGACTGCTACAACTCAACACTCAAAAAACAACCCAATTTAAAAATCGGCAGAAGACATGAGCCGACACTCCAAAGAAGAAATACAGATGCCAACAGACACATGAAAAGATGCTCAACATCACTCATCATCAGGGAAATGCAAATCAAAACTATAATGAGATACCACCTCACACCTGTCAGAATGACTAAAATCAAAAGCACAAGAAATAAGTGTTGGTGAGGATGTAGAGAAAAAGAAACCCTCATGCACTGCTGGTAGGAATGCAAACTGGTGCAGCCACTGCAGAAAACAGCATAGAGGTGCCTCAAAAATAGAACTACCTTATGATCCAGCAATCATACTACTGGGTATTTGCCTCCAAAATACAAAAACACAAATTCAAAGAGATACATGCACTTCTATGGTTACTGCAGCATTATTTACAGTAGCCAGATTATGGAGGTAGCCCAAGTGTCCATCAATGATGAATGGAGAAAGAAGTGGTATACACACACACACACACACACACACACACAGAGAACAGTATTATTCAGCCATAAAAAGAATGAAATCTTGCCATCTGCAACAACATGGATCTAGAAAGTGTGATACTAAGTGAAGTAAGTCAGAGAAAGACAAATACCAAATGATTTCACCTATGTGTGCAATTTAAGAAAACGAACAGAGGTGGGGGGAAGACAGACAAATCAAGAAACAGACTCTTAACTATAGAGAACAAATGGGTGGTCACCACAGAGGGGAGGTGGGTAGGAGGATGGGTGAAACAGGGGATGGGGATTAAAGCTTACACTTATCATGATGAGCACTCAGTAGTGTACAGAATTGTTGAATCACTATGTTGTACACATGAAACTAATATAACACCATAGTCAACTGGAATTAAAATAAAAAACTTAATTAAAAAAAAGGGTGACTTCCTGTGTTATTGGCCTAGTCTACTGAATGGGTGACATTAAGTAAGGCAAAGATTACAGGAAAAGATAAGACGTGGCAGAAGGGTGGGGGGAGGGCTCTGAAAAAAGGCACTAAACACAATTCTTCTCCTCCATGATGTGGTTGAGAATATACACATATGGATAAACTATTCACAGTGGGACCTGACAAATGCTAGGGTCAATGAAACTACCAACAGCAAATGGGAAATTTTATCAATAAGTTGTACCACAGAAGTTGTAGCACAAAGTGAAGCAAAAAAACCCAAAAAACAAAAAACAAAAAAACCCTATAAGTTTGGACATATGGAACCATCAGACGTTGATGTCCCTCTACAGATTCAGCAATCTTAGCTTAGTCCAAATTTTTACCCAATCACAGAACTGATTAGACAACTGCAATAGTGTTAAAATTTTATAAATTAAGCCTATCCTTTAGCAGGATGCTTTCCCTAACATCATACAAAAAATAAAAACAAAACAACAACAATGAAGAAAACTATTTCTTAAGTGTGGGGTGTATCCAATTTTAATTAAGTCAGAAGGGCATGTGATCTGATTTAATAATTCATTCTTTAACCTCTGATTTCAAAACTAGTATCTATTTCTTGTGACGGTGAGATTTAATAGGAAAATCACAGGAAAAGAGGGAGTGAGCACAGAACATGACTTCCATCAGACCTCCTGTTATGTACCAACTCAGAGACTTTCTAGCTTACAGGCAAGTCATGCCACGGCTTCAACGAGATTTCTTCCCTTCAAAGTAAGAACTGCAGGTCTTTGATAATATACAATAGTGTTTTTGAAAAATACTTGGTTTTCAAAAAATGTTTGATTAATGAGGACTCCAAAACATACACTGAACAGAACCAAATATCAAACCAAGAAGATAATATGCTAACAATATGCAGCCTTTTGGCACCCCCAAAACTAGCTACACAGAAACAGAAGAGACCAGATCCACGCCCCAAGGCTGCCCTGGGTAACTCATCTTCCCTTCAGTGGGCAAACCAGGAATCAAGGACGCCACTGGGGCTTAGGGGGACAAACTAGTAAAATCAATTTTTAAAAAGCTTGAGGGTAGTCATACGTCTAGAAATCAGGGAGTATGCATAACAAATAGCACGTTATTACTTATAAGCCGTAGTATGTTCTAGGACATAAATATCTGTTTCTGGACTTTACAATCTACGTAATCAACACATCAATGCTTTAAGGAAGATCAAAAAGCCAAAGTCTTTCCCCCTTACAAATGCACTGTTCTTTAAACTGCCCTTAAACCTTTAGTTTTCTTTCCCTTTCAAGCTTGCCACGGAAGCACCTCTTTCCCTTACATACAAATGCAGGCACAGATGGGGGCACATTCTGCCTTCACGACAGGATGGCTTGTCTTGCATGCTCTATCCCCAGAGGTGGCTCTGAGCCCACCTGACACCATTAGTGATGGGACTGAGACTGACCACCAACTCCAAGCAAAAAAATGTGCCCCTGGGAAAACCTGTATGTAAGAAATGAGCCCCTCTGGACAGTGTGCCCCAAGCAGTAGCAAATGAAGCTGATGGCTGCTGATAAAAATACCCTCAGGAAGGAGCATTCATCTGATGTTCATCATCAAAGCAGCGATCTGTGCTGTGATAATCATGACCGGGTCTATAAACAAAAAGGCCTGCCTCTCCCCTGCCAACTACACGACTTAGCAGGCAAGCTTCAGCGGGGAGAGCCCCCTCATCACTTCCAGGAAACTCATTCCAACTGGCTCAGCCTGAGCCAGGCAGTTCGCACTGCAGTCTAGTGGGGAGGACGTTACCTTATGGCTGGCGGCTGGCAGTGGTCCTCCCCTCCACCTGATGCAGGGGGAACAGGGCAGGGTAGGACATGGGGCCGGGGTGGGGTGGAGGGGTTGGGGGGAGGGGCGGAACCTTGCTCTGGGAAAATGGTTTCTTGTCCATTTTATCATGCTCTTCTTCTCTATGTAGTCCCCTGGGAGGGGGGCTTTTATGAGTTGAACTGTGTTTCCCTCAAATTCATACACAGAAGTTCTAACACCCAGTACCTTAGAATGTGAGCTAGGACCTTTAAAGAGATAATGAAGTTAAAAATGAAGTAATTAGGGTGGGCCCTAATCCAGTATGACAGGTGTCCTTATAAGAGGAGGACATTAGGACACGCAGAGAGACACCAGGGGCACGCACACAGAGGGACGATGATGTGAAGAGGCAGCAAAAGGACGGCCATCTGCAAACCAAGTAGAGAGGGAGCAGAGGGGCCTGGGGAGAAACAGAACCTGCAGACCTACTGGTCTCGGACCTCCAGTCTTCAGAATTGGTCAAAATAAATTTCTGTCGTTAAGACCCCAATGTCTGTGGTATTTGTTATGGGAGCTCTAACAAATCGCTACAAAATGCTGCTTAAAAATCAGGGCGACATACACGTTGTTATGAAATTAAATCTCCCAGATAAATACATTCAATTTCTTAACAGAAGAAAATAAAGCTGGAAACTTCCTCACACTTTCATATAGGGGCAGGCAGGTAATTCATTTAAGTAAACGTGCTTCGAAGCTAGCTTTTAAACAAGAGTCCTAATCATCAGCAGACTTTTCACTCAGCCATCCTCCTCCAACTCTTCAACAACATTTTTACAACTCTCAGTTCAAGAGCCACTTAAGAAATAAATGATTCATGGCAACTGAAAGCATAATAATTTTCTGTGAGGCATAATGGTTGGGTTTATAGGTCTATGGGTAATAATTAGAAAAAAAAAAAAAAAGGCTACCCCTTAACCCTCTTAACTTCTTTTCTGGAAAGAAAGGTAAAAAGACACCCAGAAAGACTCATTAAAATCAAATCTCTCCTTTGCAATAAATATTTCTTAAGATATATATTCGAGGACTTTGAGGGCTTAAAATTCTACCTTTGAGGGGCGCTTGGGTGGTTCAGTGTGTTAAGGCCTCTGCCTTCTGCTCGGGTCATGATCTCAGGGTCATGATCTCAGGGTCCTGAGATCGAGCCCCGCATCAGGCTCTCTGCTCAGCAGGGAGCCTGCTCCCCCCTCTCTCTCTGCCTGCCTTTCTGTCTGCTTGTGATCTCTGTCAAATAAATAAAATCTTTTTTTTTTTAAGATTTTATTTCTTTATTTGACAGACAGAGATCACAAGCAGGCAGAGAGGCAGGCAGAGAGAGACGGAGAAGCAGGCTCCCTGGCTGAGCAGAGAGCCCAATGCAGGACTCGATCCTAGGACCCTGAGATCATGACCTGAGCCGAAGGCAGAGGCTTTAACCCACTGAGCCACCCAGGCACCCTCAAATAAATAAAACCTTAAAAAAAAAATTCTACTTTTCAGAAACAAAATTAAGGGGTGCCTGGGTGGCTCAGTCAGTTGAGCCTCTGACTCTTTTTTTTTTTTTTAATTTTTTATTTTTTTTAAATTTTTATTTTTTATAAACAAATTTTTATCCCCAGGGGTACATGTCTGTGAATCGCCAGGTTTACACACTTCACAGCACTAACCATAGCACATACCCTCCCCAATGTCCATTACCCCACCCACCTTTCCCGACCCCCTCTCCCCTGAGCCTCTGACTCTTGATCTCAGCTCTGGTCTTGATCTCCGGGTCGTGAGTTCAAAGCCTGGGTTGGGCTCCACGCCCATTTAAAAAATAAAAAAAAAGAAAGAAAATTAAACTTTTCCTTTAGAAAAGAAAAGCTAGTTAAAAAAAGGTACCTTTCTGGTTCTATCCGAAGATGGGATGTATTGGGTCTTGGATTTGAGAGAAGGATCCTGTTCATTCATAAGACATATTAACCTGCAAAGGTTTTTGAATTTTGCAGGGGCCACAATTCACATTTTCACACAGGCACACAGCCCTAGCTACACAAAGAGCAGATCGCTTTGTCAGTCATGACACGCACAAATGGAGTCACCTTGGGCCTGATGCTTAATCACACTGACCTGTTTCCTAATCTGTAATCTACAGAAAACACACTTCTCTTACAGAGTTGTGGAGAGAATTAAATTGGATACTCAAGTAACAGCACAGTCTGTAAACACAATATTTCTCAAAAATTGGCCCACAGCCTCCACAACATCAGACACCTGGAAGCTTAATGAAATCCTGGGTCCCACTCCATATCACTAGACTGGGATGGGTTGTGGAAATAGGCATTTTTTAAAAAAAGATCTTATTGATTTATGGGAGAGAGAGAACACACACGAAATTATAAGAAGGGGGAGGGGCAGAGAGAGAAGCAGGCTTCCCATTGAGCAGGGAGCCCAACATGGGGCTCGTTCCCAGAACCCTGGGATCATGATCTTAGCCGACAGCAGACGCTTAACCAACAGAGCCAACCAGGTGCTTCTGGAAATTGGTTTTTTTGTTTTTTGTTTTTTTTTACTTTTAAAGGTTTTATTTATTTACTTGACAGAGATCACAAGTAGGCAGAGAGGCAGGCAGAGAAAGAGGAGGAAGCAGGCTCCCCACGGAGCAGAGAGCCCAATGTGGGCCTCGATCCCAGGACCCCAAGATCATGACCTGAGCCGAATGCAGAGGCTCTAACCCACTGAGCCACCCAGGTGCCCAAGAAATTTGCATTTTTAATAAGCATTTTAGCAAATGAATACATTTAGCAATGAATACATACATGAGCTAAAATGTATGTAATTTATAAATAAATAAATAATAAAATATTTTATAAAAAAATTTATAAATAAAATGTATGTAAAATGTATGTAATTTAAAATAAATGTAAAATTCATTTAGCAAATGAATACATACATGAGCTAAAATGAATGAGCATTTTAGCTCATGTCCTCAACAGGCTGAAAGATTCAATCTGGGTCTGGACAAGGAACAGAGGAGGAACCCCAGATCAGCCTCTTATCATCCAGCTGGCATGCTGCCTACTCTGTTCCCAGCAGGTACCCTGGTTCCAGGATCTGGGCTCCAGCCTGGGGCCCTACCATCCCTGCCTCTGATTCCAGTTCACCTTCTCTCCTGCTCCAAAAGTGACCTTCCTCAAATACAAACCGGACCAGGCTGCTCCCTGCCGCCATGCACCGAGCCTCAGCTCTCTGCCCTCCCCATCTCTTCCAGCTGCCTGGGTCTGCTCTGCTGAAGCTGGTCTCTGAATTCCCACCAGCCCTGGTTAAATTTCACCCCTCAAGGGGGCTCGCCCCAACTGCCCAGTCATTCCTAATAACATAAGTACATTTTACTTCTCTTGCTCAGAACATATTACCAGCTGATATTCCCTTCCTTATGTGGTTATCCCCTCCCACCAGAACATCGGAAGAGGTAGCTCGTTGGCTGCTCTGTCCACTGCCTATCACGGTGCCCAGAACACAGTAGGAACTCAACGTATGCTGAATAGATGAACACGTTAATGAACAACTGGCCTGCACCAAGGCCAGCCTTGGCCAGGTTTTCACACTGGATGCGTGAGGCTGAATGAAAAGTTCCATTTCTTACCACACAATAGGATGACCATGGGGCAGAATTTTCTTTGTGCAACATCTGTGGCTTAGAGGAAAGTCTTAAATATAATTTCTGTAAACTGACCCCATTATATTAAAGAAAACTGGCATTTAAATCATTCCTATACCTTCCTAGTTGTTACTAAGTGAAGTGGGGTATTTCTTCTTTTTCTTTTTTTCACACACAACTGGATTTTCTACAAATTTCACATGGGATGTCCTTGAAAGAGTTAGTCGTGTATACTTTTCATGAATACAAAAATCACCTCACTTAAATTTTCCTACTTACTGAAAAAAATAAAATTACTGTCTTTAGAACAAAATATCCCTTAACAACAAAACAGGCTCAGACAGCATTATAAATCTATTCATGTTATAACTGTTCTCAGCCTCTTTAGAAACTGTGGAACAATGGAGCCCATCCAAAGGCTCTTGTGTGCTGCTCTCTGGAAAACGGACAGGCATTCTGACCACAGAAAGTCTAGAGAAGAGGCATTTTAAAGAAGCCTATCCGAACGCATTTCTGTCCAACTTCTGAATTCCTTATTGTGTAAGGAAGGATTTCAGAGATCCACAGGTATATTAAAAATAAAAGGAAACTGTGAATAGATGGCAGTTCAATTTTAGTAGTGGTCTTCCCTTCTCCCACTAATTCAGAAAAAATTATATTCTCTACAATCGTTTCCCAGCAAAGACCCTGCCACCCATCTTTCTCACAAGGGAAAAAGCAAAGTGAAAATCTCCACCTCGGTACTTTAATTGGTTCTCCTGTGTGTGTCTTTATGGCAGTGAGTTTCAAACTAATAACAAATGAGGGAGGAGGGCATGTGGCTTTGGTTTAGAGAGACTGACAGAAAGGAAAAATGGAAATAGTGGGTTGCAAGGCAGGAGGCCATAGTTATGAAAGGAAAATAAGGCCCCTTGTGGCCAGCCTCATGAGGAGATAAGTGCACACTTCACCTCCAGTGGTTTCGGTCCTGCTGGGGGTACATGGCTGCCAGGGATTTACAGATGGGAAAGCAGTCCGAGGGGGAGAAGCTGCCACACTAGGCTGGTGTAGGTGGCACTCAGAGAAACCCATTCCCCCTGAGCTAAAACTCAAAGTAAACAAAGGGACAAGGGAGTGTTGCCATTGTTTAATCTCTCCTCATCTTTGCAACTTCCCTCCTCCTCCTTCCACAGTGGCTTGTGACCCACAGCACCCGACAGGTATCATGTCCTCTGAATGGGTGATTCTCAGTGATGGCTGCATTACTTGAGGTGGGGCCTCGGAGAGGAGGTGCCTTTCACAAACCACCAAGGTCTGGGGCACCTGGGTGGCTCAGGCAGTTGACTTTTGATCGCAGTTCAGGTCTTGATCTCAGGGTTGGGAGTTCAAGCCCGCACTAGGCTCTACCCTGGGTGTGGACCCCACTTTAAAAAAACAAAACAAAACACCAAGGTCAAGGCCCCCTAGGGCCTGTTAATCAGAATTACTGGGGGAGGCCCTGGACATCACTAATAATGCTCTTATGCGGTCAGTATGGTGAACCACTGCTCTAAAGGCAGCTAGACTGACAGAGGGAGAAAGACAAAGCTGAGACAGATCAGATGACCTGCCCCCCAAAAGGGGGAAAGCATCACCAGAACACAAAAGGGGGGGGTGTACTTAATGAGGAAGGGAATGCAGCAGTGACAATGTGAGGCCCCTGTGGGCTGTCAGCTTCTTTACAACAGGAAATGTGGTAATAAGAAGAAATGCTTGCAAACTCAGAAAGATGCTTGGCAAGAAAAGACAGGTGCACAACCAAGGCAGGACAAGTTTAGCTCTTTAAAGTTGGGAGACAGGAGAGAAAATGATACTTGCGAGGATGCTGCAGCTGGAGTAAGAGGTGGGTGTGAACCAAGACACCCAAGAATGAAGCTGCAGATGGGAAAGGCGAGGAGCCCACTTCTACTACCCGGGGCAATAATGCAACGTCTTTTCCTATTGATGGTTCACCTTCAGAGGAAATGCTGATATTACACTGAAGTGATGAAGAACTTTAAAAAAAAGTAACAGTAGCAATATAACCCCTACTATATGCTCCAATGACTTTACTCACTCAGCTGACTATTAGCTCACAGTGATCTTCAAGAGCTTATTACTTGATGATGTTCTTGAGTTCCCAAAAGACAAAATTCTTGAATGTCCCTAAAAACATGCAGTTTTTCTCCAAGGCTGGTATAACACTGCACTATGTTCTTTCCTCTAATTTACAAAAATTGGGTCTCCCTTGGTGGTAAGTGGGTCCCCCAACCTACAGTATGTTCTGCCCAAGTAACACTGCCGTGCCATCATACATACTCACATGCAACAAGGGCAAATTTTACACACCGATCGAAATATCCATTCACATTCATAGCCACTTAGGAATACCATGCAAAATTAGTTAAACCCCGGTGTCACAGAGTTACAATTTCCTGAGTACCACCACTGGAATCTGGAAATTAATAAAGACATGAAATTTATGTGAATAAATACATGTGAAAAGAAATACATGTGAAAAGAAACTAACGAGGCTTGCTAAGTAGCATTAAGCGAATTATATAAGATTATGCAGAATTTTTAAGAAACTGGAACAAGTCTGAAGTATCTCAATTTGTACTAGCATCTTACTTTTGACGTGAGACTGCACTAGATACCACGCATTGTATTCTTCACTGCCCAGAGATTTTGGGAGGGGTGCGAGGATTACTTCGCATGAGTCTGGGGCTACCAGGAGTGACAGCTGCCATTGTTCCTTTTGGATTTTTCTTGAAGGATATCATTTTGACCTCACAAAACTAACTTCATCTGGTTCTGGTTCTGGAGTTAATGAACATGGCTACAATCCAGGGCTCTAACAGGGCAAAACCACAAACCACAAGAGGATGTAGATCTGGCCGCCGTAACACATCTGTACCTGGCCTTCTTCCACCAAAATTGAACAGCTAACTTGGCATTTTATCAAGTCTGATGAGAAGCTAATGATGTGAAAGCAAGACAAGTATACTCAGGGCTAAATGGTATGAAATATGTGTGTGGCGGGGGAGTGGGAGGGTGGGAGTAGTAAAGAGGAAGGAGTAATTATCGGAGATGTAATATCCTGGGATACACTGCAAGTTCACAAACCTTTATCCACAATTTTGAAATGCAAATTTTCTGAAAAAATTTCTGAAACTTTGTTCCTTTGCTACCAAATGAATATACTCTAAAAAACTGACCTGAGCTGACATCAAGTTATTTGGTCATCCTCTGTCTTCTTCAATGTTAATATTCATTCACTTTGCAACAGAAATTAATGTTTCAGAAAAAAAAAAAGAAAAGAAACTACTGTTTCCTGGGATCACACGGGACTATTACATAACATACAGTATATAAACTGTATTACCCTTCTAAAAGCTAAATTCTGAAGGACATGTGTCCCCAAAGGGATTGCTGTCCCTCTACACAACTCTCCAGACAGGGGAATTCTCTGGATTTAATCCTTTTGTAGTTTCCCCACATCATAAAGTATTCATCTGACCTTAGTCAGCTTATCAATGATTTCAATGACATTATTTTAGTAGATAGAGTTCACAGGGAACAAAACTGGGCAAAGCTGAAAAACAGGCATACTATGGACTGTTTGATGTAGCACATATGCTGCATTAAACATACATGCTTATCTTCCCCTTTGCCACATTTTCCACCTGATTATTCTGAGAATTCTGATAACAAAGTACACTCAAACCTGCACTATAGCTGGGTGTAGCAACAGTAAAAAGAAAAATATAAACATGATAACCTTCAAAAAGAAGACATCAAACTACATTTTTACTTGCAAAAATTAATAGCCCAAATGAAATGTCCAGAGATTTTCTAAAAGGCAAATCTATAGAGGAAGAAAGCGAGAAAAGAAAAAGAGAAAGATCAGCAGTAGTTGCCTGGGGTTGGCCATGGGAATACAGTGACCACAAATGGGCACAAGGGATCTTTTTCGGGTGATGAAAAGTCCTAAACCTGGAATATGATGGTAGTTCCAAAATTCCCTACATTTACTAACGACCAGTTAGTTGCACACTTAAAACAGGGGATTTTCATGACATGTAAATTATAACTGAATGAAGATGTTAAAAACGAATATCCTAAATTTCTAAAGTAACGCTTTTTATGTCAATATCTCCTCTTCCTTCCTGATGTTTCAAATTAATACCAGTTGAAATGGAGAGAGAGAAAGGCAGTAGAGGGAACCTATTCCACATCAAGGGAAAAAGAGAAATTTTACCCACAAATGACTAATTTCACATCTAGCCAGAGAACATAAATTTCTTCTGGATAGTCCTTTATATTTAGCAAATAAAATCAAAATTATTTTTTAACATGTCATATATTCCTCTAATTACAGCATACATCACACTGAATAATAGTATTTTATTTGCCAGTCATCTTTAAAGAGAGTATAAACTCCTGTGGGCTGGGACAGATGTCAAGGTTTGCCCTGTGTTTTCAGGACCTCTTAAGTGCTCGATAAATGATTATATTGATTGCAACGATTTCTTTCTAAGGACCATCTATCACATTTTCATTTGCTTGAACAAGAGAATGCAAATTAAACAGACATTCCCTACTTTCTAGATCAGGTTTTCTCCACTTCAGCACTATTGACATTTTGGGTCAGAGAATTTTTCCCTAAAGACGGCTACTTTGTGCACTGCAGAACGGAGGAGGGTATTCCTGGTCTCGACCCACTTGTGCCAGTAACATCCCTCTCCCCGGTCATGGCAACCCAAACTGTCTCCAGACGTTGTCAGATGTCTCTCCGCCCCCAGCTGAGAACCACAGCTCTCACTAGAAAGAGAGTGAGACAGATCAACCCAAACTAACGTGTTCACATTTCAACAACGCCTTTTGTGTTACCACTTTCTGCAGTGAGTGAGAACATCAAGAAAGAAAAAGCCTAGAACTAGGAAATGATGGTTTTCTGACCACAGGCCTTGGCATATTATAGGGAGAAGAAAAGGAGAACATTCTTTTTATTCTTCCTGTAACTGTGGAGATGCGAGAGGCTTATTCTAATCCAAGGCTGACAATTTTCAGGATATGTGGAGCTGTGAAAATACATAAGAGAAGGGTCCAAATGCCAAGTGGCCCATGGCTATAAATGGTATAAAAGCATGTTCATCGCCAGCACTGGGCTGTTTATTATGAACTGCATCTAGGAGAACAATTTTGAAAATGCTATTGAATATTAATTAAAAGAAAAGATCTATCATAATTCGGGCCCCAACATGCCACTATTAGCAAATCACTCAGCCAGTGGGAAAGGTTAAGAGCCATGGTGGCAAAAACCATTAAATTAAGTGTAAGTTTAACACTTTGGTATTTTATTTTATTTTTCTCAACAACCAGTGTTTCATAATCCTGTTCCAAATATCCTAGCACAAAGCCTGAAAAGCTGTTATCCATACTATATGCTTCTTTTTTTTTTTTTAAGATTTTATTTATTTGAGAGAGAGAGAGAGAGAGAGACTGAAAGAGAGAAAGAGCACAGGGAGGGGCAGAGGGAGAAACAGAGAGCCTCACATGGGGCTGGATCCCAGGACCCTGTGACCATGACCTGAGCCCAAGACAGCCACTTAATCTACTGAGCCACCCACGTGCCCCCATACTGTATGCTTTTAATGAGACTCCAGAGTTTTTAGTTTTATTTCTGTTTTGGAGATACTGAGCATTTCACATTGATGGTAAAGTTTAAGACACATATTTTAGGCAAAGTGATTATTACATAATGAAACAAAGGAAAAAATACTCTTAATATCATCTGAATACATTTAAATATTTATGGAGATTCATAATATTTTACTTGAAAACATCTTTATTTGTTACTTAGAAAAATAAAGGTGTACACTTCTGATCTCAACACTGACAATTTGGGCACTACATATGACACTACTCTAGTTTTCAACCACTTCTGCATTTATCAGTCTGTTATATATAAGAAAAAACTACACTAGACAGTTACATGTCAATTCCTAATACCTGAAAAGGAAGTGCATCTTTTAAATTCTGTTTGTAAAAATGTTTACATTTTCTCTCTGTGCCTATCGGTAAATGCAAGCAGGTTTAGGACTTTGAATATTAAACATGTAATTCCTAAATCCACTAAGAGAAAGAATATACACGATATGCAAAAACACTCTATTCAATCAAGCCCTAACTATACACATAATTATGGTATTCAAATTAGATTATTAATTTAGACATGCTCTATCATGTCAAGTATATACTCGCATAAAAATGTCTGAACAAAATTCAGTAGGAAATAAAAAGAGGTAAAGAAAATTCAGTTATTCTTTTTAGCAAACGAAAACTCCTGGTACAGAATGTTAAAATGTATACTCATGGGAAGATTAGTAGGAAATACAGCTTAATTATTTATATAGGTGGTGGGTAATAAATACAGTACTGTCAAATCACCTCAACAGAATACTAACTCTGAGCCCTGGGTTATCATATTTGGATGAAATTGGGACACATGAGGCATGAAATGGCCAAATTAATTTCATTTTACTTCATTTGTGTTTCCTCACATATTATAAATCTAAAATGCAATAAAATCATATGTAAAATACCGTATTACTTATATTATTATCTAAATTTTCATATGCCTCTACTGTACCTTCTCAATTACACTGCACTAAGGCCACTATCATACGCCAAGTGTAATAGTAATTACTAGAATTAAGACAGGTGCCTACCATTTTCATAAGACTTTTTAAAATATATAAATGTACTGTATTTTTAAAAATCAGTACCAGTAACAAAAGATCAACGCACCAAATGTTGCAAAACATAAGCCCCTTTAGATTCTACTTTTCCTACTGAAGCTAACATGTAAAATTGGCACCGTGAAGCTTGAAATTGAGATTTAAGGATAAGCACTGGTACCAGCATTGTGCTACTTGCTAGAAATTGCTTTCATCTGGAAACTGCCATTTAGCAAGGTTCATAGATTTTTTTTTGTGAAATAAAAAAAATACAGCACCATAAACTTTACAAACTGTCATAAAATTCCATGTTCTCATGAGTCTAACATTCCTGTGTCTTAATAGCTAATAATTGATTTAAAGTAGCAAAACTAGGTAAATCGTAATTTTAGAATACCAGGAGCTAAAAAAGAAGCTGTAAAACTAAAATAAACCCTGCATCATTTTACACTGCTCACATGTAAAATGCTCAAGACAAATGTTTTATTCCTTTGGCATTAAATGGATAACGTGACAGCTGCTTTGGTGAGATAAAGCAAGCTACATCATTTAATGTATTTGGAATATACAAGAATAATATTATAAGGGAAAACCAATAGCTTAAACTAATTTGGTTAATTTTTATTTCACATGCGCACACACACATGTACACCCAGAATGCTCCTCACCTACAACAGCCATTGTAACAACTGAACTGAATTTGTTGCAACAACAAATTTACATTGCATCACAAGCACCAAGTTCAACGACCATAATTTTGCAGTTTAAAATATTCCCCTTATATTTTATAACTCAGAGGCTTTTTTTTAAGCTTCTAAGATAAGGAAAGAAAAAGACGCTCATTTCGTGAAGAAAGATTTTCCCCCGGTCTAACTTAATTACATATATTTGCATAAATAACCTGTGGCCCATCAAATACAGACTAGCCAATACAGTTTCTATTGTTGTTGCCTTGAGCAGACTAATAAAAACAATCTCTGAAATGTTCCACCTCCTAATCTTCTTTAGTAGCTATTCACAAAGACAGAGGCAACATGATGAGTGGCAAGAACCTGGAATTTGAAGTCAGAAGGCTTCAGGTTGGGTCCTGGGAGCTGAGCCATTTATGAGCTGTGTTATCTCCGCCCAGTTATCCCAACCCTGAATCTCAGTTCTTTCATCTCTATAATTGGAGTAATTCTGTCTTTAGGTCAAAATTAAAGCTAAAATGGCCGAGGACTAACATGTTTGATATAAACAAAAATACATGGTCATGATTTCCATCATCCCCAAATACTCTAGTTTGTCTATAACAAGGCAAGTGAAAATTAAAGGAAACTATACTCAACGATGTCTCAAATATACCAACAAGCCAAAAGATTCATTTACAACTATAAAAGGATTGGTTCAAAGGTCCAAACCCTCTTAAGATGCTATCACCACGATAAAAGCTCAGTTTCCGTAATACGCCATTTATCACTTTTCCCCCCAGCGTGCCCATTCATGGGTACAATGAGACATGTCTGTTAGAAGAACCAAGCACTTTATCCACCGAGAAAGTCACTCTTTCATCCTTCCCACTTTCCCAAGTGCCTATGACCTGCGGCCAATGAAGGAGATAAATGAGTGGAAAAGAAAAATAAGAAATGGCAACTCAATCCCCCGTGCAGCTTCAGACCCAGGATCATGTTTTTTCATGACTTTATTTCTTTTCTCTTTACCCTATCCACTGCACCCACCTCCCAGATGCAGGCCTTCATGTTTATTGACAGAACAGAAAGCTGCATGAGGAACAGCCACTGTCATCTGTGTAGATAAAAGCAAGTTAACAGGCATACCCATCCCTCTGCTCGCTGCTTTCTTCTTTCTATTTCATTCCTTTTGTTACCATCAAGTCCCTCATTTTGCTTTGCCTCTGGTTTCTGCCACTTCGCATCCAGGTACTTGTCAAAAACTTCCCTCACTGAATCTCACTAGCCCATCTCCTTTTCTTCCACCTGCGTTCTTGGCCATCTTTTTTTTTTTTTTTTTTCCCCACTCCATGTGTTCTCCCAGGCAGATCACCACCTCCACAACAACGTGAAACACACAGAAGGCTTGTAAGCTTTTACTTCAGCTCAGCCTCTGTCCTGAATTCTAGAACCACAGCCGGTACAACAGTCCGTTGACTCTCAAGTCCTGGAGGAGCCTCTGGTGCCTCACATCACGTAACTTCGCCAACAAGCTCGTCAGCTTGCCCTGCAGACTGCACAACCCTCTGTCTTCACGATCAGGACCAATGCCACTTCTTTCCATTCAATCACCCAAGCCAGAGATCTGGGAGTCATCCTGAAAGTCACCATCCCCTCCCTGCTTCTCCCTCCTCCTCCTCCTTTCCCCACTCTTACCAGTCCAAGTTCAGACCTTAAACCTGCACTAGGATTCATTCAACAGTTTGTTGTTGTTGCTGTTGTGGTTGTTGTTCACAGGGCTTCTGTGTCTGCCCCCCGCCCCCCGCCCCCATTCTCTACAAAACAGCCAGAGGACTCATTCTAAAAGAACCCCCCAAAATACGCAAATTCATCTGGACCAAGGTCCACAAGACACTTTCTAAAGTGGCCCCAGCCTCCACTGTCCATCTCTGACCTCGTCCACGGCCCTCGATGTGCACCAGCCACTGGGGACAACCAGCTGTCCTACAGACATGCCACCTGCCCTGTTCGGTACTCGCACTGCACTGTCTCTCTGGGTCCTCTGCTCAGAACGATTTCTGTCAGCCCACTCCCATCCTCAGCTGCCTGGCCCCCTCTGACTTGCCGGCCAGACTGAGATCCAGCCCTACACTTCCGAAGGGAAAGTCCTCCCCTTGGAGCCGATACCCCGACAGAGCCCAGCATCTTCTATGCACTGCTTACAACTGCATCTTTTTCCCTTCGTGCTGCTGAGATTCTGGAAGGCAGTGCAAGGATTCTTTTGTTTGAGGTTTCAACATCCAACAACATGCCTGGTATCCTATCAATATATATCTGCTAAATGCATAAATGAGTAAATATCATTCCAACTCAATCTGACTCAAACACGGCCAAGCTGCTAGTGATTGATTATGTGTGAATTACAGGTTCACAGCTCTCCTTAGAAGGTGTCAGGGAGAAAAGAGTAAGGCCACAGTGGTTGCAACTCCCCAGTGCTGAGTGCAGAGGTTGCAGTATTCTTATACACAACGTGTTACAGCTTGGCTTTTTTTAATTAAAAAAAAAAATCATTGTGTTATGTGGTTTTATTGCCTCTAACTTATAACATGAGCTGCCTCAACAATAAAGTTTCCCAATAGCTTCAGCATGTTCAACCATAATGGGAATGACAGAGGAATGAGTACGGTCGGGGGGTGAAAGGCCGGAGTGAGCAGGAGCAATAGTAACAGTAATGAGCCAGTCACAAATGCAGTGAGACCAGATGCCCAAAGACTTGCCTGATTATGCTTCATCATTTAGAGAGTAAAGCCACAGAAAAGCTTATATATGCAACACTGGGAGCCCTGTGAAGACTAGAATGACTCACACCTTTTGGTACTTTTACAAAATTAGCTGAAGCTGATCACTTGCAAATGAATATAGGATATAGTATGTAGATGTTGGGTCCTATGAAATCATAGAGAAGATATAAAGCTGTTGCTGATCAACTGCAATTTTTTTTTAACTTGCCTACTCCATAAGGTTCATAAGGTTTCTAGTGCTCTGTATTTTAAGTAAAGGCTCTCCAGTCAAGTCAAATTTCCCTCTCCTTTGCAATAGTGTCTATATTTAGAAAATTGAATTTTTCATAAGTTTTGAGTCACTCACAGGTTTGAAAATTGTACAGTTGTATAAAATCAAGGAGGGGGAGTAGATGAAACATCAACACAATATGCCAAAATGTTATAAAAACATAAAATAACTCAAAACCCAAGGAATATGAAGAACTTATTGAAGAAACGCTGGCTCCAATATGAAATCAAGAAAAAAATGGAGGAAGGGAGGCTCCGAGGAACGGTTTTAAAAATATTACAAGTTGGTCATAAATTCTGTCTTTGTATTGTGCATTTGGACTGGAATTAGACTACAATACAGGCATAGACGATGTGATGCAATGTTACTATTCTGAGACAACACACTTGACCCTTACTTGTTAGACATATGTATTCACTGAATTTACAAACCATAGTCTCATAGCATATGACACTGTTGCAGTAATCTCCATTACTGATACTTTTTTAAAAATTTATTTGACAGAGAGAGAGATCACAAGTAGGCAGAGAGGCAGGCAGAGAGAGAGGAGGAAGCAGGCTCCCCACTGAGCAAAGAGCCCGATGTGGGGCTCGATCCCAGGACCATGGGATCATGACCTGAGCTGAAGGCCGAGGCTTAACCCACTGAACCACCCAGGCGCCCCTACTGATACTTTTTTATAAACATTTACTTTTTAATCTCCAGAGAAAATCTCAGGTTTCTATACTTCCCCTTTCTTTAATGAGAGGGACACAAAGTATGTGACCCAAACACAAAGTTAACAGGCCTCTCCATTGGGTCCCATTATCAGTCGAAGGCTTTCTGCTTCCTACTGCACAAGGCTAACATGTGGTTTTTCTTTTCTGAGTTTGATGTAGGACCTGGGCTTTAGTTCTTTCTCCACAAAGTCATGGAGATGACACTATGTAGTCAATGCCAGATGCTGGCTATGCGCAAGAAGGTGGCCAACGGGCTTCCCTCGCATCTCTTTAACTCTATTCCGGGGTTATTGTGGGAACCAAGACAGATAGTACAGGATTATTTTGAGAAGCACAATATAGGACACCTCGGCAGCACAGCCGAACGATCATGAAGTCTCCAAAATTAGATGCAGAATGTACTGCATGGAACCCAGGCCTTGTCAGATAGCCGTGGACCCCATTCTTGGCTCCAAAACTTAATAAAGTGACCCTAGACAGGTGTCCTGACCTTTCTAGGCCTCAGCTTCCACTTTTGAAAAACAGAGTAATAAAGTAACTACCATATAAGTTTGCCATGAGGATTAAATACTGTAGGTAAACTTCTTAGCATGGCAGCTAGCACATGGTAAGTGCTGTGTGTTAACTATTCACTGCAGTTCTTATCTAGAAGGCACGGCCAATAAGGACTAGAAAGGTGGTAGATAAAAAATTCTCAAAGCTGTCTCCCCCCATCTCTGCCCCCTGTCCTCAAATCCAGCCATGCCCCTTGAGGGACTGTCCTGAGGGACTGTCTCTGCCACAATGAATACGAAGTGCTTTGCCCGTATAACCAGAAACGCGTGTAACTCCCCAACACAGCTCTCACGGATGTACGAAGCAAGAGCTCCAGAAACAGAATCAGCTCCCAACTCCCCAAGCCAGAAGTGAACATAATTCAAAAGAGGAGATATGACTAGGGAGAGTAAATGATCTTCATTCACTTTATCCATATTAAAATTATCTGTTTCCTGTACATATATTTTCTGACAGCAGGAAAAAGCCAATGTCAGAGAAGTTATTTGGGAATCTGGAGGTGACCACAGATAAGCCATTAAATAATTCACACAGATGAGAAATAAAACAGAGCTATGTAAATTCTAAAGAAGTAGTTAAAACTAAATTATGGACCCAGCTTAAGTCACGAAAGTGATCAAGGAAGACTTCAATTATACGATACCCAGAATGGAGGAGGGTTTGAAATGTAAATATTGATTGAGTAGAAGGGAATATCTGTTCTCTGACAAAGAGGGTTAAAATTGAAGTAGAGGCTATTTCAAAGATGTGAAGGGGCTGTTGATGGCAAGGGTTCTCTTTTTGGTGCACAGTATCTGTGGAATTGTGTCCCCAGGCATACTGAGGCACTCTTCTGAAAGCTCATTCCCAGAAAGTTTTTTTTAAACTGACATGTAACGGACATATAAAATTCTATCAGTTTCAGGTATACAACTTAATGATCTGGTATATATGTACACATTGCAAAATAATCTCAGTAAGTCTAGTTCGCATCTGCCACCACACAGTTACAACTTGTAATGAGAATTTCCAAGATTTACTCTCTTAGCAACTATCAAATATGCAATCTGGTATTATTAACTATAGTCACCATGCTGTACAGAGAATCTGGATTTCAAAAAAAAAGAAAGCAAACTTAGAACATGTGTCCCCAAGTACTATCGGCGGTAGAAAACGTTCACTAGGAGGATACACCAGTCTACAAGCAGTCTGTTGCTTATGTGCCTTACAGAGCAATTAGATTTTAACATCTAGAAAACAGAATAAATATTTACCAGAGTCAGAACACTATGTAGTATCTGGATGATAACCTAGGAGAGCTATACACAGACACACACACACACACACACACACACGGCCTCTCAATCATTCTCAACCTCTGAAGTCAGGTGAGAAGTTCAACAGGCTATGAACCAGACTTTTAACAAAGTACTGCTCACAAAGGACCCCGGAAACTGCTTCACGTGACACTGGCATTAAAGGCCTAGAAGAAGCATGCTTGTGAAATGTAAAGTATAAATGATTTCCATTTCTGAATATACAGTTAAATGTGCAGGAAAGTATAAGGGCTCTCTCTTTCTCTCTCTGCCCCATGGCTGTTCTCTAGCAGGGACTGAACTCATGCTCAGGTATGATGCTCTTTGTGGATGATGACAGCTGCCCGGGCTGGTCTGCTAGGCTGTGTGAATCATTACAGCCACATCTGCAGGCAGAAACAAACCAGAGAGCACCGTCCTCCAGTGTGAACTGTCACATACCATTTTTCCCCCCAATAATTCTCTGAATATATGAATGGGGAAGTAAAAAGCAATGGAATCCACCTGAAAGTGAAGGAGAAAACACACTTCACCTGCTGGCACATCTACCCTGTGCTAGGCTAAGCAAGTTATTTAATAATAATCATGGCAATAATAATAACTCCCAATCTTGGAGAACTATGTTGTGAGGGCTGTTAAACACTTTGCATACTTTAATGCTTAACTTAAATTTCCCCATGTGTCAATTGAAGATAATAATGCACCTATTTTATTATTATGAGGATTAGAGGAGAATAGATGGAAAAAGCAAGATCAAAAGGAAGTTAAGGCGGCAAGGTCAAAAAGAACAGGATTTGAAATAAACAGACATAGGTTAAAATCCCAATGCTGATTTGATCTCACTGAGCTTCAGTTTCCTCATCTCCCAAGTAGAGACGAAAGCACCCACCTCAGTGAGGAGGGAGACAGTAAATTAAACACCAGCTGCATCACTAGAAAGTGTTCAATAAATGTTTATATCCTCTCTCCTGTTATACCTGTGACCTGCTTCCATTAACCTCCATCAGCAGCCATTCAGTCCCTGGTATGCAAAGATGTGTTTCCTTTCATAGCAATGATAATTTTTAAAAAAATATTTTATCTATTTATTTGAGAGGAAGAGCGAGTAAGAGAGAGCATGAAAGGGTAGAAGGTCAGAGGGAGGAGACTTCCAGCAGAGCTGGGAGCTAGATGTGGGACTGGATCCCGGGACTTCGGGATCATGACCCAAGCTGAAGGCAGTCGCCCAACCGACTGAGTCACCCAGGTACCCAGCAACGATAATTTTATCGGCTTAATAATGCCAGACACTGGTGGGGCACCTGGGTGGCTCAGTGGGTTAAAGCCTCTGCCTTTGGCTCAGGTCAAGATCCCAGGGTTCTGGGATCAAGCCCCGCATTGGGCTCTCTTCTCTGCTGGGCGGGAAGCTTCCCTCCACCCCACCACCCTGCCCCTCTGCCTGCTTGTGATCTCTGTCGAATAAATAAATGAAATCTTTTTTTTTTTTTAAATAATGCCAAACATTGGCTCAATGGCTTTACATCTATGGACTCATTTAATCCTCATCATAATCCCCTGAAGTAGGTACTGCTGTCACCCCCAGTTTACAGGTAAAGGCACTGAGACACAGAGTTTAGGTAACTCGCCCAGATTCAAGTGGTAGGAGAGCCAAGAGCTCAGCTGCCTAGTCTACCCTCCTTACCACAGTGCACCAGTGCTGATAGGGGTGAGTCTGTTTGAGAGTCCATGCTGGGATATGTTCTCTTCTAGACATAAGCAATGGATGCTCTCACAAAACACAATGTGTTGCCTAACTTTTCAACTTCTGAAATAACATTTTTGTATTTTCCTAGGATTCTTTAAAAATCTATGATGTTTTTAAATGTGGTGCCTATAACTAGCTCATCTTGTTCTATGTGTTAGAATACCATAAATAAAAGCACTTCTCTTTCTAAAGACTGCCTAGATAAATCTTACATTATAACACAACCCTGAGTTTTGGTTGAAACATTTATTATAAGTCCAAATTTAAATATATATATATATGTGTGTGTGTGTGTGTTTATATATGTATACATATTATACATACGTATATTTATATATGAAGTCTTAATGCTGTTTTGTTAAACTAATGACTTTGATACCAAATAATGTGAAAATTCTCCTTGTTTCTAATGTTTGGTCTTAATAGTAATAGTGGTACTACATGTATTTCAAAGTATTCCTTTTACAAATTTTACGGACTCAAATATTAAACATCAATGATGATAATCTATTGCTCTACTTAAAAGGAATCTCTAGGGGATGGATGAAAAAGAAAGGTTATAGAATTCTATCCTTCAAAGTAGAACAGGATAGCTACCTATAAATCGTGCCCCTTATTTATTAAGATAATTAAGCCTATCAGCACACTTAACTTTCAGACTCAACAAATGTCTGGGATGAACAATTTCCACTTTTTCTAAAACAAAGGGGATGTGTTCTAAAAGGGCCCTTTGCAAGCTCTCTGCACAATGCATGCTATTTTAAAACATGATTTATGTGTCTAATTCCTGGAGCTGCCTTGAAAAATATACTGGGTTTTTCCTCGCATGCTACCTATTAGGAGAAGACACTCTAATTTGAAGAGTGCACTCTGTTTCACACTACAGAACGCTATATCATGTCAGCATTTTCATTAAATACTGTTCAAGCTGGACCTTAAACAAATGGAACGGAGAGCCACAGCTGCAGCCACTGCAGAGACACAGTTATCCCGCCGGGAGGCTTATATAAGAGGCGCAGGACAGGCAGGGTGAAACCCAAGTGCCATCATCAGAATCCTATTTCTTTGAGACTTGCCCACATTCTTGAAATGTATGAAATCACATACAACGAACGCATTTCTCATTTTATTTGCCTTATGGCACAAAACGCTGTATTGACTTACAAGTTCTTTTCTCCCCAAAGGACTGGACTCCAATTAAGGAAACGCTGGCAACTTCTGCCTAGGGGAAGAGTAAAGTGGGATGCGCGGGAAGCCGGAAGGGCTGGGAAGGAATGACTTGGCTCCCACCTCCAAAGACCTATCGCATCCAGGAATATTACAGGAGTCACTCCCCGGAGGACTTAGGATAGAGGTAACAAGACCTGTACGCACCCTCCACTGCCAAACACACACAGTCAAGGAGCTCGCAACGTGCAATCAGCAGCAAGAGAAATGCCCTCGGAGCACCTGTCCTCTCACAGCACGTTTCCAACTGGCACGTTCGTCGAGGCTGCTGCCAGCCCGCCCTGGACTGCCTCTCCCCGCGTGCCGGGTCGGCTTCTTCGCACCCTGAACGCCCCGAGACGGAGCCCCGCTCCTAACAAGAGGGGCCGCCCCAGCTTCCCACACGAAGATAATAAAAACGCACCTCCCCTTTCCACGGCCCCCTCCAACTTCAGAAACTACAGTCAACTCACCGGGACGCAGGAGACAGGGAGCCTTCCGAGGGGACCTCGCTCCGCGGCGCTCAACCTCGCTGGCCCCGCACTGCCGGGGCGACCGCGGGTGCCAGGCTAGGCGCTGTCGCTCCGCACCAGCCGCCTCGCTCCGCCGTGCCCGGAGCCCGGCACTCGCCAGCGCGCACGGCCCGGCGGCGGCGGCCGCAGCGGCGACTGAGGCTGCACCCGGCCGCGCGGACCGAGAGCTGCAGATGCCACCGACCCCGGAGTGCGGCGCTCCTAGCCCCTGGTGCGTGTCTGCGGCTCCGAGGGAATGGCGACTCAGCGAGGAACGCGGCAAGGGGCAAGCCGAAGCGCTGTTACGCGCAGAGCCTCCAGCCCGCTCCCAGGCGGTCGGTCACATCGCGGGCGCGCCGGCGGGGGAGCTAGCGGGCGGGCACCGCACTCGGCACTCGCCGCCGCGCCGCGGAGAATGACAAGCGCCGAGGCGGAGCAGCCGTGCGGGGCGCGGGGCGCGAATGCGCATGATCCCGGCCCGCTGCGGCACGTCACGGGGGAGGGAGGGGCGGGGAGGGGGGTGAGCTGGGCGGGGCCGGGGTGGGGGGCCCCCGCGGCGGACTCGGGCGCCGCGCCCTGCTCCCTCGCGGGAAGGTGCAGGAAGTCTCCCGCCTCGGGTTTTGTGGACCTAAAAGCTGCGTAGTTGAACTTGTCTCCAGAGCCCATTGTCCCTTAAAAACCACTGTTTACTCTAAGCGGTCCTTAGGGCTCTGGGCAAGCCCAGGAAAGCCAGTTTAACTCAGGTTATAGCTTAATCGTAGAGGACTGCGATTTAGGGGACAATGGTCCTCTACCTGGCTGTACATTAAAATAACTTGGGAAGCTTGTAAGAGCCCTTTGCCCTGACCGCACCTCCGGAATCCAGACTCGGTACAGGAGAATCCCTGGGAGAGGCGCAGGTATCAGTGGGTTGTAAAGCGTTCCAGATGATTCCGATGCACAGCAGAGGTTTTCAAACCCTAACGTGTGTGTCAGAATCTTCTGAGGATTTTGTTAAAATGCAGGTTTCTGATTCAACAGGCCTAGGCTCCAAGGAAGATTCGTCATTTCTAACGAGATCCCAGATGATGCTGGTGCTGTAAGCCCAGACCATCTTATCCTTACTACTCCAAGTGTAGTGTAGAAGAATCTGGAGCAGAGCTTTGAAACGCTGAGTGTGGGAATCTCCTGAGAAGTGTTTTGTTGTTTCCGTTTTAATTGCAGAGCACATTCTCAGGCCCTACCCATGTGGCTCAGCCTCTGAGGCTCTGCTAATTCCATTTGTAAGGACCACTCCAGATAACTAAAGGATATTAGGGCCCCAACTTGGAGTCGGCATACACTTTCTCAGTGAGAAGGGCCAAGCTAGATCTAGAATTCAGAACATCTGAGTCGGAGTCCGAGCCTAAATGGTATTTTATCTAACTAGTCTAAATTTTCTACAATTATTATTCATTGCTTTACTTGTAGGAAATATATATAAATCATATGAAATACACATGCACACAACACATTCTGTATTCTTTACACATATTAAATTGGCTTAAAGTTGGCTGAGGGGGAAGGTTCATTAGGAGGGGAGGGATGGAATAAGGGATATTAGATGGTCTGTCCCATTGTGCACTGCAGAAGAAAGGGTATGTAGGAGGAAACAAACCTTAGCTTCACCCTAGAGCCTGGAATGGCATCTTGGAGAAGATCCAGGAATCAGCTTTGGCTTCTGGTCTCATAGCACAGATTGAAACTTGGGTGTTGAAGAATTTATGAATATATGGTGTGTCACAAATATTACCTCAATGAAATCTTAAAATGGTCTAGGAAGTTGGATAAAAAAGATAATGGGCCCATCTTATAGATAAAAAAGGATGCTCTGGACATTAGTTGACTTGCACAAGCAGTGGAACTTGAACTAGAGTACAGATATCAATGGTGGACATGGGTTTCTATAATTCTAAGGAAAACAGTGGTTCAGATCTCACAAGGAAAATGGTTTCTGTGTTTATTGTTCACATTCTTTAAAGGCTGTGCCTAAATTTTGAGTTAGAAAGCATTTCGTTTTTGTGAGAGGAATTGCGTTCTATATCCTCACTCCACTTTTGCAGCTCTACAAATAGAATGCAAAATGTTCTGTTCGGAGATCATCCCAGTCCCGGGACATCACAGTTACATAATGCAGGCTTCACCAACAAGTTCAAAGAGCAATGCTCATATTTTCTGGTGACAAGTGTAATTACCATCCTCATTTTATCCAGGCCCAAAGAAGTCAAGTGATTTAGACAAAATCCAGGCAATGTAGTCTCTGTCCTTTTCTGCTCTCCTTTTACCAAATGATATACTGAAGATTATTTTTCATTTCCAAATTTTTCATACCAAGATTTTCCATCATTAAATTAGAACCAAATGTATTTCAAAGTCACTCCTTGATACAGAATCAGAAATATAAGGAACAATTCTTATGCGTATGGTAAATGCTATAGACTATATTCTCAGTCCGTGCAAAAGTTTTGGGCTGAAGTATGTGATACTTATACACAATCTTTCAATGCACAGGTTTGCCTTGGAATCCTACCTACCTTTATCTTTGCTTTTGATGTAATTTTCCTTACAGCTATTCTTCTGTGTGATTATGAAATAAAAAAATAAATGAATGGCTGATTAAAAGAGAATTCTCTGTAAATGAAGGAGCTGGTTGTAGAATTTTGTTAGTTCAGTTTTTAATAAGAAAATATTAAAAAAAAACAGAGGTAGTATACTAGTCATATTGGGACCTTTAGAAGATCCCAGAATTGTCATCCTGTTTTCTTAGGTGTAAGAAACTCCAATAAAAATATTTATCTGTATAGTATATGAATTCATTTGCATATTGACTTTAAGAAATCCAGAATTTAATTATATAAAAAGTTAATTAGTATGTCTCATTGCCATTGTATTTTGAGCCACATTTATTGGCACTAAACACATGAACTGTGTAATATTGGTTTAATATTGACTGTCTTAGCATTAACCATGTCTGATTAAGAATTTGCTTCTCATTAGTTGGTGTTGTTGTCTGGCAGGAATAAATAGCAGCTTAGTTGGTTTTTTTTTGTTTTATGGTTTTTTTTTTCCTCTCTGAGGTCTGCATTCTTTATGGGTCAGCAAAGCCTGCTCTTTGGGTGAGAATTTCTTCATTCAGTGCCTCTAAAAGTCCCAACAGTGAGGACTTCAATTACATAGATGCTAGCAACTCATTAGAGAAACTGTACCTAAAATAGATTTTTATTAAACTCTTTTGGCTAAAGATCACAAGCCGAGCTGAGAAGTCTGGGCCCCCAAATTTGTTAATTACATTTCTTCATCCATTTTGCTCAAAGAGTTTCTCTGACATGAAAATCTTCCAACCTCTGCCGACTTCATACTTATAGTCCAGAACTTGGACTTGAAGTCCACGGTGACTGGCAAAGCTGAGACAGAAGTGGGAACACAGAATTAGATTTCACTAGGCAAAAACTAAGGTTACCATAAAGATTAATACAAGTTGTGCTTGATTTTTGGACATGGCTTATTACAGTTTGCTCTGTTTGAACACTTGCAGCTGCTAGTAGCTTCACTGGAAACCATAGCTGAAACCCTGGTGGAGGGTTGCCGTGGGGCGGGGGGCGGATAGGGAGATTAGCATTCTGTCTTTTTCCCTTGGGAAACTTTGAAAAACTATTGGAAAGCCCAATTCCTCTTGCTCTAACCTTGGGAATTTACCAAGTGCCTGAATTTTTACTTCTAGCTTGATTGTTCTAAATAATTTATTTAGAACTTAGGACAGTCGGGACGCCTGGGTGGTTCAGTGGGTTAAGCCGTTGCCTTTGGCTCAGGTCATGATCCCGGGGTCCTGCGATTGAGTTCTGCATCGAGCTCCTTGCTCGGTAGGGAGCCTGCCTCTCTCTCCACCTCTGCCTGCCTCTCTGCCTGCTTGTGTGCTTTCTCTCTCTCTTTCTGACAAATAAATAAATAAATAAAATCTTAAAAAAAAAAAAGAAAAGAACTTAGAACAGTCAATGTAACAAACCCCAACCTAGAAAGGAAATTAGCACTGGGTGCAGATTCTGGCCTCATGGTAAGAGTAGGGTTTGGGGCTGGGGTAGAGAGAATTTGGGGACTGAAGAGAAAGACCAGCTACGGACTTTGGTGTCTGAAGAGCAGAGGCTGGGGGAGACTGGGCATCAGCAGTCTCTGAGATCAAGTTGGCAGAAGTATGTACTTGTGACCAAGAGAAATAGCATCGAAACTGTACCTGGAGCTTTGTGCTCTTGTTTCCACTTAAAGATCTTAGGGGTCCCATGTTTGACCTACTCTATAGGAAAGAATGATCAGAGATTAATAAATAGATTACAAGCCCCTAATAAATAAATAAATATAGGTAACTGCTTTAAAGAACTACTGTATAATTTTAATGTCTAAGAAATGTATCTATGCCTCCCTAATTGCTCCCAAATTGCCCACGGACAGAGGAAAGTGGCTGGTGGAGAAGCCACATGCGCTCTTAGAACCAACCACACACAACCATCTAGCTCCAGCTCCTTTCATTTCCTTCTGTCTGCTGAAATCACATGGCTGCCATCTGTAATTACCTAACATGGAGTGCAGATAGCTTCAAGCACATAGTAGGTTCTTAATAAAAGCTAGTTGTTAGTATCAGCTTTGTTTTCTCTCCTAGAGTTAAAATCTGCAGCTCGATGTCTCCTAATGTCCATTTATCATTTTAATGTAAACAGTGATTAACTGTAGATTTTAATGGAGTGCTTTCCTTTTCCGACAGGAGACTTAAGAGTGACTCCAGGGCTCTTCTGAGAACAGGGGAATTTTGGAGAAAAGGCTTTCAAGGGAGATCAAGACAAAGCCTGCTAATGTTACTCTGTGGCCGCACGCTGTACTGCAGGGGAAAATGCAGGGCTTAGGACTTGACGTGTAGATCTTTCTACTGGGAGAAAGAAATGATGGCGGGAAGGGAGAGAGTACTTAACAGAAGTGAAAACAGAGTGTGCCTTAAGGAAATGTCTCCACATTACAATTAAAGAATGGATATTCCCATCACCTTCTGGCATCCTGACCCTACACATTCCTTACATTTCTATCCCACCATCTTCACTCCCGATTTATGGCTATAAAACTAAGTGGATACTCATTACGTTGCCAGAGATTTCTTAGGTTCACTTTTTAATTCTTCTGCCTTTACTATCTCCATAGAATGTAATTCTTACACACTTACATTTTAAGTAGTCGTCAGAGGAAACCGTGTTTTATTAGTGATAAACCATTTGTCAGTCCACAAATAACAGATCTTTCAAGACTGGGAAAGGAAGATGTATAAAATTAATTAGAGTTTAAGTTCTAAGAGAAGCTAGTTGCACAGTCTTCAAAGTCAGAAAGTTGTAAAAGGTATTTAGTGGCCAAAGCATGTCTCTCATTTCTTGCCCTCTTGTAGATTTTCTCCTTCCACTCCTACCCTCTCGACATTTTTTTGGCAAATAGACTTTTCTGCTCTCAGACCCTGGAGTAGAGGCCATCTCTTGCTACAGAGGATAAAAGATGACAGGGAGAGGAAATTCAGCATACTGTGACTTTCTTCTTGAGTCAGTAGCCCATTTAGAAATGCACGAATGTGCACTGTTTACATGGGTTTCTTCCTCGGTCTACATAAGTTTCCTTATCTTGAAAATGAGGATAATAGTAGTGGCTATTATTAATCTCTGTTCAGCCATTTACCTATTCCTACTTCCCCATGTAGAAAGAGTATCCAGTTTCTGCTAAACTCCCTTCCCTTCCCTACTCCCAAAGAAAGAACTCCTTCTAGAGAGAAATGATGGTCAATACTAATGAATGCTAGGGAGAGTGAGGGCTCCCCAAAGTTTCTATACACTTGGCAGGGGTCGAACCTACTACTGTTCTGAACAGGCAACAAAAACTGCTGGAATTTGAGATGTTACTTGTGTGGTTGGTGGTCAGACCCTCCGTGGAGTCTCAAATGCATTCTTTGGGGAAATGAATAAAAACACAATTGTGTAGCCTGAAGGGAAGGCAGGGGACCTTGGAGATTTCACAGCAATTCCTATAGAGAGAAGAATTGCAGGGGAAAAAGCCATAAAGTAAACCATCACTCCAAGATGTCTTGTAAAAACAACAGTTGGTTTTAGAAATATTTAATCCCAAATTCCACTGACGTGCACATGGTATTTCCTGTTTCTGGAAACGTAGGGAAAAAATAAAGCTCTGTTTGAAAGCAAGCAAGCAGAGCCAGATGTTGGTGTTGGTAATGACCCGCAGCCCCAATGCTCCTGTGGCGGCAGTCAGGAAAATGCATGACAGCTGTCTGAAGCCATGGGAGCTTAATTTCTCTTGGCCAAAAAAGAAACAAAGTGTAGAGTCTGTTTTGTTTATACATACGAAAGGACAGCTGAACCCAAGAGACATTACTTTGGTTTAGATAGCCAGTAAGAGCAATTTAAAATATTATTTATATTCCTTTGACATACTTGGTCCAAATCACTTATTTGAGGAGTGTTCACTACCCAACCAACTATAGCTGTTGTCTGGGTTTTGTCTTTTGTTTTTTATTTTTTTCTGTTTGTTTGTTTTGTTTTTTGTTTTTAGAAAATATTAGGCTATTACATTTTAAAACCAAGTATAGGCGGTCTGATAGTGGTTTGCTCTGTCCATATGAATAATTAGAGTTTTTTTTCTGAAAATACACGACTGAACTTCTTGATTAAAAGATCTTTGTGGGGGGACACCTGGGTGATAGTCAGTTAAGTGTCTGCCTTTGCCTCAGGTCATGATCCCAGGGTTCTGGGACTAAGTCCTACATCAGGCTCCTTGCTTAGCGGGGAGCCCGCTTCTCCTTCTGCCTCTGCTCCCCCTGCTTGTGTGCTCTCTCTCACTGATAAATAAGTAAATAAATAAATAAAAATATTTTTTAAATAAATAAATAAAAATAAAAAATAAAAGATCCTTGGGTAAGGGCACCTGGGTAGTGTAGTTGGTTAAGCATCCAACTCTTGGTTTCAGCTCAGGTTGTGATCTCAGGGTTGTGAGATCAAGCCCCATGTCAGGCTCTATCTCAGCGTGGAGTCTGCTTGAGAGTCTCTCAAGGGAATCAACCTCCTGCTCCTGTTCTCTCTCTCTCTCTCTCTCAAGTTAAAAAAAAAATAAAAGAACATTGGGTTTACAGAAGTGATTACAACCTACTTTATCTTTTACTATACACCACCTTAAATCTTCTATTTTGGTCTAACTGGTTGGCTCTTCACAGCTTCACTATCCTGTGTCTTTCTTGCTTTTGTGTTTGTTGTTTTTTAACTGAAGTTCTAAGCTGCATCTCTGTCCAAATACTAGCCATGCTCTAATACCTAACTCATGTCTCACCACATTCGTGAAGTTGACCTTGATCATTTCAGCTCCTTTGCTGGAGGGGTCTCTCCTCTTGGGAGCCTCTGAAACACCTACTATATCATCCACATTGCACTCTTCCAAAACTGTTCCTGGTTCCTGGCCCAAACCTTCTAAAACCCTTGGAATTTCCTGAGTGAGAGGAGTGTGTTACGATATACGTAATGAGCCCCCATGAACCATACCTGAGTTTTTGCTAACGAAATGTGGAGCAAAATCAACCAAATGCTTAAAAGGTTGGAACCTTCAGCCTCACCTCCTAACCCTCGGCGGGAGGACAGGAAAAGTGGGGATTGAATTTAATTGCATGCCCAATGATTTAGAACATCACCCCTATGGAGTGAAACCCCGATGAAAAACTCAGTACACCAAGGCTTGGGGAGCTCTCGGGTTGGTGAACATGTTGATGCGCTGGGAGGGTCATGCACCCTGACTCCACAGGGACAGAAGCTCCTCCACTCAGCACACTTCCAGACCTTGTGCTATGTACTGCCTCATCTGGCTCCTCATTTGTATCCCTTATTAGAGTAAGGACAGTAACCATTAGATACAGTGCTTTCCCGAGTCCTGGGAGTCGTTCTACTGAGTTATCAAATCTGAAGGAAAGTTGTGTGACTCTCTGAACTTGTAGCTAACTCAGACAAGTGCAAGAAGCCCGGAAACCCCACTTGCAGCTAGCATGTGATGTAAGGGCAATTTTACTGGGAACCCCACCCTTTAATTTGTAGGCTCTGATGCTAACTCCAGTTAAATAGTGTCAGAATTTAATTGAACTGTGGGACACCCATTTGGTGTCAGAACACAATATTACAAAGTGCATTTAAAAACAGACCATGTTTTTGCATTGCCTTATTTATAGTTTTGATTCGCATATGGCAGAAATGATACCACCAGCTTAAGGTGAAAAAAAGAGCAATTACATCAAGTGTTTATGTCTTTATCAGTCAAACTGCAATGTTGATTGATGGTCAGGGAAGTAATCAACAAATGTGAGTATGTGCATTCCATCCCTTCAGCTGGACCGAGGGCTTCTGGAAATTGAGTTCACATTTTCAACATCTATATATCTGAAACCATACCTACTGCTTTGTCTTCAAATTTATAAGTACTAATGACCTGCTTTACAGTTTATATGATGATGTACAAATAGGTCCTTGCTAATCACAATACTCACCTTGCATTACATGCCTATTTAACAGTCTTCTCTCTGTGGACATTACTTTAATACTCTTCTTTCTCTCCTTATTTCATGAACAGGAAATGCTAAGCCATAGAAAAGCATCTTTCTTAGGATCTCAGAGTAAGCCAGGACCGGAATTGAAATTCAAAGTCTATCTCCCCTAAATTTCCAAGGCTATTACTTAGCTTATCACACCTTCCTTAAGTAGTAAGAGCTACTGGTCATTTTTAGTTCCAACCGCTACATGGATAATGATAATGAAGTAGCCATCAAAATTCAGAATCAGGTTTTATTATGCATGGTGTGCTTGTCATTCATTTTAGAAGGGTTTGTTTGGCCTTATGTTTATGCTACTAATTAAATCCAATGTCTTCTTCCCAAATCAAGTCAATGAATCACTTATAATGATAGAAAAGGTTAGGAATCTAACTCAATTTAACATGTACATGATTAAAAATGATGAGAAATATACCTCAAGTATTGATAAAAACAGAAACAGTTAAATAAAGAAATCTCAAAGGTATAAAAATAATTGCATTTCTTACCTAGCAGGTTAAAATTTAATTAGCTCTATCGAGTCGTAGCTGGGCTCACTTTTTTTGAGTCTTCATGTTATAAGTCAGAATGGAAACAGTAACTTTAGCAGGCAGAGTTGGGTTTTTTTTTTTAAGATTTTATTTACTTATTCAACAGAGAAAGGGAGATATCACAAGTAGGCAGAGAAGCAGGCGGAGAGAGAGGGGGGCGGGAAGCAGGCTCCCTGCTGTGCAGAGAGCCCGATTCGAGGCTTGATCCCAGGACCCTGATCACGACCTGAGCCGAAGGCAGAGGCTTAACCCACTGAGCCACCCAGGCGCCCCAGTAGGCAGAGTTTTTAATGGCTATGGGGACTACCAGCCAACAATTTATTTCATACTGGAGAACAGAGAGAAAAATCTCGTTTTATTTTATCTGATCTATTGTTACTCTTCAGAAGTAATGACTTGCTTTTATAACACACCAAACTTTTACTTTATTACTAGCAGAATCTCTGGAAATGATGGCAACTGGAGTCTGTCATTCGATTTGACAACATGCAATCACGTCCATTGAGAGCTTTACGTTCTCTTCGAACGTGTGGTAGGAAACTTCAAAGTTTATTTAACCCACTGCTAAGGACACAACAAGCTCAATAATGAACATGTGTTAATAGGCTACGTTTCCAACCACTTCCCCAGGAGCTTTATCTAAATGGCAAACATTGACAGAAATAATTGTTTTCTGGAGTCATAAGACACTACCTGTGACACTTTCTCAGAGACAAAGTGGATCATTCTGGAGGTCATTTTGTAGTTAAAGGAAAAGTTCATGGTCCCTTCCTTCTAGAATACTCCTGCATAAATGGTGACATGCTTCTGACCTTGGACTTCTGTTCCATACAAGCTTTTGTATGCATAACTCTTGAATGGGAGACACCTGAGTGATAGGACTTGTCGAGAAGAGGCCTCAGAGTTGGCCTGTTTTAATTATTTCAACAATATTTAATTTCAGGGGAGTCCAGGTCAGTTTTCTTTTAAGATCCACCACTTGGGATAATTTCAAATGTTCAGATTTTCAGAGCAATGTCTCTACTAATCTAGACTCTTCTGAATTAGGGATGATAAGGTCTACTATAGGCCCACCCTCCTGGGACCACAAAAGAATTGGTGGGGGGAAAAAGTGGCTTTGGTTAGAGGTTTGTATCTGCTACAGCAGGGAGCCCAGAGCAGTTCTTCTTTTATGTAGGAGAGAGCTGGTAACGACATTTGGCCCGCAGCGCAGTGGTTAGCAGCGTGGGCTCTGGGGGCAGGTAACCCAGGTTTAGAGGCCTCCACTGACAGGTACAGAATCCTAGTCCAATCGCTTATTCTCTCCAGGTCTCAAGAAGCCTCCTTTATGAAATGTAGCAACAGCTTTTCTTATTTAATATTTACTAACAAGATACCAAACAAAACTAATGGTTTTTAAACATTTGGCACAGTCTTTCCAACCTAGAAAGTGTTCAGCTGATAGTGCTTACTCTGTGCCTGGGGAAGTCTGCGCATTACGTCCAAGTAAGTCCTTTAAATTTCACAGCATGAGATACCACAGTCCCATTTGACAGATGAGCAAACTGAGGCACATTCAGGCTAAATAGCTTGTCCAAGATCATATAGCTAGTAAATAGCAGATTGCCTCTGCACCTTTGAACTCAGGCCATGTAACTCCAAATCCACGCATTTAGCTACTGTTTTCTGCCGTTTCTCGGATCAATACGGGTGATGTTTCATTATTGTTATTTTCCTTCCTGTAAGGCTTTCCCACTTTGTGGCACATACGTGACCTTTATTCCCTCAGGTCTTGTGTTCCAAGAGACCAGCAGCTGCCTCCTCCTATTGCTAAGCCACTCATAATTCACGACAAGCTACTTATCACTTGCACGGTTCCCATTGTGAAGGGGAAACGGTAGCAGGAAGAGCTGAAAGACCGTATATGAAGAGTTACATTCTTGTTTGGATTTTGACACTCTCCTGGCCAAGAACACTTAAAGATCTTCTCTGGGCCTTAATCTCCTAAATTATAAAATGACTGATTCAAACTGGAATATTTTTACATATCTTCCATATCTAGGATTTCACAATAGTCTACTTACTTAAACTGAAATATTTACTAAATGCCTTACTAAATGAGAACATTGGGGTCTTTGCTAGGAAGAAAAAAAATTAGTAGAAATAAAAATGATAGAAAAAAACAAATGAAGCTGTGATTGCAACTACAAGTAATTTTTATCTAATAGGAAAGACACCTGTGTAAGTAAACAGGAAAGAGACTGTGAGTTGGGAAGACCTGGACTCAAATATAATTTTCCTCTCCTTCCCCCCCCCCCAAATATATTATTTATTTATTTATTTATTTACTTGGGAGAGAGTGAGAGAGCACGAGTAGGGGAGTGGGGCAGAGGGAGAAGCAGGCTCCCCACTGAGCAGGGACCCTCCCTCCCCCAAACTGGGATTCCATCCCAGGACCCTGGGATCATGACCTGAGCTGAAGGCAGACGCTTAACTGACTGAGCCACCCAGGTGCCCCACAATCTTTCTTTCCTATCTGTGCTTAATTTTAACAAAGTTATCTATCTAGACCTTAATGTTCTCATTTATAAAGTGGGTTTGATAATACTTTCCTTGAAAGAATTGGATCATTGCTGGTACTCATAAATGTTATTAAAAGTATTCCACAAATGCTTTGAATAAATATGTTATTAAAGAGAAAGAACATAGGGATGTCAGCAGGAAAAATATATGCTGTGGAAATTTAAAAATATGGATGGAATCATGGACTCGCTTGATTTCCATGCTCTGTTTTCAAAATAAACTAAAAAGAAGTTATATACCAAAATTCATGACAAACTGGTTAAGAATTTAAAGTCTAGATACCAACACAATTTTACAAATAGAGTCTCTTCTAGCTCAGGATCTCCAGAAACACGCTCACTGTATGCTTTGGCGGTTGTGTTTGTGCTCACCTATGGGGGGTGGGGGTGGGGAAGTGGCTGTGGGTGTGGTAACTTTTCATGGAGGTAGCCAGAGTGAAAGGCAAAACCCTGTGAAAGGCAGCAATGTGTGTACAATCAAAAAAATTGGGAGGGAAAACTGAATGGGAAGAAATCAGAGAGGGAGACAAACCATGAGAGACTCTGGACTCCGTGAAACAAACTGAGGGTTACAGAAGGGAGGGGTGGGGGGATAGGGTAACCAGGTGATTGGCATTAAGGAGGGTATGTGTTGTGATGAGTCCTAGGTGTTATACACAACTAGTGAATCGTTGAAAACTACATCAAAAACTAATGATGTACTATATACTGGCCAACTGAACGTAATAAAGAAAAAGACATATTTTGTTAAAAAAATTGGCTTTCGATAGTGAACAGTGAGGGGAAGCTGTTCTTTCCTATCCTGTTATTTTCTTCTATGTTACAGGGATTCCATTAGCCTAAGCTATCTGGACTCCTTTCTCCCTGTTACTAGTTCCCCACCCAGGGAGGGAGAGTGACTTATCAGAACTGGTGAGGTTAAGAGAAGAAACGGTGTGCATAGCCCTCTCCCTCCTCTTCTCTTTTAGGTATGAGTTGCCAGAAGGAAGGGAATTCTTTGCTCTGCTCCTTCTCTTCTTTTTGTGCTCCAGAGATTGATCTGTTCCCAAAGTCCAGCTCCCCACTGCAGCAGAATGGGTGGGTCTGGCACGCAGAGATCCCTGCTGTGCCCATGAATGTGTAAGTCACATCTTTATTGGTAATAAATGCTATATTGTGGCCTCCATCTACCTAACTACTCTATGTCTTAATTTACTTGGAATTCAAGAGAGGAAAACAGTGGCGTTAATTATCAAGTACTCTTGATCTCTGACATTCAAGAAATTGTTGCCCCACCCCAGGTGACCTCAGGTTTTCCTGCTCAAGTAGGTGGCTTACACTGAGTCCTTGGCCTTCTTCTGTCACCCCTTGATGGTGCCATGCAGTTTTCAGGGTGATTGTGGACTAATGGAATAATTTCTACATAGAATTTGAATACTTTAAACCCAAGTTAATTAGTGGGAAGAATTTTATTTAATAATCATTTCATCCTTTGCATGTGAAATGTGCTATAAAAGGATGTCAATGAATCCTCTCATAATTACAAACATATAATATTAATATATTATTTTAATGCTATAGGAAATGTTATTATCAGCCACTTGATAAGAATAAAATGCATATTAAAATGGGATACATCAATGAAACACGATAAGCATGCCATTTAACCAATTTATAAATAAAAAAATGAAGTGGAAGGAGATGAGTATGGATTTGTGAATGTCCTGATTAAGTCCCGACTCAGGTGTCCTACCTAAACATCATAGTGCAGAAATTACATATGGACCACTTCTAAATTCAGGGCTCTCACAATAATGTTAGCTGTTCGATTCAATTCAACAAATATTAATTTGACTCGAATTTTCTATATGCTATCCATGTTCTATGTTCTGTTTGGGCAAATGAACACGACAAAATATGAGCTGTGCCCTCATGGGAAATAATGGAAAGAACCTAATTGTATTTCTTAGTTAAATTTGTAATTGTGAACAAAGAAATATTTTTTAAATTAAAATGCCATATTTCCAATATATGTACCATGATTTTTATTGCTTTGTTTCTTACAACAGGAAAAAATAAGGAAAATATCCTGAGTGTTTATCAATGGAAGATGGCTTCATAAATAATTGTATTTCCATTCTATGGACTATTATGTACTTGTTTGATAGAATGAGGTAAATCTCTATGAAGGGATTAGGACACCATAATGATTCATTGTTAAGATAAGAGTTAGGTGTATGATTTCATCTTTATAAAGCAACAATAGCAGCAATGATATTTATCTGTATATTATATGCTAGTTTAGCAAAGGAACAAGTAAGGAAATTTTTAACAGTGATTACATTAATTGGGAAAATGTTTGAACTGTAACACAGGGAAGTAGTATCTTTAATTAAAGGATTGGAATAAATGCTTTATTGGTAAAATGAAATAATGCTAGGTAGAAAAAATAAACTACATTTCAACTAAGAAAAACAAATAGGAGTATGCTGGAGAATGAAAATGTCAAAATGTTGACAATATTTGCCTCAAGGTAGTATAATGATGATTACAAGTTAATTTTTTCTCTCCCTCTGGACACTTTTATGTACTTTCTGTATTTTCTACAGAAGCATGCATTAATGTAACAATCAGAAAGAAAGAAAACTTATAAGGAAGATGTTTTTGCCCTCTGACTTGCTAATTCTCTTAAGTTTCTCTCTGAAAATAGAACATACCAGAAGAATCCAAATGAGAACAAGTTCTTTTAAAGTAACTCTAAGGGAGAGTGTGTCGTTATTCCAAAAATGATTATTTAAAATAATTTTCAGAATTTCTTCTGGATTTTCCAGTGTATTCAGCAGAATCATTGATATGCAGAAGCTTATCGTTGAGCTCATCTCTACGAGCTAATGGTGTTCCAGTCATTCTGGGTAAGATGCATGCTCCTCTAATCTGAGGTATCATGATGTACATTCATAGGAAAAAAAGCACGCTTCTCAGAAATTATGCAACACTTTCCCCTCTAGCTGTTAACTATTTAAAAAGAGGCACCATCGAAAGCCATCCAAAAGGAGCAAATAAATAAATAGGATACTTTTTAAAAAAAAAGATCTATTTATTTATTTTAGAGAGAGAGGGAGTGCACACATGCACATGAGTGGGGGTAGGAACAGAGGGAGAGAACCTTTAACAGACACCTGACTGAGTGCAGAGCCCGACCCATGACCCATGAGGTCATGACCTGAGCCACAACCAAGAGTCAGGCGCTCCCGGACTGAGCCAGCCAGGTGCCCCAGGTGTTTCTTATGTAGAAATGTATATTCTCAAACCTCAGGAGCTTAAAGCTTTAATAATTGCTTTTTTGCATGAATGTGTGAGGGTACAGGAGACAATCCATTTGACAAACACTATTGATAACCCACCATGGGTTATCTTGTCGTCTTTGGGAAATATAATGGCAGACGTGAATAGAAATAACACGGTGTGTGGTTGGTGGTTACCAGACCACTTTGGAGGCACTGGGACTGGGACCACGGAGTGACATTAGAGAGAAGGGAAATGCACAGAAAAGTGGAGGCTTAGTTTGTCACTGGAAAACCGAGGCTGTTAAAACCTGCCGGTGGAGCAGGAAGACCTGGGGTGGAATTCTGTCATTGCCAAGTTTTTTTGAACTTGAACATGTCAGTTAATGTCTGAGCAATGACTCTCTGATTTGATCTGTGCTGAATTGAAAAGCGCTGTAAAAAATATGCAAGTGCTTTGCAAAGTTATTGTGAAGATTAAAGGAGATAATATATGCAAAAATGTATTTAAAAAGTGTGAAGTTTAATACATAAATTCGATATGTTAATAATCAAAGGCTTATTCATATCCTTGGGGACACAGAATACAGTGTCTTCCACTTGGTCATTACCCATTAAATATTTATTAGATTTGTTTGGGGAGACAGGATACATCCTGGTGATAAAGTGATGTTTTGGCAGCTATCTTCACGAAAAAAGCCAAGGTTCCCTAGGTAATGTAATTTTAATTTTAATTGTAAATTTTAATGTAAAATTTAATGTAAATTTAATGTAAAATTGTAAATTTTAATGTAAAATTAAAAGATAGTTATCACACTTCACATGGGCACAGAATTCTTAACATCGTGCAATTTTAGAACTGATAGGGTACTGTGTGGTCCCTTAACTCAACTTTTCATTGGTGGCAGTGTTTTCCCACGTATTCTTTTCTGGACCACCAATTCACTGATTCGGTATCACTCATAAATTCAATTACTCAGCCAGGAAAGACTACTTGAGAACTGACCATGTTTCAGACACGCTATTGAGAGCTATGGATACAATAGCAAGGAAAGGTGTTCACATTCCCTATCCTTATAGAGGTGACAGCATGTAATAAGGGCAGATAATTACCAAGTGTTCAAACAAGCCACTATAACCATGACAATTGGTGGCAGGGAGAACTATGTAATTCCAAGTGTCTGGGTGGCTGGGTTGGTTCAGCGTTCGCCATCCGCTCAGGTCATGATCCCAGGGTCCTGGGAATCCTTGCTCAGCAGGGAGTCTGCTTCTCCCTTCATCCTTTCCCCCTGCTCATGATCTCTCTCTCTCAAGTAAATAAACAAAATCTTTTTTAAAAAAGAGATAAATATGTGATTCCAAAGGAACCTATCATTTCTATGTTTGCTTTAGTCAGTAAGGTCAGGAAAGATGTCTAGTGGTACTTAGAAGAGGAAGATGGGAGAGAAGAATGTTCCAGACAGAAGGAAAGAAAGGCTTGCACAAAAGCTCTGAGGCAACAGGGAGCATGGTAGTATGAGTAAACAAAAGGAAGCCAGAGTTGCTGAATACAGAATTAAAGGCAAGCTGAGAAGACAAGGTTGGAGAGGCTCAGGGAAACTGAAAACCATGAAAGACTTGACTGCTATGTTAAGGAGTTTGCGATGTTTCCAAAGAGTAATAGAAAACTGATTAAGGTTGTAAATAGGTGTGTCTTGACCAGCTCTGTGTTTTGGGGGGAAAATCTCTCACACTATGTTTGTAGGAGTAGACCAGAGATGGGCCAGGGTTAAGTTATTAGTTTTCTATTGCTGCCAAAATAAATTACACAAATTAAACAATTTAAAACAATATCACAGTTTCCATGGGTCAGAGGTCTGGGCACAGCATGGCTTAGCGGGGTGTTCTGTTTACAATCTCAGGAGGTTGAAAATGACATGTGGGCTGGGGCTGAGGTTCTCATCTCAAGCTCATAGGCTATTGGCAGAATTCATTTCCTTCTCTGGTTTTCCATGTAGCCCCTCCCATCTTCAAGCCAGTCAGGCTCTCATGTTTCCAATCTCTCCAGCTTCACCTTCTGCTGCCTCTCTCTTATTTCCTCTTCTACCTTCTGCTGACAGGCAGCTCTGCTTCTAAGGATTCATGAGATGACATTGGACTCACCTTGATTATCCAGGATAATCTCTATTTTAAATTTAAATTTTTTTAAATTTTTAAAAAAGATTTTATTTATTTATTTGACAGACAGAGATCACAAGCAAGCAAATAGGCAGGCGGAGAGAGAGGAAGGGAAGCAGGCTCCCTGCTGAGCAGAGAGCTTGATGTGGGGCTTGATCCCAGGACCCTGGGATCATGACCTGAGCTGAAGGCAGAGGCTTTAACCCACTGAGCCACTCAGGCGCCCCAATCTCCCTATTTTAAAGTCAAACTTATGAATAATCTTTATTACATTTGCAAAGGCTCTTTTACCATGTAACATGTAACATGAGTTGTTCATAGGTGTGACATCAAGGGCAAAGTCATGGAGCCAAAACTGTCTACTGCACATGATATAGGGATACCAATTAGAAAGTTAGTCTAATAGTTCAGGCATGAGAGGTTGGTTCTCTGGACAAGATCAGTGTTGGTAGTTCTGGGGAAAAAAAAGTGTATGTGTTAGAAGAATCTTGGGGACTGAGGGACAGAAAGGTATAAAGGCATACTCCCAGATTTCTGGCCTGCACAATTGGATGAATGGGAAGCTCACTACCTCACAATGCAACTTGTTCCGTTTTGAGACTCTTTCCATATGATTCTTCTTTCCTGAACCTCTGTCTTCCTGCCCAATTTCCAGCCTCTCTTTATCCTGCATTTCAAACTGTTCCTGCATTTCTTCATCTTTGCCTGGAGGCAGCACTCCTACAGATGCTCCTGGCCTCCTACCATTATTGGAAACATACACCAAAGAAGATCTGTTTCTTTAGTGATTTGTTTCTGGTTGTAAATCCCATATATGTATGAACTATAGAAATCCATTAATACCCATATTCAAGTCTAAGAGAATAAAAGCCCCCAACCTCAGAATTAACCACTGTTTATAAGTTAGTTTATTCATCTTGATTTTTTTGAATGTATATCAATATTTTTAATAGAAAAGGAATAAAAATATGTTCTACAACTGGATTATTTTTCTTAGTGATGTATCTTGGCAATCCTTATTTGTCACCATATGTGGATTTTTCTGATTCTTTTTAAGAGTGGCATAGTATCTTTTTAAATAGCTGTACCATAATTTATATAATCTGTCTCCTATTAGTGGCCTCTTTTCATTTTTTGCTGTTATAAGCGATGTTTGCATCACTATCTAGGTACAGGTGTCTTTGGCCACTTGTACGATATATCCCTGGGATAACTTTTTAGAATTGGTATTGCTGAATCAAAAATTACATATATTTAAAAATTTAATTGTCATAATAAGCACCCTTCATAAAAGTTGTTGCAGTACATGTCTTTCACCTAGCCTGGCAGAAGGAGAGTATAAGTTCATATAGAACCAAAGGAAACCCTCTCAAGGAAAATCTGGGGTAAGACAAAGCTTATCTCTTCAAGAAGTCTAGGAAATGCCGATTTAATGAAGATAACACATCCCAGTATTTCTGATACTATGTTAGGTTCTGGAAATAGTGTCATGGTACCGGGGCGATTCAAAGAATGGGAACCGAGTTTTTTCCTCGGGGGTCCCTTAGTCTAGGTAGTATGCATAAGGCTGGTGGAAAGCATTAAAGAAGCATGAGAGGAGCTTGGGAGGTGATGAGCTGGGGACAGTTTGGGCTGAGTCATTTTGGTGAGCAGGATTTTGGAGGGAAACTATTTTTGTGCCCGTCACAAAATAGCCCCGTGGGTTTGCAGAATAGAAGTAGATTTTGTACCTCGAGGAATAAGGGTGTTGAGGCAATGAGGCTAGAGAAGCAAGCGATCTCAATCTGTTTCAGTTAGGATTGCTTTTTATGATAAGGGATAAGAAGGGAATAGCCATGGCTTAAACAATTACAGGTTTATTTTTTTCCCAAAGTCTAAATGTAGGAGGCTGAGGAATGGGTTCAGTGACTAAATGGGGTTGGGGACAGTGACTAGTTCTCTCAGCCTTTGTCCCATGGTGCCCAAATGGCTGCCACATCTACATTCAGGCTAGGAGGAGGAAGGAAAGGGTGGTACCAGCACAGCTGTCCCCTGCCTAAGGAAAGCAAAAGCTTCTTCAACCCCCCCCCCCCCCGCCACCAGATTTCTGTTGCTGTTTTCCTGGCTACCACTCACTGCAAGAGAAGTTGAAAGGGTAGAGAACAGAATGTCATAATTTGCTTAGGCCAACTACGACACTGCTGGGAAGTGGGCCCACAGATTCCCAAGCAAAACGTCAGGCCCAGAAGAAGAGGGAAATAGATGTCAGGTGATAAAGAAAGCTATCCTTGTGGGTTAGATTTTGAAAGCCCTGTGCCCTCTGCTGGAATGTGAACTTCATGGTATGGCAAAGACAACCAACCATTCCATTTTCCATATGGATCATAAAAGTTTCTAGTAGTGACTGTTCTTTCCCAAAGAATTCAGAGATTCTGAACTTGGTGGAAGATTATTTCAGAGAGATAGCTACTGATCAAATGAACAACTCCCTTTATTTACTTTACAATGTGAAAGGACAAGATTGTGCTATCTCTTTCATCGGCAAAGCTTTCCTGACTTCAAACAGAATATCGTAAACAAAACACTTCACAGGATGTGGAGATGAAAACAAGTTATGAAACCAGTTTACATGGCACAGTTTAGGAAGAGTCATAAGACATAAACAAACACCACTTTTGGGTTAAAAAATTCTATATTTACACACAGATGTATAATTACTATCAAGTTATTATGAATTTTAAAACATCTTTAATTAGGTGGTCAAATAGCTCAAATGTGCCATTGTTTTTATGGTTCCACATAGTTTTTTTAAAATATAAAACAGTTTTTCTTCTCATCAAACCATAGTAGCTGAGAACCATTACTAAGCATTAGGTTATCTATAAATTCATATTCTTTCACTATGATTATTGATATGTTTATATTTAATACAGGAAAAAATGGGAACACAGACAATGAGAATAGGAAATACACCATGAATCCTACATAAGTTAAATATTAAAAATAACCTGTTAAGAACTTTAAAAGAATGTTTAAAAATTATTGAATTGGCCTATGTATTATAATTACTGTTCTCTTATTAAACACGAAAAGTGTTTTGGGATAAGAAAGGAGAGATGGAGAGGAGAAGGGAGTTGAGAGAATAATTTTCTTAAATAAGTTATTGCCTTTTTAAACAAAACACTATTATAAAACTATAATTTCTTATGTGAAAATATTAGTAGAAAGATCACAAGTCTAACTGTATTCTCCCTAGACAGTCTTCAGAGTTATGCCACAGCATATGAATAAATGGTTGTAGTATTCTTTAATTAGGAAATTTTGATTATATGAAGTGTTATTTCATGTTACTGATATCCAATAAAAGACATAAATGTTTCAAACTCTCAACAACAAACACCTATTTGACCTGAGTTACTAGGTCAACTCCACACCAAGTTACTATAAACACAACTAAAGGACCCTAAAGGGGGGGGGAACCCCACAAAAACAACAGGTGAAGACTCAGAAGTGACAAAAGGATCAATATTTATCCACCTCCCCCACAGGTGAAAAAATGTATTGATGAGTGAAAGATTTCAAAGTAATAAGCACAATCCCCTCTCCCACAAGGATATTGAAGATGGCTTTTTGTCCTAGAAAGTGTTCCCTTCTTTTTACCTTCTCATATAATTCTCCCTTTTGCCTTGCTGGTGCTGACCCATCTATGGGACTCTGGAGAATACCCCTAATGTGGGTCGGGGCTGCTCATCCTTCTCACTCCACTGCTGTGCCAGTCCAAGTTTTCTAGGAGATTGATGACAAATATGCAAGAGGCTTGTCTGGGGCATTGTCTATGGGAAGCACAGAGAGAGGGGGCACAGGAGGAGACAAGGGGAGGCTACAGACTGACGCCTATGGACCTGACACCTATGAGAGGAGAGAGGAGGAAAGATTGAGTACCCAGAACCCAAACAGGGATGAGACAGTCTCAGCCACGCTAATGGGAGATACTCAAGGTGAAGGTTCCCATCGAAGAGGTTGCCCGCTGGTCAGGAAGAGTGACACTGGGGAATTCACCAGTGAGGTGAGCCCAAAGGAGTGACTCCTGGAGACTATCAGTCATCTCAACTCCCCAGGAGATTGTCTTGAAGGGAAATCTGAGTAGGGCATTCCTGTCGCCATCAGGCCGGCATCATCTTTTTCATTCTGGATCAGCTCATGTTGCTCCCCTATCGGAAAGTCTGCACCAGTTTCCTGTTGGCTACAGAACAATGTCCGATATGCATTGGTGGTTTCTGCAACCTTGACATCGGATTCATTTACACCATCCATTTTACTTTAAATGTATCTCCTCCTGATTCTTGCTCTCCAGCCAGACAACTTAACACCATTCCCCAGAGCTCCAGTGCGGTGTGACGCCTCTGAGCTCATGCTGTGCCTGTACTTCCACACTCTCCTCTTCAGCCTCTCAAAATACCACGCGCATTTCCACGTCCACGGAGGCTCCTCCTCGGAGGCACCTTGCTCGAGCCATCTATTCAAGACGCAGCCCCTTTCTTTTGTGCTTGAACATCATATGGTGGAGATGTGTATTTGGCATGGATTTCATTTTACTTTGTCTTATGTTTTGTCTTCAAAGAGCTAGTGGGCAGGGACTATATCTCTAGGACCATTCCTGGGTCTTATGCATAGGAGGGGCCATTTGACAAGTGTTGATTGAAAAGAAATTAATCCAAATGCAGGAAAAAACATATGTTTGTGAGAAGAGAGGCTAGGGAAGAAAGGTGGCATTACCTAAGCAATCCCAAATATATTTCTGCATGCATGCTTGCTAAATTCTCTTTGCTTCTCATGGAGAGATAAAAGATCCCCTTTCCAGGAACCTGAAGCACATAGGGTCTAGAAAAGTTGAGAACTGAAGAGCAAGGAAGCAGATAGAACTCCCTTTTTATGCAGCCCTTAGAGGACTCAGCTTTAAAGAAGAGAAGCAAATCTGTGTTTTCCTGTATAACTCTTCCCTTTCTTACTTTCGGTTTTCCATGTGATCTAAGATTCTCCCGCTTACTTCTTATGTGAAGACCAGACAGTGAGGTTTCTCATGCCTTCTCACGTTTATGTTTGGGACCCTATCACCCAGCAGAGCACCTGGTAGAGATTTTGTGCAGAATAAAAGACCACAGTGAGCTGCGCTAAGTGGGATGTGCGGTAAGCGAGGAGGCAGGCTGTCCTACAGAAGCTGAGATCTAATTGGCAGAGGGTGGTTGCCAGGAAATCACACAGAGAGAATTACAGAGACTACAACAGCAGCAGGAGGTGAAAGGACAGATGGCAGCATGCAGCAAAGAAACCAAGGGGAGACACTTGGCTTTGCAACGGTCAGTTGGATTAGACCATTTCTGACCCCAATACAAATAAAAATATTAACTGCATTCAAGTTAATAAGTCTGTTATGTACTCATTTTTGTAAAAGACCATCTTTATTTCTGTGGTTCAGACCAAAAAAAAGGATGATATAATTAATTTCTGTATGCTAAGTAATTGTACTCTTGTTGGGAACACATATACAAACACACATTAAATAGCTTAATTATGACATGAGAGAATTCACATTTGAGTTTCTTTACTCTTCTATCTTCAATTTGCCCCTAAGTCCTGGAGGATTAACCTATAAAATAGATCCCAAATCTGTCATCCTTTCACCATCTTCACCAGACCATCTCAGTCGGAACCCCACTGTGCCCTCTAATCAACATCAGCCTCCTGACTGGTTTCCCTTGCTCTGATCTGGGTCTCCCTCGTGGTCCATTCTCTGCACAGGAGGCAAAGAGATCTTCCAAAAACTATAAGCCATATGCTATCTTCTCCTGCCTAAAACCTTGACATGGCCCCTAGATGCACTCAAAGTCAAAGCTGAGGTCCTTACACGATCTAGCACCTCCAAAGTAATCTTCTATTTTGTTTGTGTTTATTGTCTGTCCTTCCCCCAAGGAATGCAAGCTTTCTGAGCGCAGAAATTTGAGTTGTTTTTTTTTTTTCCATTTTCATTTCTTTATCTCCATTGCCCTACTGTGAGGCTTCGTGTGTAGTCAATTCTCATTAAGTAGTTGTTTCATGAATGGGTGAAAAGTATGAACTATCGAAAGACAAAGAAAGGAGATTATAGCTCAGAGTAGCTGGGAGGAAGAAGTACTCAGAGTAGCTCTTGGAGGAAGAAAGAGGATTTTAGCTGTGAAGACTGGGGTGGGGAGCAGAGACTTAGAGGATGTGCATATGTTTGTAGAAGGGAGGATTCCAGCGTGGCTGGAGCAGAAGGTACACAGAGGCAAAGATGGGGGCAGGTATCACGTCAGGCAGTGGGGTTTGGAGGGAAACACAAGGTAAAGGAAAGTCATCCCACGGTCAAATAGTATATATGCATTTTTGCCTCAGGTGGCAAAGCATTGGAATTCCACAGGGTACACGAGAGTTAAAATGTCTATTTATCATCTTATTTCCAATTGCAAAAAATATGAAACAAATTATAGTCCATGAATCATGACCATAATGAAAAAGATTTAGTAAGCCCCATATATTTCATATTTATACTAGTGAAGGTGATTTTATTTTATTTTCTGGCTCCTCTGTTTCTCATGAAGTGGTTCACTATTTTGATAGAGCCGCTCCCTAAATTATTCAATCTAGGAATAGTTTCCATTTACTTGACATTTTATTTTCTCTCAGGAATGGCCCTTATAGAATATGCATTTCTTTTCCTTGAATGAAATAATATATGTGAAAGTACTTTGCAAGCCATCAGGCATCACCGAAATAAAAGGTGAAATGATTATTACTGCGAAAGGTCTTAAGGGACATAAACTACTCAAAGCATCAAGTCTCCCTGCCCTGGTTTCCTTGCTTTTTATTGCAATAAGATGGACTCTTTCATTATACCTGGAGATTTTTTTGTTGTTGTTGCAGTCAGGAGGCAAACCTGTTTTTTGTCTATCTCCCAGTCATTAACGTTAAGAAAATTAACAAAACCATGTATTTTTGAGAGGAATCTTGGATGAATGATCATATAGTATATTGTTACTCAGAAGAAAAAAGAATTAAAATTCTGCTGATTTCAAAGAGCACTCGTTCCTCACATTCTCATTTGACTCCTTCTCTCATTAGCACCGGAAGTCTACACACAGAGTCAGGAAGAACAGCAATTTCTGTGAGCACCTCATGTGGCAAGGGCTGATTACAGAGACTGGGAGACGCTAGTTTTGTGTTCTAAGTAACGGTGAAACTGTTCCAAAAAAAAAAAAAAAAGAAAGGAAAGAAAGAAAGAAAGAAAGAAAGAAAGGAAGGAAGGAAAGAAGGAAGGAAGAAAGGAAGAAAGAAAGAAAAAAAGAAAGAAAGAAGGAAAGAAAAGAGTGAAACTGTTACATTAAAGATTTTTAAGGAACGTACTGGAAGTATGAAAATATTTTCCAAAATAGGACCATTGCTGTCTTTGTCCTCTATAATCAGCTCAATCATGGTTCCTGAGCATAATATTCTTGTGGTCACATTAATGCTTCCTGTGCCATATTTTATAAGGTGGTCCTTTTCTCATTTATAGATATCAGAGGGGAAACAAATTTCTCTGAGATCCCGGGGCTCCTGGGTCCTTCTCCAATCAACAGCAAAACTCTGCTTTCAGTTAGGAAGCAAAGGTCAGTCAGAGATAACAAGGAGCAGAGTGGTTTGGCTGACTTGGGTAGAATTCCAATGAAATGAGCTGAAGTAGATGAACAGAGGATGGTGGGTCAACTCTATCTGAAAAAACCAAAAAACAAAAAACAAAAAAAACCCAACTTGGAAAATAGGGATCCAGAGACAAGTTTTTCAGTGAAGAGGCAAATCCAAGGAAAACAGTTTTTTGGGTGGAGAAGTAAATGGAATCTAATGCAAATGGAAACTTCCAAGAGAACAAGGGGGGCAAGGTTTAAGAATGGACTGGGATAGGGGGCGCCTGGGTGGCTCAGTGGGTTAAGCCTCTGCCTTTGGCTCAGGTCATGATCTCAGGGTTCTGGGATGGAGCACCGTGTCGGGCTCTCTGCTCAGCAGGGAGCCAGCTTCCCCCCCCACCACCACTGCTCTCTGCCTACTTGTGATCTCTCTCTTTGTGTCAAATAAATAAATAAAATCTTTAAAAAAAAAAAAGAATGGACTGGGATTAAACTTTGTCTGATAGGGCAGATAAACTCGGACTTTGAATCCAAAATAATAGTAATAATAATAACTGAGCTTTCTTTTTATTACAGCATGCATTTTCATGAATCATTCTACATTATCTTACTAATCTTTCCTATTTCATGATATAAGAACTGAGCTTATTCTTATGTTATAGCCAACGAAATAAAGATTTAGGAAATCCAAGATGCTTGAATGATGGAGCCAGGACCCAGGCTATGCCTTGCCTGACTCCAACACTCATGATCTATATAGTTCTCAAAGATGTAATATGGTTTGGGATATATACTCAATTTGAAAAATGGAGAAGCACATACAAAGAAATTAAAATTCACGATAATTTTACCATGTAAAAATAGTGGAATGTATTTCTTCAGATCATTACAATTCCCAAAAGTCAGTTCTGTTAACGTTTTAGTTTATATGGTTCCTATATACATGTATATATATATATGTAAGTGTACATATATGTGTATATATGTGTATAGATACAATATGTGTGTTTATGTGTATTTTTTCATTGATACTGCCAATAAGAAGTGGTACCAATTTATATTTTTACCAGTGTACCATGTAAGATCTCCCCTCTTCTTACATCTTTGTGAAAACTAGTTGTTATTCATCTTAAAAATTTTTATGATTCCAATAGTGGAGAAATAACTCTTGTCTTTGCTTTTTTAAAAAATTTGTTTTGAAGATTTTATGTATTTATTCATGAGAAACAGAGAGAGAGAGGCAGAAGGAGAAGCAGGCTCCCCACTGAGCAGGGAGCCTGATGCAGACTCGATCACAGAACCCCGGGATCATGACCTGAGCCGAAGGCAGATGCTTAACCATCTCAGCCACCCATGTGCCCTGCTTTTTAAAATTTTTTATTCAAGAGGAACATTTTTCACATATTTAATGACCTTACCATAAATAGGTTTCTTTAAAATATATTAATGTAGATATATTTTCTCTTAACTACTAAACTGTTCTGTATATCTGTAGTTTTACATATAGGCATAATATATAGTCTGGGAAGTAGGGATGGACAGTATCAATAAAGAATGAACATTGGGGTTGGGATAGGGGTAAGTGGACATTGAGACAGGACTATTTTAAATAACTATCCCAGAAATATTTGATAGAAGGTAATGAAAGAATATTTCAAAACACTGTTTCTGATCTTTGATCATTTTACTCTCTTATGATGGCTTTTTCACACTGAGATCTAATTTCTAATTTGTAAAACGGGGATAAAATTCTCTTTCCTTTTAAAAGGATATTTTGAGTATTGGAAAAGAAGACATGAAAACACTTTGAAATTGGTACTCGATAACGTGATAACTGTCTTTATTTTCCTTTGTTTTATCAATGACACCCTTTCATGTATGATCTAAGCCATTTCAAATCCACCCACACACTGTTTTTTTACCCTTCTTATAAAACACTTACCCTTCTTATAAAACACTTACTTATAAAAACACATCTTTGCCATTTCCTTGGATTTCCATTCAATTGTCTTTCAGGCTCAAAGAAGAATGTCTTATTCTAAAGTCAAGATGGAATTATCTGAGTTGTCCTTTAGTTAAACATGAGAGCCAGAGAGTTTTATGAAGAAATTTAAGACTCTGGAATTTTGCTTTCTTTTGATTCAGAAAAAACCTAAACCTATTGTCCTTTGGGGCATTATGCAAAACCCATCTGTTAAATCAGGATTTTCCTGATGAAAATGGACACGGGCTCTCTTGAAAATTTGACCTATTTGTATTCTTTTGGGCAGCTATACATATGCCCAGAGGGCCCACCAAAGAGTGGGCATTATACATTGAAATAAAAAAAACCCACTTGGCTGTACCATGATCCATTAGACACGATCCCCCGAATCTTCCTCTAATCAAATGTAGTTTTATTAACAGCTATCCATTTTTAATAGGCAGCTCGCTCTATTCATTGTAATTCAAGGTTGTGCCTCTGCCGCCATCGTAAATCACTTGTTATGCTCTCCTGCCTTATAATACCACTGTAACCTTTTGCTATATCTTGCTGTCAAAACATTCCAATCTGATCTGATGCAATTTTATTCCACATGCATCCTTCTCTAACCTATGGGACAGCAGAAATAATTGAGCACATCTGAGAATTTTTTTTCTCCAAATACCTATCATAATTCTAAATAAATTCTAAATAAATAAATATCAGAATTCTAAATAAATGGGAAATTCTTGACAATAGTGGTTATCATTAAGAACTTCTTTTCATAGGCATAGCAAACAAGATGTGGACTGTGTACAGTGGCTGGTCAAAGATGGATGGATAATAGAAGCTTTATTTGCTGAGCATTCCAAAGGATCCCATTTATGAGACAGCGAAACATGATTCATTGGATCCATTAGTGGTTCCCACACTAGTGGCAGACTGGCAAGAAAGACCCCCATTTCCAGGCCTGAGGATACGGTAGTCCTTATATTGCCTCAAACAAAAATGGTTTCATACTACTTTCCGTATAGCTTGCAGAATTGCACTGGATTATTTCCTACAAGTTTTGCAAGGCTAATCTTCCCCAGATGCCCGGATCTCACTTGCCAAATAGGTGTTCTGTCCAGCAGGTCTCTGGCATTCTGCACCAAGTGCTGTTAGGGAGATACTCTGAGGGGCATGAAACCTGAATGTGTAATAGAGATTTAACTAAGGGCATAGTCTTTTTTTCTCTTACCTCACACTTGAAACACAATATGATGTATTTTTGGCTGAGAAGTGTTTTCTTCTTGTTTTCTATTTTTATACATGTACTATCAGAGAGGGGCACAGGAAATCTATGACAGCCCAGCCCAAGCTGTTCTGAGATGAGACTAGGAATTAAGTTTCTAGCAGGAAACCACATGTATTTTGAAATCCGGTATAATATGCAACAAAATCATCTCTTCCCCTCTCTATCCTATAACAATAGTCATTATAGTCTTTTACCCGAGAAACTGGCCCTTTGTTTCTTCTCTTGTCTGTGGGGGTACTTAAGGTATCTTTAGAATGACATGAACTGCTTGGCTGGTCCTAAAGTATGTGCTCTCTCAATGTACTTTCTCACCGTTCAGGTTCTTTGAGAAAACCTTAATTTTCTTTTTAATATCCCTTCTATTAATATAGAGTCAGATTTCATTATTTTTCTTATCTATAGTTTCCTTAGCCATATCAAAAATGGCACCCGGTAACCAATTCTTTAAAAATAAGGAAGGGCTTAAAGCCTTTTATTGCTTCTCATATTGAAAAAAACAAAAACAAAAACAAAACCAGTAGAAGCACTGAAGAAGAAAGATGTGTTGCTTTTGCTGATCTAGGAAAGCAGCGTAATGTCGCTGAAGAGAGGGACCTCCAATGCATCACCGTATTTCTGCAGAAAAATTGGACTTACCCCTTTGTGTGGCTGGGTGCCAAGGATGAAGATTAGAAATACCAAGTACATGATTTCTGGATCCATCCTACAGAGTGAGGAGGGAAGTGCTTGCTAGGGAGGCCAGAGAAGGCCTTATGGAGGTGACATCTGAAGCGATCATGAGATCCTGAGAAGCAGGAAGCTGTGTGGAGAAGATGCAGGCAAAGAGAACTGCAAAGGCCGGGGAAGAGCAAGTCCCAGGCCCTGAGAAGGGAATGGGCTGGGTGTTTCTCAAGAGCTGGACAGGCCAGTGTGCCCAGAATGGATGGACAGAGCAAGCGCTGAAGGGGTGGGAGGTTTCAGCTCCCTCAGAACCCTGCAGGCCAAGGTAGGAAGTTGGCATTTCATCATAGTCTCAGATGAAAAGGCACCTGAACATTTTAAGCAGGGGAATGACATGATGTGACTTGGGTTTTCCAAAGAACATCTGCAGAGTTGTCTGGTCACCGTGCAGGAGGCTCAAGGAGGCCTGGTCTAGGAGTCTGTTGCAAAGGCTAGGAAGGATGTGATGGCAGCCGGGGCGATGTAGCAGTGATGTTGGCAAGAAGCGGTGGACGCTGGGGTATACGATGGAGGGGGGTGGGTGGGACCAGTTGAAGGATTTAAGGAGGAGATTGAACAACTGAGTGAGTGAGTGGACAGCAGAAGGTGACAAACAGGTTGGTTTTAGTTAAGTGGAAAGTATAACCAGAATACTATAGGAGATAAGGATGGATGGTGAGCTTCCTGATGTCTGTTCTTTGGAAGGTTGAGTCAGTGAACTAGGAAATAGGACTGATCTGGAGGTCACACAGCTAAAGGGGATTGGAATTTGATTATGAGGCTGAGATGGGCAGAGCAGAGAGGAGGAGGAGAAACTAGAACAAGAAGGTAGTAGCCTTGCACTTGGGGGTGATAGAAATATTCTGGAAAGAATGAAGGTGAGTGATATGACAGGAAGTTGGTAGCCCACCAGTTGTGTCAAGACACTTCCAAAACAGCTGCTCCATTTATCAGTGCAGAGAAAAATCCCTGGAACCTGATGGAGTATCGTAGAGACAGACAGCCAACAGACTGACTGCATTTCCCACACGTTAGCTACTTGTTTTTATACTTCAGACATGAAACATTTTTTAAGGATTGGATGGAATGGATGAAGCAAGGGAAAAAAAAATCTGAATTTGATTTCAAACTTGGTTTCAAATTAGTGGGGACACAAATACAGGGCTGCCTTCTATGACCATGAGAAACCTGGGAGAGAAAAAGAAAAGTGGAAGGATGTCATTTCATCTAATAAATGAAATGACATTAATTAATTAATGAATGAAAAACTTTTACCTTAATTAATTAATTAATTGATGGAAAACTTTTACCTTTGATTTTGGAAAGTTTTTTCTGTTTGCATCTAAAGCCAAGAAGTGCAGTTTTCTGGAAGTTAATTTAAATATAATAAGTAAGTGGAGTGCAAACCAGACTTGGGAGATGCTGGAAAGCTACTCAGTATCAGCTCTGCCCTGAGAATAGATCGCTCTCTCTTCTGGAAAGATGATCTTTCTTGAGCCTTCTCAGGAAGATTATGGAAAGAAGTTATCTGTTGTGTTAAATATGAAAAATGAGTTGAGAGGTCAACAAAGCTATAATTAAACCCATTCATTTAGTCATTTGACGTTTATGAATTACAGTCAAATCCAAAAGTACGTGATAAATATTCAAACCCCTTTAAGGTCAGGAGCCATACCTCATACATCTTCGTATCTCTCATAGCCCTTGGCAGTAGTTGGTGAGCTAAATGAATTGGACTGGCAAAAGGAAAGGTGACCGCGGTTGGACTGTTCAGAGGAGCCTCATGGATAAAGTAGAATTTTATCTTGTCCTTTAGCAGAGGGAGAGTTTACAGAGAAATTTAAAGAGATAAGGAGCTATAGCAATTAATAAATCTGTATGGAAGATTTGTCTCCTAATCCAAATGTGAGCGACTGACTTAAAATCCCTCATTCATTCCTTCAACAATTCACTTGGTACCCACTCTGTTTTGGGCATTGCGTTATGTCCTAAGCATGCACTAGAAAATAAAATAGTCACAGTCTATGCCCTAATGAGACTTAGAATAGATAAGAAACAAATTAGTAATTGAATTGAAAACAAAAACAAGCAAAAGAAATCCAATTTTTTCCTTGTGATGAAAACTTTTAAGATCCACTCTTTGCAACTTGTGAATATACAATGCAATTATAAATATATTATACAGTGGTATTAACTATAGTCATCATGCTATACATGCCATCAAAAGGACGTCTTACTTTTATAACTGGAAGTTTGTGGCTTTTGTTACAAGAAATTTGTAACTAATATGGGGTGATGAATGTTAACTAGACTTACCATCATTTTCATTTCACAATATGTGCAAATATTGAATCATTATGTTGTGCATCTGAAATTAATATGTTATATGAAAAAAGAAAAGAAAATCTATATTGTTCTGGTAGAAAATAATAAGGGATTGATTGACTGGGGTGAAGAGGGGAGTCCTTTCCGGGGAATGACATTGCAGCCAGCCAGCCTAATGGCAAAGAATGTGCCGGGAGAAGGAGGGAGTTGAGGTGGTTGATGCTCTAGACAGAGGAAACACCATGCAAAAGCTGTGAGATTGGCTATATCTTGGTTCTTTTAGGAAGCAAAAGGAGGGTTTGTAGCTCAATTTTTGACAGTCGGTTTTGAATAAAAATGGGATATCGAAGCAGAGATCTCCTAGAATAAGGAGGAAATGAACAGCCTAAAAGGGGATAAACTGTCACTGATAATAGTCACTCATTTCATTACTATACACTGAGCCAATCTGGGCACTGGGGAGATAGCAGTAAGAAGCTTGCACTCTAGAAGGGGATGACAAATCAGAAAACAAGTAACTCAATAAACAATTTAATTTCAGATCATGATAAGGTGTCATGAAGTTGACGCCATGTCATGAAAGTGGTAACAACTGCTTTATTTTATTTTTGTTTTAAAGATTTTATTATTTATTTGACAGAGAGAGACACAGCGAGAGAACGAACACAAGCAGGGGGAGTGGGAAAGGGAGAAGCAGGCTTCCCGCTGAGCAGGGAGCCCGACGCGGGGCTCTATGCGGGGCTTGATTCCAGGACCCTGGGACCATGGCCTGAGCCGAAGGCAGACGCTTAACGACTGAGCCACCCAGGAGCCCCGGTAATGACTGCTTTAAATAGAAAAGTCAGAGAGGCTTTGGAGGAGAAGACACTAGCTGCCTAGCCTGGAGTGAGAACATTTCAAAAGTGCATGTGCAAAGGTCCTGAGATGTGCAGTTCTGTGGGGCTGTTTCCAGGTTAGGCATGTTCTCATAGCATGTGGGTGCACCCCACTCCATTTTGTTCAGAGGAAGCCCCTCACCTCAGGGAAGCCAAGGTTGTCCAGTGCACTGTACCTCCTCTCTCTCCTTGACAGTTGTCTCTCTTTCTGTCGCCCTGTGCAATGTATCTTCCCATTCCAGCTACACTGCCAGCAACACCATCTCCTTCTCGAAGTGGGCACAGTGAAGTGCTGTGGGCTTGACGCTGGAAGGAGCTCCACGCAACCAAGAACAAGAACCCTGTGTGACCAAAGAGGCTGGAGCAGGAAATAAGAGTGGGTAAATGTAATCACGGGCAGGCTCACTGACAACATGTCCCCAAGTTCCCACTGTGGAGGCTTGTGTTTCATCTTCCTAACATATGTATGCACTTCTGGCTGAGAATGTGAGGTCTAAATGTGGAAGCAGATGCTTTGGTGTCTATGTGCAAGATAAGAGTGAAGTAGAAAATTATGTTCTCAAAGACATACTAAGACTTTAAGTTGCAGTTAAAGATGAACTGAGATGTTATGAAGCTGCTGTTTAATGAGAAGCTACATAAAATAGACTCGTGTATTTTCCTGACAGAATTAAGTCACACGAGAGTCAGACTCAACAAACATTAATTGAGCACCTATTATATACCAAGTACTCTGCTTAGAAAATGGATTTGATTCTATCCTTTGCAGTAAGTCTAAGTTCCCCATTTTATCAATCAGGGATGAAGGAACAGCCTGACACTCGGGTTGTGTACTAAAAGGTGGCAGAACATCCTAGGATCACAGGTCTTCCGATACCAGATTCTGGGGTCATCTGATGGGGTATCAACTGCCTGCTCAGTGTAACGCCGGCAGATTGGGAGGGAGCCTGAGGAGAAGTGGAGAGTGATGGTGGGCATACCTGAATTAGAACATGAGATAGAGTCCGTGTTTCTTCTTTCTAGACATGTAAGACGGGGCCAAGAACTTTACCTTCCTAAGCCTCAGTCTCCTGATGGCTAACATGGGAATAATAATGAAATGATCTTGCAGGTTTGTTGAAAGATTACCATCCAGAATCATGCCTGGGGCAGTTGGAACTCAATAAATGACAGTTACCTATCACATCAGAGGAGAGAATTTAGCCCTTAGGGTGTTCTTTTTAAGCTGGATGATGTTCACCAGCTCACTGTGTCCTCCCAGATTGGAGACGGGGGGGGGGGGGGGCTCTCAAATGGAGCCCACTGATGGAGGGGACTCTAACTAACACTGTCCCGAAGACAGGTGCTCTTGCTCTCCAGGGTTCTTCATGAAGGGTGAGCAGCCCAGTTGCCCTCATGAAAGCCTACACTTCCCACCACTCAGCCTCAGGAGGACAGAGCCCTCCCAGAGACAAGAATGACAGGCAGCAGTAACCTTCAGAGTCTCCAGGGCTATCTACAACCTGAACTCTTCTTCTCAGAGAACACTGAGGTTTCCAACAACTGGAAGGCTTCATGTTTGAATCAAAGCACTGCTTTTCTAACATAATCACTGCTCCCCTGTACCTTTTAGATGTCTGAGAAGGATGATTTACATAAATATCCCATATACCACGTCAGAACATTTGAATGTGAGTTCTGAATCAGGCTCTTATGAAGAAAAAATTCATTGCTAATTTAACTTAAATTTTTTTTGCATATTAGGCCCATCAAATAGGCTGCCTGTTAAATTATGTAATAAAGAAGTTAAAAATAAGTGAGTCACATGACTTTGGCAGTGAGAAAATAAATCAGAGGAGAAAAAAAGGGAAGTGAATTGTTCTAAGTATACCAGAAAGGCCTCATGTATTCAGAAACTCATTTACTTTTCGCCAAATCAATATGCAGTGCTCAGCACAGAGACTATCAGAGAACTACTGAATACAAAGCACACGAGATAACAGCGGTGATTACAACACGCAATTGTGCAGCTGTGATACTAGCCCCTCCCCCCCAAACACAGTCCCCCTCCATCAGATTGGTTGCTATGTTAATATTTTAGGCTTAAAGGACCAGAATTAATGAATTCAGTTTTATCTCTGATGTGTTGGTTTTCTGTCAAAAATTCCTGACAGAATTAACAGCTAATGAATCAGGATAATTAGATGGAGAGATGTACCCCATCATGTAGTCCTTGGAATCACTGGGCACAGCATCGTCTCCTGCCTGGTCACAGAGCCTTGGCACAAGATGATAGCCTCTCCCCATTTTTCTACAGGGCAACAATTTTCGGCTATAAATAGGCTACCATTTTTTATAATGAACATGGAGGATGATCTTCCTCTGTTTTGATGAACAACAGCAACTACAAAATCAGATGAAATCTGGGGAGGAAACTAGAAGAGGTGTTACGAAGTCCCTCACGCTGATGAAATTTAAATTAAGGAAAGTATATATAGTTTAAATTAAGGAGAGTATGTAAAAAGCCTGATCATTTTACTGCCATTTTTTTTCAAACGGTGATGAAGTCTTTGTCTATTAAGAGACCTGTGAAGTAGGCAAAGATCCTCCAGAGAATGTTCCAGTTCATTCAGCCTGACGGTAAAAATAGGGAAGTTTGTAGAGGACAACAGAAGCACAGGAAGCTGACAGGGGCAGACAATGTGAAACTCTAGCATTTTCACCCAGAGCGCTGGCTTCTGCCCCTCCCCACTCCATCTCCTTTTCTCTGGTGCCTTGGCTCTTGAACAGAAGTCTGGAGGAAGAAAGAAGGATAAAGAATTATATAAGTATCTGGTGGCCAATAAAATGAACACCTACTTTATGGTCAGAAATGACTAATCTTTACGACCTTTCTTTTCACCATTTACTCAAGAACAGTTGAGAATTCAGAGTTCAGCTGTTGTCAGTGGCTAAAATCTTCCCAGTGCAGACCTGCTTTTGGTTTCTGATCTCCATTTGGTTGCTCCAAACTAGCTTTCTTTACTTCCCTCTGCGAAATGTACTCAAATCCTGAAAAGACTTTCAGAGGGAGAACAGGGTAACACGGATCATTGTGTGTCTGAGTTTTGCGAACACTGTGTCAAGGAAGGTGTTTTTGAAGCTCGGTAGGGGAAGGTCAAGACCCCAGGGGCCTCGGACCCGCACCTCCAAGTGCCTTAGACTTTGCCAGGGACAGTTAGCTGAGGTCGCCGGCGGAAGTCAGCAGTGAGGTGCCGGCAGCCAGCAGTCTTCGAATAGGAAGTGAGCTCTGGGAGCAGGAAGGTAAGAATCAGCTGAAACCCAGGAACGGAGATTGCCCTCTTGATCATCTCCTCTTAAATCGGCAGATATGACTGAGCAACAAGGGAGGGAGATACTTTGTCCTTTAGAAACGAAGTTGTTGTAATAATTAGAAAACTAGCTGTAGCAAGGGTCTGATGAACCAGACCATCCACGCTTAGAAAGATGATTTCCTTTCCCCCCTGGCATGTTGCTTACCATCAGCAGTTGGGTAACACCTATGCTCTAAGGTGACCCATTCCAGATTTCCAAATGCTGGGTCACTGTCACAAAGCACTAGGCCCTATTTACTCTGATTTACAGCCCTAGGAGCGGCGACGGACATCAATAAATAAATAATTAAGGACCCATATAAATCTTTTCACCAATCCCTCATCTAAGATTTTCACTTTCGTTAAGAGTGGAGAAGATTAATTTTTAATGTTATTAAATTAGTTAGAATAAAACCTAAGAATAGGCACATTTGAACATTTGATAGAATGTACTTTCTTCCTCTCATTATGAGAGTAGCAGCTAAGGAAGGCCTCATCCTCATTTGGCTGTGGCTAAAACTTGAGAGGGAAGAGAATCCGTTAAATAAAGGGGGCTAAGCGTTGAAAAATATTAATTGAATTGTCCTTAAGTATGACCAAATAAACTTAATCAGAAATGTGGTAAAAAATAGAATAGATCCCCACTTTGTGCTATTCACAAAAGCCAAGCAAATCTCATATGTGAATCACATTGTAATGACTCCCTGTTTCTAAAGATTTTCATTTGATTTTTCAATATATTCATATAAATTTTCACTGCAGGAGTAGAAAGTACATTGTTGGACCATGTTTTGGGTTAAATCATATGTGACTGGAAGATCTCATTTCAATCTTCTGTACTTCCCAAGATTACTCTGAACTGTAGGACCACCAAACTACTACAGGCTTTCAGGCTCTGGGGAAAAAGTCACGGGTGGTGTGTGTGTGTATATGTGTGTGTGTGTGTGTGTGTGTGTGTGTCTGAGATTACTCAGAATCATTTTGAAATATAATTTTCCCCATACCATTTCTTATTGTGGTAACAATATAACATCTATTTATTTAAATATTTTTCAGTGCATTTATTTTATTAAGTATAGTTTAAAGTATTTTAAACGACAACAACAACGACAAAAAGGTAGGAGGTTTCCAATTCTGGTCATTCTTAATCTCCATCTTAAAGAGTATTTTGGGAACTGTAGCACCAGTATCAATACACTGGCGAGTCCTTTGATCTTTTTGTTTATTTAAAAAATCTAAAAGGAAGTGAAACTGGTAAGAATGAAAACAGATATTCCCAAGTATACCTTACTAAAGCAATATTGTGCCCAAATTTCTGAATAAAGAAACTTAAGTGTATAAAAATAGATCTCTCATTTTATAAAAAAAAAAAACTACAAACTTTTTATCAGGAGAATTTGATTAACCCACTAAATTTCATTCAAATTGAGTTTGACTAGATAGTAGTAGGAAAAACTGATCTCTACTGAGACAAAATTGCTGCAAACTGCATCATAATGTGTTCAAAGTATAGAATCTCCCAGATGGGACTCAGGGTAGCAACATAGGCATCTAAAAGCAATTTACGAAGTGATGAAAGCCCAAGGACATAGTGAAAACAATAACAAATAATAAAGCAATGGCTGAATGGGATGTGTTATTCTTAAGTCCATCAAAGATAATTATAAAAAATATCCTCAATACAGAGTTAATTATCTCTTCATAAGATCAAATACTTTCATTAGAACATCTTTAAATTATCTATTTTTTGAATAAATGTTTTAATATAGATCAACTGGGGACATGCTCACTTTTTTTTTTAAACTGATGGGAGACACAAAATATTTGCAGACAAACTTTCCAAAAGAATTTAATATTAAAATTATTTAAACCGATGAGACATTTAAAAGCATACTTTTTCCTCTCAGAGCAGTAAACTCTGCACAAGAATTTAGGTATTTTATTTTTTTAATTTATATTAGCTTTACATATCATTTTAAAACTATTAGGTCTGGGGAATAAAGAGTAAGTCTATGGGGAAAAAATTGTTTTGCAGGTCACTTAGCTTACTACAACAAAATAATTTCATTTCATATTCCAAGTCTGACTCAAAGGAAGTCAGTGCATTCTTTTCAAGTTCCCAGAATAGAATTCCAGGTAAGCAAGGGAGACCTTAACTACAGTTTTAACTACTAGTACTCAAAAGTCCACAGCAATATTGATTTGCTTTCCTTTCACCTTCTTTTTTTTTTTTTTTTCCTGTTCTGTGTTTTCTACGGTAAATTCTTTTATCGCAGGTAGACTAATCCCATCTTCCTTTGACTCAGTTCCAGAGCTGATGCATCTCAGTAGTCTCTGGGAAATCCAATCCCAGCAGGGAGAAATCTAGTTTCAGGAAAAAAAAAAAAATCTAGTTGCAGAAAATAGATACGCTTCCAATAATTAAAAAAGAAAATCAGGTTAAAAGATTTAATGAGGTTTTGTTCTCGAAATTAGTCACGTTGTTTTATTAAAAGAAAAAAAAACTCTGATGAGCCTTCTGTGCTCAGATTTGCATGTTGCTTTGCAGTTTACAAAGGGTTTTCACAGATTATTTTATTTTAGTTTATGTGGTGCTTGTTTATTTTTCTATTAGATTTTAGGACTCTGCTGTGATTAGTCATAATCTGGAGTTCGTTAGCAGTTGAGTTGTCTTGGATAAAATACAACACAGACCGGTAACAGGAGCCCCAGAAGGCACTCGTTCATACATGGTTCCATCTCTAACATGATCTCAGAGCCACGACTTTAGAGATAACGTCATTGTGAGACTCTACTATACTTAATTTGATTTTTTTTATTATTCAAAATCATTTCTTGGGAGACCGTATTCTTACTTACATTCAGTTTTTAAAAACATTTCATGTTCACCACTATTTCTTTTAAGCTTTCCAGATTGAATTCTTACAGGAAAGCCTCTTTGTAGTCATCATCGAGAGAGATGCTTTTGAAATACGGATACATGAAGGCAAAGTCAAATGCTTTGTGTTGTGAAAATAGCTATCATTTTTATTTGTAAAATTCAAATAAGCATTTCCTAATCATTTGTGTAGATCCAGTTTCGATTCATAATTTCCAGACTGCCACCTGGATGCATTCAAGCTGTTCTGTGACACAGTTGAGCTAATTTTGCAGGTTCCTCCTTTGTCTCTGGGCTCCTTCTCTTTTATCCCCCTAGGACTCTCTGCTTCAAATTATTTTATCTGAAGCTATGTCTGAACATGAATAGACAAACGGAGGACTGAGGCAATTATACTACTAATTCAAGCAGAAAAAGGAACACACTTTGCCTGAGTTATCTGGAAATTCCTGGCAAACGTCTTTTTCTGTTTCATTGATCTGGAAGATTGCCTAACTTCTTTGGGTGGGGGTGGTGGTGGTGGTGGTGTAGATCTGGTCTATGTCACATGGCTCGAGCATTCAGTGTCTACACATGATTGCTTCATTTCCTGCTGCCTGCGACCGTATCTATTCTAGGAAGGCTAAGCCATGATAGAAAGGGTCAGTGGTTCCGAGGTACAGTTCTCATGAAGACATCCCTGTGAATTTTAAATTCTTAACTATCTTAGGGTCTGTTACACCAGTCATGGTGAACTGGACCAACTGACATTTTATTCATTCATTCACTCATTCATCATTTATGAGTGTTCTGTGCCAGGTCCTAAGGATACAAAAATGATGATGTCTTGCCACAAGCACTTGAAACCCTTCAAAGACACATTAAAAAGCAGGTATGATACAATGTAATAAGTTGGAACAATGAGTCCACTGTGAGGGAAAGCACACACCCTCTGCAAGATTTAAAGAGACAGATACAGAAGGCACAAAAGCAATATCCCATGAAGATAATTTTTATGCTTATCTTGTTTTATTTTTCTCCTACAATCCCTTAAGAATGAGATAAACCAATCTCCCTGAAGATTCTTTTGCTACTTCTCAATATTCAGTCTCTGAGAGTTCTGGGGGTAGATATTCTCAACACATGAGGGCTTGGCAGAGGCTTGTTAAGTATCTCTGCCAAGGGCTCTCCCTGGCAGATGGCAACAGCTGTTTGTGATCGAGTCAAAGAAAGTACAGGAGGAACCCCTGCAAAACGTCCTTTTTATTACACTAATGACTTCTTCCCCGAGAGTGGTCTTTCATCGTATCTGTGCATAATTGTTTTTGCTGATGCGTTTGCTCCAATCACACAAAAATCTAATAACTCTGTGTAATGAATCATTAACAATTTCCTTAAATTCATTTCAGTGTTTGCATGCTGGTATTCAGTTTATGCTAATAAACCTAAAATATTCATGCCTTTAAGTCTGAGATTGCAGACTGTGTTGAAAAAATTTGTTTTAGTAAATGTACATTTTAAATCTGCATTTGGTAGAATAATGAAGTGTAAACTCTGCGGGATTATTCTTGAATACAATATTCTCATTTTCTATTCACTTTCTAAGCTGAGTTCTTTTCTTTCCTTCACACCCCGTGACCACTTAGCTACAACAAAATGACACGTGGTCATGTTTAACTTCAGAGCATTAATTGGTGTTTGGTAATGGAAGAAGATCAAAAGTGTTTGATGCTGACCTTTTCTCTGATTTATTCACATCAAGACTCAGCCTCTGATTCATTTGCTGAAACAGATATTGGAATAAGTACCATATTATCATTATTTTTCATCAAAGAAGGGGAAAATAAACTTTGAATTCTAGCCTTAAAAAGGTATCACTCTGCAGTGCAGAGGTTTTCTACGTTATTATTATTATTCAACATAAACGATGCGCCAGGTACTCTGCTCAGTGCCATGGAGCCCCATCTCATTTCCTCCTCCCCCAAAGCCCATGAGGCCGGTGTTGTATTATCCTCCACTTACAGATAAGACACTGAGATTTAGAGAAGTGAAGCAACTTGCCCAAGTTTGCAGTGTTGCACACTGGTTCTCAACTGAAGACGGTGTTGCTTGCCTTCCTGAGGACATTTGGCAACATCTGCAGGTGTTTTTTATTGTCACAACTGGACAGGGGCGCAACTGGCATTTCACAAGAAAAAGCCAGGGATACTGGAGAACATTCTACAGAGCACACGGCAGCCGCCATGACAAGCAATTGTCTGGTCCAAAATGTCAACAGTGCTGTGGCTGAGAACCCCTGGGCTAGCAGCTGTGTGATGACGTGCGATGCCCAGGTCACAGCCATGCGAGCGGCTGGTCTCCGAGCAGCTGTGCGGGACAGCTGGGATGGACACCGCGCTTCGAATGCCAGCATCTCGCCACTGCATGAAGTAGTGGCTCATTGCTTTTCTGCCTTGGGGCTTTCTCTGAAACACCTGTGTAGGCGCTGCCCGGGCTTATTCAGGCATTGACAGCTGGAGACAACTCTCCATCAGTGTGCAACTTCCCTGTTCGGGGCCGGGACAATTCTGGGGGCCTTCTCTACAGTTCCTCTGCATGTCCCCAGACGGACTCAGTCTTAACTTGTCTGCAGTGGTAACCCCTGGTACAGCAGGCCCTTGTTGACCCAGTGCCATCTCCCGCTGGCGGAGGGTTGCCCCAGGGTTGTCAGCCCCGCTGCCGATTCCAGGCTGTGTCTGTTGCTGAACTGCAGAGAAAGCTCTGGGGCATGGGGACACAGACACCGCCACCTGAGCCTGAAGTGGAACGCTGATAATGACACTGAACCGTTCGCCGGACCTGGCTGAAGTCAGGAGCATACACGTGATGGGTCTTATCACCCACCTCTCTCACTGCCCGTGCTCTTCTTCCTGGATGTGCCCTCACCCCCAATAAACTACCTATACCCCCAGTCCTTATTTTAAACTCTGCTTTCAAGGGAGCTCAGACTAAGACACAAAGCTAGCAAGTCTGCTATGTTATATCGTAGATCCAATCAAAACAGAGCCAAAAGCTGGCCGTCCCCCAAGAAGCAAGGGAGATCACTCCGTTAGCAGCCTTTGGCTTACAAGTCCCTCTTCACTTTAAATTTCATAGTCGGTGACTGAATATTGCATAACTAGGATTCTAAATTCTCTCTGTACTTTATCTTTTCCCAAACCCAGTAACACGTCCTCAGTGACGGAATCAATCTTGTTGTTGTTGTTGTCTGTGCAGAGGTCATATTAGCTTGAGGGAGGAAGCCAGTTGACTTGATCATTTGCAGGATTTTGCAGAAAACTTGCAGTGGGCCTTTGCTACTGTTTGGAAATCTTTCATGAATCTTTTAATAATTTTGTTGTACACTTCTCCTTCCTTTTTAGGCCCTAACTTTTGTTAGATCCTTTGTCCGTGAGCTCTTGTACCATTTGACACCTTCTTCATGAATTTTTTTTTACAACTGCTATTATTAAACTATGTTTACTAGTCCTTGGATCTCTCTGACAGCTCTCTCTCTCTTTTTTCAATCCACTAGGTTCTTTTTTCACTCCTTCCTCCAAGCTGAACATGAGATTTATCATCTGCCTTTTTCTACACTCACTCTCCGGGTGAGCTCATTCACTTCTAGATGGGTGATTTCTAAATAGTTGTTTCCAGCTCTTATATTTCCCCCTAGGTCCCAGGGTCATTTCTCACTGTCCATTTGATTAACCTGTCAGCTCATCTTCACCTAGGTAGCCCATATGGCTCAGAAGAGGTTAAATCCTCTCCCAAATCCAGGAACGTTCCAGAATAGTGTAAGGAGAAACTCCTTCTCTTGTCCAATTGGTTCAGCAATTGTCATGCAAACCAGTTCAGTTCCCTGAGATTCAAGGAAAGAGTTATTGGGGGTTCTGGGGAAATTCTTTTATCTTCTGAGAGAGCTTTTAGAAGCAATTCTTTTTCCCTTGCTTTTCCTCAGGATATATTCCCATGTGGCTGGGACATCTGGAAGGAAGGTCATTATATTAATACCCTGTTGGGGATGAAGCCAACAAACGGAGGAGTGCTAAGTCAAATAAATCTCAAGGAAATGGAGCTCGGAAAACTGGATTAAGTCTGTCACAAGGGGTGCACTACCTTTGGATATCCAGCAATGGGAGACAATATCTTTTCTGATTGTATAAGTCAGTTTCTGTTACTTGAAGCCAGAGGCTCTTAGTGAGAAAATAGTTCTCCTGTGTTCTCTTTAGAAGTATCCTCACCTCTGTCCATTCTTCCTCATTATAATTGTCATCTGTTTAGTGCACATCCAATTATTGTCCTAGTGAATCTACGTACTTTCATTCTCTCCTCTTTCTGATTCATCTTTCATATTGCTGCCAGGCCAGTTTTCCTACAAAACAGTTTTTAACATGTTACTTCCATTCTGTAAATTCCTGTAATGATTCCTTTTTGTTTTCAGTTATTAGTCCAAACTCCCAAGATTTGTTTTTAAGGTTTTTCATAATCAAACTTTTTTATATACTCAGCAGGGTTTCTCTGTGTTACCCAGTATTCAATGATAATCTTTTTTCCTTATATTCTCCCAACTGAGAAGTATTTCCCCAATGAAATTCAATGTGTACTTTCAGTCTCATTCAAGTTCTAGATTCTTGATAAACTCATCTTGAATAGAGAGAGCCTCTATTTATTCAAACAATCTTTATCAGGTACATACTTAATGTTCTAAGTACTCAATAAGGCAGTGGAGCTATAAAGACAAGTATTTGAAAAATTCTTTCTAGGGGAACAACAGCGGGGAAAAAAGTTAAGAAGCACTGTTCTAGATACTGGGTAAATAGTACTGAGTAACAAGAAAAAGAAACCCCTGGGTTATGGAGCTTATATACTGGAGGAGGACACACAGGAAACAACATAAATAAGTAAAATGCATAATTCAGCAGAAAAAAAAAGCAATAAGCAACAAGGCAAAAAGTAAAGGAAGAAGATAGGAAGTAGATGTATGGAAGGAAAGGACATTGACACTTGAGCAAAGGTGCACAAGAACATTTGAGTCAAGGCCTTCTTGAGTGAAGGAGTGAGTGAGAATGTCCCTCTGCAAATGGAACAGCAAAGGCCTTGAGGCATGAACAAACCTGGCATATTGGAGGAGGGCCAAGCCAGTGTGGTGGGAGAGAAGTCAGGAAAGGGTATTAAAAAGCCTATTCAAAGTGTTCGCAGGGCCCAAGACATGAAGGGCCAAGTGAGGACCTTGTTTTTAACTGTAATGACAAAACAAGTCCTTAGAGTGTGCTGAAGAGGAAATGATATAACCGATTTACACTTTTGTTGGGCTCACTGTCATTGCTGTGCTGAGAATGGACTGAAAAGGCAAACACGGCACCAAGGAAGATTTATTTGGGAGGTATATCAGCCTCCTACGCTGCTATAACAAAATACCACGGGCTGGGTGGCTTCAATAACAGAAATTTATTTCTCACAGTTCTGGAGACTGGAAATCCAAAATCAGGGTGCTGGCAAGATTTTTATTCTGAGGCCTCTTCTCTTGGCTTGGAGGCAACCGCCATCTTGCTGAGTCTCACATGGCCTTTCCTCAGTGTGTGCACCCTGACAAAGAGAGTGCAGGCTCTTCCTTGAGAATTCTTACAAGGGCATGAATCATCCTAGGGCTCCACTGTCATGACCTTACTCAATCCAAATCCCCTCCTTCCCAAAGGCCCCATCACCACATACCATCACAATAGGGTTAGGGATTCAAAATATGAATGTTGGGGGGACACAAACACTCGGTCCCTAACAGGAGGTTACTGCAGTAACTGGTGAGAGATGGTGGGGAACTCATATGACATAGTGTGGCCGTGGACAATAGAAGTGAATACAGTTTTAAAGGGAGAGCAGACAAAATGTGTTGATTGATCTCGTGTGGGAGGTGAGAGAAAGAGGAGTCAAAAATGCCGAAGGGTTTTGGAAATTCATGGTATTATTTCTTATTGAAGTTTTCAATATTAATAAGTTGAATAACACAAATCAAAGCAACTAAGACTCTTTGGGACACTGGAATTTGAAAACATCTGGTCTAATGAATCTCAATTTGTAAGTAAATGTGTGGGGACATTTTAAACTAAATTAAAGTAAATTTTTTTTGACACAATAGTTGGGTAAAACTGAAGACAGGGGCCAGGGATTTAAACCATCTTGCAATGCATGGGGCAGTCCTATATAACTGAAGAACTATTCTGCCATGAATCCCGACTTTGCTGTTAAGAAACACTGAGGCAGTTTCTTTTCTGTGTTTATTTACTTATTTTAAAATCTCTTATTGCAGTTCAAGCAATAGAAAAAGAGTATTTTACTGCCAATTATTTAGGCCCATTCTCTTCCCTCCCCACTAATCGAGCTTCTCAATGCCTTGAGGGGAAATGTGATCCCCTGTATTTCTGTCTCATCCTCCTAGAGAGAATGGCATACAATGCCTTTATTTTGGTATCTCTCTCTCTCTCTGTCTCTTCCTGTCTTCCTCTCTCTGTCTCTGTCATTCCTTCTCTCTCTCCCCATATGCAGTATATACTCTCATTTTATCCATTTCTTACTGGAGTGCAAGGAATGATCTATGCCAAACTGATCCTAACCATGGTTAAGGACTGCCTTTTGCTCTAAGGACTTAGCATTTGGGGGATGATAAAGAAATATTAGCTCCTATTAGTGATAATAACAGGAGGTATCTAAGATGTCTTGACTGAAACAAACACATGCCTTAGTTAAGAAGTCTTCTAGCCGCCATCACTTCACCTATTTTCTTAAATTCGTATCTTAAAAATAGGGTTTAAAAATTACTGTAAAGTTTAAGAAGTTTATTTTCTTAATCTTTTGGTAATCTTAACATAATCTCAACTCTTTAATATTTATTTCTTCATATCTTCTCACAAGTTTTGTCCATGTGACAAAAGTTGTTTTTTTTTATGTTTTTTTCTTTCTTTCTTTCCTTTTTTTTTTAAAAAGATTTTATTTATTTGTTTGACAGACAGAGATCACAAATAGGCAGAGAGGCAGGCAGAGAGAGAGGGGGAAGCAGGCTCCCTGCTCAATCCCAGGACCCCGGGGTCATGACCTGAGCCAAAGGCGGAGGCTTTAACCCACTGAGCCACCCAGGTGCCTGATTTTTTTCTTAGAAATAATAATATTGAACATGTATTCACTGAGAATCATTTTGTAAATATATTTTAATGTTTCTACCTGATTATCACAGTTATCATTTTAATAGCTGCATTATAGCCCATCACATTTACTGATGGTTCCTTCCTTTTATGTTGGATAATTTGTTTCTCATCTTTAATGCGTGTTATCTGATGTGCTTTTTGTCATTGATTTTTCTTATCCTCTGTTACATTCAACCCCTCCTCCATGGATTATTGTCTTTGCTAGGTTTCTGACTATTGTGATTTATATGCGTACTAGCATCAGTTCACCAATCAGCTTTAGCTCTGATCAATGATAGTTGCTTGATCCTTCTAGCTTTTCTTCGATATTTATATCCCTGGCTCCCAGTAGCTCGTGCTTCAGATCTCTGTGGCTCAGGAAGATTTTGTTATAGCTTGAGGCATGTGTGGGAAATCAGTTGGATGTTTCATGGTAGAAGAGAACACATATCCCAGAATAATTCAAACTTTTTAAAGATAAAAGCCACATCTTTTTTCTTTCAATATTATAAAATATATTTTTAGTAAATATTTATGTATTTACTAAATTATAGCAAATATGCTCCCAGCGTACCTATGGATTATTTGATGATGATAAAAAATAACAGCTAAATATTGTTTTCAATATTGAAGAAAAGTAAACAAATCCAAAGCAATCATAACATTACATCATATGCCTTAATTAGGATGGAGTAACACTTTTATAGAAGATGTGATCTGGGTTCAAATAGCACTTATTGAATGCAAAGGATTTACTTTTGACTTCAAGGCACATTAAATCCATTGAAGTTAAGATTCATTATAGGCACGGGTCAGATGCCATGACAAAAACTCAAAGAAACCAACCAAAGTAAGATAACTTCATAAGGCTCTAAGTAAACAGTCTACCAAAGTCAATTTTATATATTTGATAAAAAGGAGGAAAACACTTTATTCAAGATGAAATATTTAGGACTAAGTGTGAGATCTATATAGGAATCTACATAAAGAACATTTTTACATGCTACTGAAACACACAAAGAAGATGAATATATAGAAATATATTGCACCCCTTTAATAGGAAAAAATCTACATAATAAAGATGTGATTCTATAATAACAGCAGCAGCATTTTGGAATTATTTTGGAATCAGACAAGCTGGTACGTAAGGTCAAACGGAAAAATGAAAAACAAGAATAGTCAAGAAAAATCTGGAGCAATCGTGAGGAAGACTAGCTTTTCCTCATATTTGAACATATTTTAAATCTTCAATAATAAAAACAGTGGGGTACCTGAAGAGAACGACAGATCAATTGAATTGGATAGGAAAAAAAATAAAAGGAGAATTTAACATATTGAAAAAGGTGGAACCCCAAATCAGTAGGATGAAGGTAGATTTTTCAGTGAAAGATGTTGGGTCCATTGGTGAGGTCTTAAGCAACATGTAACTTGATAGCACATCTTTATATGAACCCTCCCTCCTGCTTCTCTTCTTCACCCCTCACTCATCCCCTAGACACACTCTTCAATAACATACTTGAATGAAAGCCTTTGTTACAGTTGTTTTCTAGGGAACATAGGCTAAGGCACTTACTTCTCTAACTTCTTCTTCCCTCTACCTACCTATACTCTTTTCTCATATCTTTTATAACCTTTCAGAGGTTATAATATTTCCCATTCATCACTCTATTGCCTATAATTTTTTAAGCCTTGGTCTTAAAGTTATTTAGATGCAATGCCCACTGTCAGTAGTTGGCCAAAGTTTTTCCTCAAGTTGATTCCTTAGGAAGTATTTCTGGGAACAATATTCCCTGAATTCTTGAAGATTCTAAAGACAATTTGTCTATTTTCCTTACACCTGAAAATCAGTTATACAGGGCATAAAATGTTTAAGTCACAATTTCTCTTTGAGGATTTTGTAGGTGTTTCTTTATTGTGTTTTGATGTTGGAAGGTTTAGAAAAGTCTGAGAGCAATTTAAGGTCTTTTTTTTTTTTCCTGAGTGCCTGAAGAGTTTTCTTTCTTTTAGAAGTTTATTAACTTTATTAGAGTATTTCTTGGTAACGTACATTTTGGGTCATTCTGGGTCAATTTACTCTGGGAAATGGTGCATTGTCAGTATGTGTAAAGTCATTCATTTTGGAAAAGTTTTCTTGAATAAGCATTTTGTTTTCATTTTACTTATTTTAAAAATTTTTATCTCTGTGTCTGCCATGTTTAGTTCCCTCAAATCCCCTCCAAACTTTACCTTTAGTTCTGTTGTGATGATATTTTTCTACTTCATTCCTAAACTCCATTGGCTCATATTTCATCCTTTCTATTACCTTGCTATCTCTCTTCTAAGTTATTGCATTTCCTTCTTTCTCTCTTTCTTTTTCTTTCTTTGTTCTTTCCTTCCTTCCTTCCTTCCTTCGTTCCTTCCTTCCTTTCTCTCTTTCTTTCCTTCTAAGATTTATTTTTTCATTTGAGACAGCAAGAGAGAGGAGAGGAAAAAAGAGGGAGACAGGAACTCAGGCAGACTCTGAGCTGTAAACAGAGTGCCATGCCGGCTCTACCACACTTGATCCCAGGACCCCGAGATCATTACCTGAGTTGAAGCTAAGAGTCCGATGCTCAACTGAATGAGCCCCCATGCACCCCAAGTTATTGCATTTCTGTTTTATCCCTTTCTTATGTAGAGGTGATGGCTTCATTGGACTTCTTCCTTCCTATTTATTTATTTAAAATATAATGTATTATTTGCTGCAGGGGTACAGGTCTGTGAATCACCAGGCTTACACAATTCACAACACTCACCATAGCACATACCCTCCCCAATGTCCATCACCCAGCCACCCTCTCCAGACCCCCGCCTCCACCCCTCAGCAACCCTAAGTTTGTTTCCTGAGATTAAGAGTCTCTCATGGTTTGTCCCCCTCCCTGGTCCCATCTTGTTTCATTTCTTCCCTCCCTACCCACCACAACCCCGTGGCTTGCCTCTCAAATTCCTCATATCAGAGAGATAATTGTCTTTCTCTGATTGACATATTTTGCTTAGCACAATACCCTCTAGTTCCATCCATGTCATTGCAAATGGCAAGATTTCGTGGTTTTGATGGCTGCATAGTATTCCATTATCTATATCTATATCTATCTCTATATCAATATCTATACCTATACCTATACCTATATCTATATTTATCTATCTAACATATTCATTATCTATTCATCTATTAATGGACATCTAGGTTATTTCCATAGTTTGGCTATTCTGGACATTGCTGCTATAAACATTTGGGTGCACGTGCCCCTTGGGATCACTACATTTGTATCTTTAGGGTAAATATCTAGTAGAAGATTGCTGGGTCATAGAGAAGTTCTATTTTTCAACTTTGCGAGGAACCTCCATACTGTTTTCCAGAGTGGCTGCACGAGCTTGCATTCCCACCAACAACGGGAGGAGGTAGGAGTGTAAGAGGTGTTCCCTTTTCTCCACATCCTTGCTAACATCTGTCATTTCCTGACTTGCTAATTTTAGCCATTCTGATTGGTGTGAGGTGGTATCTCACTGTGGTTTTGATTTGTATTTCCCTGATACCAAGGGATGTAGAGCACTTTTTCTTGTGTCTCTTGGCCATTTGGATGCCTTCTTTGCAGAAATGTCTGTTCATATCTTCTGCCCATTTCTTGATTGGATTATTTGTTCTTCGGGTGTTGAGTTTGATAAGTTCTTTATAGATTTTGGATACTAACCCTTTATCTGATATGTTATTTGCAAAAATCTTCTCCCATTCTGTCAACTGCCCTTGGTTTTGTTGAACTATTTCCTTTGCTGCGCAAAAGCTTTTTATCTTGAAAAGTCCCAATAGTTCATTTTTGCCTTTGCTTCCTTTGCCTTTGGCGATGATTCTAGGAAGAAGCTGCTTTGGCTGAGATCGAAGAGGTTGCTGCTTGTGTTCTCCTCAAGGACTTGGATAGATTTCTCTTTCTCATTGAGGCCTTTCATCCATTTTGAGTCTATTTTTGTGTGTGGTGTAAGGAAATGCCCAGTTTCATTTTTCTGCATGTGGCTGTCCAATTTTCCCAATGCCATTTGTTGAAGAGTGTCTTTTTCCATTGGACATTCTTTCCTGCTTTGTCAAATGTTAGTTGACCATAGAGTTGAGGGTCCATTTCTGGGCTCTCTATTCTGTTCCACGGATCTATGTGTCTGTTTTTGTGCCAGTATGGTCTTGATCTTGATGATTACCACTTTGTAATAAAGCTTGAAGTCTGGAATTGTGATGCCACCAACTTTGGTTTTCTTTGTCAACATTCCTCTGGCTATTTGGGGTCTTTTCTGGTTCCATACAAATTTTAGGATTATTTGTTCCATTTTTTGGAAAAACATTGATGGCATTTTGATACGGATTGCATTACATGTGTAGATTGCTTTAGGTAGCATAGACGTTTTCATAGTATTTGTTCTTCCAATCCAGGAGCATGGAACATTTTTCCATTTCTTTGTGTCTTCCTCAATTGTTTTCATAAGTACTTTATAGTTTTCTGAGTACAGATTCTTTGCCTTTTTGGTTCGGTTTATTCCTAGGTATCTTATAGTTTTGGGTGCAATTGTAAATGAAATTGACTCCTTAATTTCTCTTTCCTCTGTCTTGCTGTTGGTGTATTAAAATGCAACTGGTTTCTGTGCATTGATTTTATGTCTTGACACTTTATTGAATTCCTGTATGAGTTCTAGCAGTTTTGGAGTGGAATCATTTGGGTTTTCCACATAATGTATCATATCATCTGCAAAGAGTGAGAATTTGACTTCTTCTTTGCTGATTCGGATGCCTTTTATTTCTTTTTGTCATCTGACTGCTGAGGCTAGGGCTTCTAGTACTATGTTGAATAGCAGTGGTGATGATGGACAGCCCAGCTGTGTTCCTGATCTTAGGGGGAAAGCTCAGTTTTTTCCCATTGAGAATGATATTTGCGGTGGGTTTTTCATATATGGCTTTGATGATATTGAGGTATATACCTCTATCCCTACACTGTGAAGAGTTTTGATCAAGAAAGAATGCTGTACTTTGTCAAATGCTTTTTCAGCATCCGTTGAGACATATGGTTCTTGTTCTTTCTTTTATTAATGTGTTGTATCACATTGATTGATTTGCAGATGTTCAACTAACCTTGCATCCCAGGAATAAATCCCATATGGTCGTGGTGAATAATCCTTTTAATGTACTGTTGGATTCTATTGGCTAGTGTTTTGGCTAAAATTTTTACACCTGTGTTCATCATGGATATTGGTCTCTAATTCTTCTTTTTGATGGGGTCTTTGTCTGGTTTTGGGATCAAGGTAATAATGGCCTCATAGAAAGAGTCTGGAATTTTCCTTCCATTTCTATTTTTTTGGAACAGTTTCAGAAGAATAGGTATTAATTCTTCTTTAAATGTTTGGTAGAATGCCCCTGGGAAGCCAACTGGCCCTGGGCTCTTGTTTGTTGGGAGATTTTTGATGACTGCTTCAATCTCCTTACTGGTTATGGGTCTGTTTAGGGTTTCTATTTCTTCCTGGTTCAGTTTTGGTAGTTTATATGTCTCTAGGAATGCATCCATTTCTTCCAGATTGTCATATATGCTGGTATAGAGTTACTCATAATATGATCTTATAATTGTTTGTATTTCTTTGGTGTTGGTTGTGATCTTTCCTCTTTCATTCATGATTTTATTAATTTGGGTCCTTTCTCTTTTCTTTTTGATAAGTCTGGCAAGGAGTTTATCAATTTTATTAATTCTTTCAAAGAGCCAGCTCCTAGTTTCGTTGATTTGTTCTACTGTTCTTTTGCTTTTTATTTCATTGGTTTCTGCTCTGTTCTTTATTATTTCTCTTCTGCTAGGTTTAGGCTTTCTTTGCTGTTCCTTCTCCAGCTCCTTTAGATGTAGGCTTAGGTAGTGTACTTGAGACCTTTCCTGTTTCTTGAGAAAGGCTTGTATTGCTATATACTTTCCTCTCAGGACCACCTTTGTTGTGTCCCAAAGATTTTGAACAGTTGTGTTTTCATTTTCAGATGTTTGCATGAATTTTTTAAATTATTCTTTAATTTCCTGGTTGACCCATTCATTCTTTAGTAGGATACTCTTTAGCCTCCATGTATTTGAGTTCTTTCCACCTTTCCTCTTGTGGTTGAGTTGTAGTTTCAAAGCACTGTGTTCTGGAAATATGCAGGGAATGATCCCAATCTTTTGGTACCATTTGAGACCTGATATGTTACCAGAATGTGATCTATTCTGGAGAATGTTCCAGGTGCACTAGAGAAGAATGTGTATTCTGTTGCTGTGGGATGGAATGTTCTGAATATATCTGTGATGTCCATCTGGTCCAATGTGTCCTCTGAAGCCTTTATTTCCTTGTTGATCTTTTGCTTAGATGATCTGCCCATTTCAGTGAGGCGGCTGTTAAAGTCCCCTACTATTATTGTATTATTGTTGATGTGTTTCTTTGCTTTTGGTATTAACTGGTTTATATAATTGGCTGCTCCCATGTTAGGGGCATAGGTATTTTAAATTGTTTCATCTTTTTGTTGGACAGACACTTTAAGTATGATATAGTGTCCTTCCTCATCTCCTATTAGGGTCTTTGGCTTAAAATCTAATTTATCTGGCATAAGGATTGCCACCTCAGCTTTCTTTTGATGTCCATTAGCATGATAAATTGGTTTCACCCCCTCACTTTAAATCTGGAGGATTTTTTGGGTCTAAAAGGAGTTTCTTGACAGCATATTGATGGGTCTTGTTTTTTTAAATCCATTTTGATACCCTATATCTTTTGATTGGAGCATTTAACCCATTTAAACCCAGGATAATTATTGAAAGATATGAATTTGGTGCCATTGTATTGCCTGTATGGTGACTGTTACTGTATATTGTCTCTCTTTCTTTCCAGTCTGTTAATTTAGGCTCTCTCTTTGCTTAGAGAGAGGACCCCTTTTAGTATTTCCTGTAGTGCTGGTTTGTTGTTTGCAAATTGTTTTAGTTTTTGTTTGTCCTGGGAGCTTTTTATCTTTCCTTCTATTTTCAATGACAGCTTAGCTGGATATAGTATTCTTGGCTGCATATTTTTCTCATTTAGTGCTCTGAATATATCATGCCAGTCCTTTCTGGCCTGCCAGGTCTCTGTGGATAGGTCTGCTGCCAATCTAATATTTCTACTGTTGTATGTTACAGATCTCTTGTCCCAAGCTGCTTTCAGGATATTCTCTTTGTCACTGAAACTTGTAAGTTTTACTATTAGATCAAGGGGTGTAGACTTTTTTTTATTATTTATTGATTTAGGGGGTTCTCTGGGCCTCCTGGATTGTGATGCTGTTCCTTTCACCCAATTAGGGACTTTCTCTGCTGTAATATGCTCCAGTATGTTTTTTGCCCCCCCCCCCTTTCTTCTTCTGGGATTCCAATTATTCTATTACTGTTTCATCTTACGGTATCACTTATCTCTCTAATTATCTTCTTGTGGTCCAGTAGTTGTTTGTCTCCCTTTTTCTCAGCTTCTTTATTCTCCATTCTCCATCATTTGGTCTTCTATATCACTAATTCTATCTTCTGCCTCATTTATCCTAGGAGTAAGAGCCTCCATTTTTCATTGCACCTCATTAATAGCTTTTTAAAATTTCAACTTGGGTAGATTTTTGTTCTTTTATTTCTCCAGAAAGAGATTCTCTAGTATCTTCCATGCCTTTTCAAGTCCAGCTAGCACCTTGATAATCATCATTCCAAACTCTAATTCTGACATATTACTAGTGTCTATATTGATTAGGTCCCTAGCCATTGGTACTTCCTCTTGTTCCTTTTTGTGGTGAGTTTTTCCACCTTGTCATTTTATGCAGATAAGAATAGATGAATGAGAGAACAAAATACTAAAAGGATAGCAACAGCCCCAGAAAAATATACAGTAACCAAATCAGAAGAGACCCGAAACTGGGGGGAGAAAAAGAGGGGGAAAAAAAGAAAAAATATATGTTAGTTGGTGAATAGAGCAGAGCCACACACTTGATTTTGGGTGTATTTTGGTCTGCTAGAAGAAACTACCTCCCAAAATTTCAAAGAAAGAAAAACATATATATATACAAATATAAGGGTAAACATGATGAAGGGAGGTAATATAAATGTAAAGATGAAAATTTTAAAAGATTCTAAAAAAGGAATTGATAAGATAAGAAGTTGGTTGAAAAACGAAAAAAAAAAAAAAAGGAGGAAAGAATGTGATCAGGCTGGAGACTAGAACAAAGCCATGTGGTAAATTTAGGGTATATTTTGATCTATTAGAAGAAACTGTGTCCAAAATTTTTAAAGAAAAAGAAACCTATATGTATACAAAAAAATAAGCTTAAATACAATGAAAGGATAAAATATATTATTTCATAACAATGAAAATTAAAAATGATTTTTTAAAAAGGTATTGATAAGATAAAATGGTTTAAAAAGTTAAAGTAGAAAAAGGAAAAAGTAAAAATAAAGAATAAGAAAAAGTAAAATTTTAAAAATTTAACTTTGAAAGACTAAAGAATCATGGGGGAAAAGCGATGAATTCTATGTGCTGTGTTCTCGTAGCTCTGAAGTTTTGCAGTTCTCATTGTTCGGTGAACTTCTTGGTCTTGGCTGGATGTTTTTGCTCATCTTCTCGGGGAGGTGCATGTTGCAGTGATTCTCAAATTTCTGCTCATGGTGGAATTGCACCGCCCTTGCCAGGGGCCAGCCTAAGTAATCTGCTCAGATTTGCTCTCTGGAGCTTTTGTTCTCTGAACGCTTTCTGTAGAGCTCTGGAGGACAGGAATGAAAAATGGCAGCCTCCCAATCTCTATCCCGGAGGAGCCCAGAGCTCGTGCCCCACTCCTTAGTGCACCCTCAGAGAAAAATGATCAATCACTCCCATCTCCCTGGTCTCCGGCTCCTCCAAGCTCACCCGGCCTGTTGACTGAGTGTTTCTATCTCTGGTGCACAGCCCCGTTTGGAGTCTCCACCCCAACAGATTCCTGCTGGAGGAGGAAGGAGGGGGTCTCTCTGGTTTTGCCACCTGCAGGGTCCCTGCTGGAAGAGCAGTGGCCCGACTGTGCCTCAGATCATGGTTTAAGGTAATCCCGAGCTGAGAGCTCACTCCTCGGCTCTGTCTCTGTAGTTGGCTTCCCCACTTCGATACCTGGCAGCTCTGCCACACTCAGACACCCTCTGTTTTTCTGTGACCCCGCAGGTCCTGAGACCACACTGTCCCCTTGAGGGCTCCACCCCCAGCTTTGCCTCTGGAGCGATGTCCCTCAGTGGAGAAGACTTCTAAAAGTTCCGATTTTGTGCTCTGCTGCTCTACCCCTTGCCAGGATCCGGTCCTTCCCCCCTGCAGTTTATCTTCCTGTCACTTCAGAGTCACTTCTCTGCACATCCTACCTTCTATAAACTGGTCACTTTTCTGTTCCTAGAATTGCTGCTCTTCTTCTTTTCTATCACCTGTTGAGTTTGTAGGTGTTCAGAATGGTTTGATAACTATCTAGCTGAATTCCTGGGACCTGATGATATTGAAGTCTCCCACTTCTCCATCTTGTGCCGCCCCCTTCTTCCCTCCTTTTTAATTCATTGCAAAATATTTGGTCTTTTTTTTTTTTTTTCTGTTCTACAGCAACTTCTTTCTGGTGAGTTTTTCATCTTTCATCTGTTTTCCTGCTTCTCTTATTTTTTTCTCCTCAGAAGAATTTTGGTGGGTGCCTGGGTGGCTTAGCCTGTGAAGCATCTGCCTTCACCTCAGGTCATGATCCTGGGGTCCTGTGATCAAGCCTGCTTCTCCGTCTGCCCCTCCCCCTGTTCATGCACTCTCTCTCTCACAAAAATAAATTTTTGTATATATAAATAAATAAATATAAATATAATATAAATATGTTATATATAAATATAAGATATATATGTATATATCTATATATATATCACAATCCTAACAATGTAGGAGAGTTCCCCTTTCTTCACAACCAAGTCATTTCCTGACTTGTTAATTTTAGCCATTCTGTGTGAGGTAGTATCTCACCGTGGTTTTGATTTGTATTTCCCTGATACCGAGAGATGTGGAGCACTTTTTCATGTGTCTATTGTCCATTGGGATGTCTTCTTTGCAGAAATGTCTGTTCATGTCTTCTGCCCATTTATTCTTTGGGTGTTGAGTTTGATACGTTCTTTATAGATTTTGGATACTAGCCCTTTGTCTGATACGTTATTTGCAAATATCTTTTCCCATTCTGTTGGTTGTCTTTTGGTTTTGTTGACTATTTCCTTTGCTGTGCAAAAACTTTTGATCCTGATGAAGTCCCAATAGTTCATTTTTGCCCTTGCTTCCCTTGCCTTTGGTGATGTTGGTGGGAATGCAAGCTGGTGCAGCCCACTCTGGAAAACAGTACGGAGGTTTCTCAAAATGTTGAAAATAGAGCTACCTTATGACCCAGCAATCGCACTACTGGGTATTTACCCTATAGATACAAACATAATGATCTGAAGGGGCACATGCACCCAAATGTTTATAGTAGCAATGTCCACAATAGCCAAACTATGGAAAGAACCTAGATGTCCATCAACAGATGATTGAATAAAGAAGATGTGGTGTGTATATATATGCAATGGAATACTATGAGGCATCAAAAAAAAAACCAAAACCCTGAAATCTTGTCATTTGCAATGACGTAGATGGAACTAGAGGATATTATGCTAAGGGAAATAACTCAATCAGAGAAAGATAATAATCATATTATCTCTCTGATATGAGGAATTTGAGAGGCAGGGCATGGGTTCATGGGGAAAGGGACGGAAAAATGAAACAAGATGGGACCTGGGAGGGAGGCCAACCATAAGAGACTCTTAATCTTAGGAAACAGAGCGCTGCTGGGGAGGGGGTGGGGGGTAGGGATGAGGTGGATGGGTGATGTACATTGGAGAGGGTATGTGCTATGGTGAGTGCTGTGAATTGTGTAAGACTGATAATTCACAGATCTGTGTACCTAAGACAGATAATAAATTATGTGTTAATAAAAAATAAAAAATTAGAAAATAATTTTTAAAAACACTCCTAAAAAAAAGACTTCTTTATGGTTCCTGTTTTAGTGCCATTTTAATTCCTCTTCAATAAATTATGCACATTTTCTCAGGTAAGTTATTTGTGGGAGTCTCATGATATGGATGAGTCAAGTTTGTGTATCCAGCTAGCTTGAATTTTTCTTGTGATCTAATACAATGAGGCCTTATTTCTCCCCAGCTTGTGGAGATAAGCAACTATGGTATTTTTCTTTTTCTTTTTCTCTTTCTCTTTCCCTTCCTCCCTTCCTCATTCATTCATTCCTTTCTTCCTTCCTCTCTTTCCATGAAAGATCTTTCTTTCCTTCTGTTGCCAAGGATATGGAATACTTTTTGCAAATGTGGCTAGCGTGTATGATTCTCCATTTAATCTCATGTTCTCTGCCTCTTGGCTCTAAGGGAGGTCCAGGAAGCTCATGCTGCCATTTGATTGTACCTATTCTCATTACAGCAAAAGATTTACATTCTGTATCGTATCTCATCTAGTAACTCCCCACCTTCCGGACACTTATTTTGCTGGCTCTTTGCGAGATCTGCTGTTACTGTGCTCCTTCTGCCTCGTATACTAAATCTGCTGCTTCCTTCAGAGTCTCCTGCTTTGGGCAGTCTTCCCACTTCTACGGAGCCTGAAGTTTTAGCTCCTCTCCTAATTTTACTAAAAATGTCACAGAAATAGAATTTGAAGTGCTTTGCTTTCCTTCTCCTGTATTTCTTGTTGCCTTTTGGATAATTTTCAAAAAAAAAAGAGGTAAATGCTGACTTAATGTCATTATGTTTCACAAGGAAACCTTACATTTCTCTAGAAGTGATGGTGAATTTCCTCATTAATGCCATCAACAAATGTTTGATTCTACCTGAATGAAAATAGGCTCTGTACAAGCATCAAAAGAGTTTAATGATGACATGATTCCATGATGACACTCTTTAATGCCCACATGAGTACTATGTGCATAGACCATATGATCCACTCATGGCACGTTAACTTGGGTGATCCACTCACACATCCCAACCTTTGGTCTGTCCTGTTCTTTCACTTCATATTCCAACTACAAGTGTTCTTACATCTAGCTGATACTCTTTTTCCTTCAACCTTAATTTTCTCCCAATTTATCACCATGCTCTTGGCTCACTTTCCTTCTGTATCCAGCCTAGGTTCACATATGAAGTTCATTTTAACAATTTCTTGGTAGTATGTGATTTCTGTCACCATCTACTATACCTACTCTATCTACTATACCTGCCCAAGAAAAGCCCAGTCCCAAATCAGTCTAGATGTCCATCTTCTCTTCTCCAATATTGAGTCCTGATGGAAAACAAATATCACACAACCAGTGAGATGTGTTACCCGCACAGATAAATGGTTCCTGGTCTCAGTCAAGCAGTAGTTATGGTGATAATAATAATCACTAACATTAATTCATTAGTTATTTCAAACTTCCATTTAGGAAGGTGAGAGACTTTGGTGTCATTTTGCTTGTATTTTATATCTGGCTCCCTAACTTACCAGCTCTATGACTTTAGATACTTTATCCAACCTCTTGATCTCAGTTTTCTCATCTATAAAATGGGGGAAATAAGAGTACCTACCCCTTTGTGCTATTGGGAGGGTAGAATGAGATAATGTGATTAAAGAATAAGACTGGTGTCACACACATAGTTTACACTCACCAAGGGTAGCTAGTGTCGGTATAATTGCCACACAGTTCTAAGACACATTTTCAGACAGACACTAAGTCATAGAATATATTCCAAGGACTATAAATTCCATAAAGATGGTGTCTCTGTCTGCTTGGGATGCTATAACAAAATACCACAGACTGGGTAACTCATACACAGTAGAAATTTATCTCATAGTTCTGGAGGCTGGAAGTCCAAAAAAGTGTGCCAGCAGGGACAAATTCTGATGAAGGATCACATCTGGCTTATTGACATGTCCCCTCACAAGGCAGAAGGGTTTGGGGGAGCTCTGTGGAATTTCTTCCATAATGGCACTAATTCTACTCATGAGGGTTCTATCTTCATGACCTAAACATCCCCTACAGAACCCTACCCCTAATACTATCACATCGGGCAGTAAGATTTCACCATATAAATTGGGAGGGAGGGCATAAACATTCAAACTATAGTGGGCAGTGGCTATATTGCTACTTTTTGCCTTTCACAGCTGAATATAATATTTTGCATCATACCTGCCACATGTGAGAGTCTGTTATTCAACGAATAGTTGCTCAATGAAAGAATGAATGAATGAGCAAATACACTTCCCATGGGTCACACAGCTAAGAAGTGGCAGAGCCAGTATTTGAACTCAGAACTCTTAGACTTGCCAGTCACATTTACTTCAGCTGCATCTTATTGCTCAAAGCAAGTCATAAGACCAACTGGATTTCAAGGGTTGGGGAAATAGACTCCAGGTCATGTTAGGAACTACAAAGATTGTGTGGCTATAAGTAAACAACCACAGATGTTCTCTCCCATCTTTACCACTCTCCTTGAGTCTCCTAGATCTTCATATATGCCCACTTTTGGAAGGTACATGATCTCTAACTTTATAAAGAAAATGGAGAATCTTAGGCAGAAATTACTTATGTTTCCTGCTTCTACCTGGCAATGAATTCACTATAGATTGTGCCTCCCCTGCACCCTATCTCCCATCTCCCCTATCCTTGGTCCCATTCCCAGGAATTAGTCATTCTGATAGTTATCTTTTTATTCTTAATTCCAGGATCAGAGATGTAAAAGTCTTCTTCCTGAAAAAGGCTTCTCTCTTTACCATTAGGTCTGTTCCCTATTCTATGTTTTCCTCAAGAAACTTCCATCATCACTAAAATCTTTGAATAGTTTAAATATATGTTTTAAGTTTCATGCTATTTTATAAACATGCAGATATCTTTTCCATCTTTTGGGGGAAAAAAAAACCCACTCCAACTTTACCTTATCTTTTGCTTTTAGTCACATGAATATATTTGCACAGAGATATCTCCACTTACCATCTCTTTTTCTTTACTTTTTCTTATCAAAGAGGTATCTTCATTTACTATCTCTTTTTCTGTACTTTCCATCACCAATAGGCTTTTGCACCAACCTGCCAAAAAACACAAGTTGTTTCCACCAAAGTTACCCATGACTTACTTCCTAGTTGCTTAATCTAATGGATCTGCTTGAACAATTACTGGATGCTTCTTTACAATTTTTTCACTAATTTCTTTTCTCTAATCATGTATTAAACATTGGTTTAAATTAAAACCTTTCACACTTTTGTCTATGACTCATGCAGGATGATCTCGTGCAGCCCTTGGTATTGATCATCATAATGGTTATATTCTTTCTCCCATGGGCTTGTAGACTCATATCCAACTCCCAAATGGATGTTTCCCCTCGGATATTCTATTACCAATAGATCACTTCTCCATGGCTGTATAGTAAATTATCCTAAAATATAGTATCTTTAAAAAAACAATAATTTCTGGGCGCGTGGGTGGCTCAGGTGGTTGGGCGACTGCCTTCGGCTCAGGTCATGATCCCGTACTTCCAGGATCGAGTCCCACATCGGGCTCCCAGCTCCTTGGGTAGTCCGCTTCTCCCTCTGACCTTCTCCTCTCTCATGCTCTCTCTCACTCATTCTCTCTCAAAATAAATAAATAAAGTCCTTAAAAAAAACAATAATTTCTTCACTCATGATTCTGGTAATTTGGTTAGACAGGTAGTTCTTCTGTTGGTCTGGCCTGGGGTCTTGTAGGTGGCTGCAGTCAACTAATGAGTTGGCTGGGGATTGGTTGGTCCTGAAGGGCCCTATCATCATGTATTTGGGACCTCAGCTCAAAATGCTGGAATGGCTGGAACTCTCTTGCTCCACGTTCTCTCTAGTTCTCAGAAGCTAGTTTCTCCTGCACAAGGTGATTACAACACTCCAAAAAGAAGAGAATAGAAACTGCAAGACGACTGTGGCTAAGAGTTGCCAGTCATGTGTTACTTCTGCCACATTCTCTAGGTCAAAGCAAATCATATGACCAACTATATTTCAAAAGTGGGAAAATGGACTCCATGTCTTGTTAAAAAGACCTGCAAAGAATTTATAACCATATTTAAACTATCACATACACCTGATACCTAACATTCCCCTAACTGATATTTGCCATTTTCCTTAAATTTTCTGATACTCCTAAATTTTCTGTTTGAATTCACATGGTCCCCCAGGCCAGAAATCTAAGAGCAGTTATTGACGACCCTCCTTTGTTTATCAAGTCCAATCTCTCTCCGGGTTCTGTCAAGTTTATCACATCACTTTCTCTCAAATCCGTTGTTTCTTTCCTTATCACCTTAGCTTCAAGTTGTATATGTGTCTTCAAACTCAAAGTCCAATTTTGCCTCTGTAATCTACTCTCAATATCCCTGCTAGGGTGATTTATCTGAAGTCCAAAATGGTCATAATGCATCAAAGTAGATGTATATCCAAAAATAAAGTTATTTTTGTTGTCTGGCTTCTGAATCTCTTTCCTATGCTTGGTTTGTTTTACCTCTTCCTATGGAGACTAGAAAGAATGATCACTGTTTTCTCAGCCTCTGGCTGCTGGGGTGCATAACTATCACCTCGGTCAGCCCAATCAGACATGCCTACTGCAGACTTTGAATCCAAAACAAAAAGTGGCAGCAACATCCAGTCTCCAGGGTGACAGTGCCAGGAGTAGCCTCCAGAGTCTGGGGCTGAGGGAGCAATGGTGGTCATTCTAGTATCCAGTCATCAGATGTAGGGCATCATTGTTTTTGTCCTAACAGTTTTATGTCATGGCCCTGCTGTCTTCTGTTGCTGCCTAGTTTCTGAGCCTGGTTCTCCAGTCTTCTACATAAGGACTTTCAATATTTTTTTTGTCTCTTAAAATTGGCCCGGGTTGATTTTGGTTGCTTACAAATCAGAACTTTGTATGTTTCCTGTATTTTTGCTCATCTTTCAGTGAGGCATTCATGAACTAATTTTGAGTAAACATTTATTGAATGAATTATTGAACCTGGTTTTTGACATCCAGAAGCAAGCCATCTATGAAGGGAGAAGAGACTCGAAAGCATAAATGAGTTCCATGATATTGTTGTCAGTATTTTGGAGCTGGAGAATTCATCAATGACTTTATGAAGTGCCCTCTGGGCTTTGGTAGATGTTCTTTTTGGTGCTATTAGAGAAAGACCATAGCCACCCCTCAGGGCTAGCATTTAAGAGATTTTAAGGACATATAAAATTATTTTAATTTTAAGAGAATAAGAACAGTGCTCTCTTTTATTAATAAAGTATTGTGTAGAAAGTATAATTTAATCAATTAAGCATTACACTATTGCACAATGGCCAGAAAAACAAACAACCATACACAGTGCCACTTTCTTTATGTTTTAAATTGTAACAAATTTACTCTGAGCCAATCATCTTGGCAAAATCTGGTTAATTAGTGACCAGCATTCATTAATAATTCTAGATGGCATTATGAAAGGTCCAGATATTTGAAGTAATCTCCTTTTATTTCAGCTGATTCTTGCGGAGCTAAATCTTCATTGGTAGAAAATACAAAGATACATGTTGTCACTAAATAAATGCAACAAGTAGCAAGTATAATAGTAGTTCAGAGAACTTTTATAAATTGTGTCATTCCCTTTTCATTCCAGGCTAATATTGCTTTTCTATTCATTGTGCTTTTGAATATACATGCTGGTAACATTTTATGAACCAGAGAGATCAGAGAAAATCTATTAGAAATGCAAGACTTGAGCTGGGTTGTGACACATTACAAAGATTTAGGTATGGATAAGAGAGAGACAAAGGAGGTCATTAGTGAGTGGGGAATGGACTGGGCAAGATATATGGAGAAGAAACTGTATTTGGCATGTGAGAGTGGAAATAAAATTCCAGCTCACTTGAGGAGTATTAAAATAATGCAGTAATTAGAGAAGGCAGTGGGGAAGGTAAAATTAAGGATAAGGAAGTGCCATCGACAATTTGTAAGTGGAAAAGAAATGGATGTAGTGTCTAGAAAGATTAATTTGGCAGTTGTGCATGATGGATGGAAGTGAAGAGATACTGGAGTCAAGAGTAGGTAAGGTGGTTAGTGAAATTATTACCTCATAGGGTTATTGTAATTATAGCTCACAAAGATCTGGCAGTGAGTCAGGTAATAGGAATGAAAAAAGAAGAGACTTTTAAAGATGTTATGAAGTATACATTTACAGAATTTAAAGATAGAACATCAAGTCAAAGGACAAATGAATGAAGAATTAGGGAATTAGTAGTTTGAGAGTTTCTCAATGTAGAGAAGCATGGCCCCACTAATGCAAGTGAACTCAGAAGGGGATAATTCTGAAGAAAAAAGACAAATCTGGTTGTGGATACATTGACTTTGAACATCTAAGTGGAAGTGTTCAAGTTCCATTTACATATTGTAGCCTAAAAGAGGCACTGAAGACTGTAAACTATCCTCATCGTAAAGATGGTTTGGTATGGGATGAATGAACTCATGAGAAAAGTAGATCTCTGAGAAGTGGCTATGCAGTGGAGATAGGAGGAGAAAGAAGAAAGCAAAGAGGACTGAGAAGGAGCTATGTGAAAATCAACAAACAAATAAACAAACAAAAAATGATGTAAAAGTAAAAATGGGAGCTGGATTTGGAGGATTAAGCAAGAATGGAAACATTAGGGGCGCCTGGCTGGCTCAGTGGGTTAAGCCTCTGCCTTCTGCTCGGGTCATGATCTCAGGGTCCTGGGATCGAGCCTCATGTCTGGCTCTCTGCTCAGCAGGGAGCCTGCTTCCCCCTTTCTCTCTGTCTGCCTCTCTGCCTATTTGTGATCTCTGTCTGTCAAATAAATAAAATCTTAAAAAAAAAAAAAAGAATGGAAACATTAATAGTGTCAAACGCTATTCCAGCATTTTCTAAACATCCTTGAGGTTATCACATCTATACCTATATTAATTATCTATTGTTATATCACAACATTTCCTAAAACAAGAACAAACATTTGCTACATCAAATAATTTCTGTGGGTTAGGAATTCAGGAGTAGCTTGGATGCAATATTTTGGTTTGCAGTCTCTCATGAGGTTGCAAACAAGATGGCAGCTGAAGTTGTAGTTATCTGGAAGCCTGACAGGGGCTGGGAGGCTTTGCTTCCAAGGTGGCTCACTCAAATGAGTAGAAAGTTGGCATCGGCTGTTGACAAGAAACCTCAGTTCTTCACATGGGTCTTTCCATAGGGTACTTGACTGTCCCTGAACCATGGCAGTGGCCTCCTCCTGAGTAAGTGATCCAAAAGAGAAAACAGGAGGAAAACCACAATGTTATTTGTCACATAAGTTTAGAAATCCCACTCCATCATTTTTTGCAACACCTTATGATTAGACATGTCAGCCCTATTCAACACCAGCAAGAACTAGACAAAAGTATGAACAGCAGGAGGTGAGGATCATGGAGGGTGTCTTAGACATTGGCAACCAGAACATGCCACGTCTTGTCACCAATCAGAAACTTAGAAGTGTTTGATCTTTCCTATAAAACTACTGACTTCTAACAAATCAAGTTGATGGAAAAGTTCCTAAAGTAATGAGAATGTCATATCTTTTTACAATTAATTCGTTTCTTCTTTCTGATCCATTAAGTTTTGTTTTCAATATATGCTCTGAACTTGTAACTTGGAATGCAGCATTATGAAATAGTTGGTGAAATCCATGGGGTCAATAACTATAAGTGAACATTATCCTCCTTAATGAGACATTTAATGTAAAGCAGATGGATTAGTGATGTTTCCTGGCTCATTTGTTGATTATTAATGCTTGTGTTCCTTGTCTTCCCAAAGCACATAATCCATTTAAAGGCACGTTGATTTTTAAAATTTTATTGTAATTTTGTTTATCCTTTTATCATTTTTAAATGCTCTTCCAGTATGATAACTAAGCAAGGTCTCCATTAATTAATTAATCCATTAAATTACTATTTTGTGAAAACACAGATGGCATTTTCAAAATAGGCCATCCTTTTCAAATTTGAAGGTATAGAAGAATCACCCAAGAAGCTTGTTTACAGATGCAGGTTTCAGGGCCTTACCAACAAAAATTAATTCATAAGGTCTGGAATAGGGCCCTGGAAAGAGAATTTTAAATGAGTAGCCAATATGATTCTGAAATAGGTGGATCTATGAATGATAAAGACCTGTGTTCTTTTTTTGAAGATTTTATTTATTTATTTGACTGACAGATCATAGTAGGCATAGAGGCAGGCAGAGAGAGAGGAGGAAGCAGGCTTCCTGCCGAGTAGAGAGCCCTACGCCGGGCTCGATCCCAGGACCCTGGGATCATGACCTTAGCCGAAGACAGAGGCTTTAACCCACAGAGCCACCGAGGCACCCCAAGACCTGTATTCTTATGAAAAACTTACATTAGCTCATAACGTTTATATCCAGCATTTGGTAGGATAAGTTGCAGAGAATAAGAGGCTTCTGAGAAAAGTTGCTACTAAACATTAGTTCTTAAAATAATGTACTTTCTGCCCAATATCTAAGGGAAGAACATTCTATAGTTACCAGCCAAGGCCTGAAGAAAGAGGTACTGTGCAAAGCAGCAAGGTGTGAAGCGAATACTAGTGTTTCTCACCTAGGGTAATTGTAAGGATTAAATGATGCAACACGAAGTGCTTAGAACAGTAACTCACACAGTAAAACTTCCATAAAATGTTCTTGATAATGATGGTACTGTATATTTTATACATCTAGAAACAGTGGTTAAAGATGACCATCCATTCACCAGGGAGTAGGAACTAAATATTGGTATCAGACTCTTGTGTAAACATACTCTTAACAGTGTACAACGTATAGATATGAGGAGTGAGGCATATACAGTTCTTATCTCCATGAATTCAGACATCTTCAAAAAATACCTAGCTGCTTCGGGTTAAAAAACACAAAGAAGAAAAACAAACAAAAGAACTTCTGCGTTAGTTTCCTAGGGCTGTTGTAACAAAACGCCACAGACAGGAAGGTCTGAAGAACAGTAATGGATCGCCCTACATTTCTGGAGGCTATGAGTCTCAGATCAAGGTGTCCGCAGTGTGTGTTCTTCCTGAGGGCCATGAGGAGAGGATCTGTTCCAGGCCTCTCTCCTTGGCTTGTAGAAGGCCGTCTTCTCCCTGTGTGTGTCTGTGCTCAAATATCCTGTTCTTATAGAGCATCAGTCATATTGGATGTAGGTCCCCCCTAGTGACCTCATTTTTAACTTGATTACCTCTGTAAAAGTACTGGAGGTTAGGACTTCAACATATGAATTTTGGGAGGGACACAATTCAACTCATAACAATCCCTCTCAACTCTCCTTGCAAAGCCTTATTTTCTTTGCAAGGTTTCAGATTGGGATTGAGGGTCCTTAATGACTGGGCTTGGAATAGAACATACACACACACATAATGACAAAGGTGGCCAAAGCCTGCTTTTCCCACATATTGCCTTAGTAATAAAGCTTTCTCTTTTTTTTTGAGTGGGTGGGAGTGGTAACATTGGCAATATGGGCAATATAAAGGAGTAAATTATCTTACCCTTACCCTAGAAGGACTTATAGTCACAGGGCATGCAAGGAATAAGTCGGGGGAGGGGAGAAAATAGTGTACAGAAATGTCCACTAGTTGAATTTAATTCAGCTTAGAGTGTGACTAAATTTAATGAGTAATGTTTTGGGTGTAGCACAGGGAAGGTGCTCAATGAATCATCATCATTCCTACCTCACTGCTGCTAACCTGGCATCCTTCCAGAAAGGCTTCGTATGAAATAAATAAGAATGGGCCACAAGCAGAGAGAACATCCAATACATAAAAGTAATAGGGCATATTTGTCTGGAGTCCATTCTTTTGTTTATAATCTTAAATAATAGGTACAAAGTGGTCGATCATCTCCACTTTTGTTAAGTCTTTCCTTTTGTTATTCTTATTTGCCTTGGCTCTTTTTGTCTTTTTTAATATTGTCATATAACTATACATCATTTTGTAAGTCCTTTCAGATAGGGTTTGGAACAAGATGAGATATAAATATAATAAAATGTTCTGAAGGAATTGTCTTGCTTTATTTTGTTTGCCGAAAGGAAAGTACTTTTACAAGTCAAGCCAGCTTTCAAAACCTTGAGACTATAAATAAGAAATATGAGCTAAGGAAAGGTCAAATAATGTATAAAACCAGATCATGTAATTTGGATAAGATGTGTGTGCATGTGTGTTTTTGTGAGACAATAGAATTGTGTCAATTGAGTCAACCGTACGTTTAACAGGGGAAAAGGTCGCAGACCCAGAGAGGCATGCACTTCATGTAATAAACTGAGATACAGAAAAGAATAATAGTGATTTATGGGATTCTTCTTGATTCTGACATTTCATTATTTTTATACAGAAATAGCACTTCTAGTGCATGCTTTTGGCATTATGTTTACTCATCTTGTTCTGAAATAATATATACACTGCAATGAGCCATCTCATTTTACAGTTTTCTGACTTCTATCAGGAAAATAGTGTACTATTTTCAGCTGTGTTCCTGAAAGTATGGAAAGGAATGACATAAATATGAAATTTAAGACTAAAAACTGTCTTCTTACAAATAACATACACACATGCACACACACAAATACACACAAACCATTTCACTAATTGGTATGTGCAGTTTTAAAAGAAATAACAAAATTAAAATGGTAAGGAGCATAACAAATAACACGGAGGACATGGGGAGATGGAGAGGAAAAGGGAGTTGAGGGAAACTGGGGGGGAGATGAACCATGAGAGACCATGGACTCTGAAAAACAACCTGAGGGTTTTAAAGGGGTGGGGGGTGGCACGTTGGGGGAGCCAGGTGGTGGGTATTGTGGAGGGCACGCATTGCATGGAGCACTGGGTGTAGTGTAAAACTATGAACTCTGTTACTCTGAAAAGAAATGAAATAAAAAAATAATAATAAAAAAATGATAAGGCTTTACTTTTCCTTTTTAGCTGATTTTTTAACATCAAACATTTAATTATGCTTTTAAACAGTATGATTACTTAAGAACTAGAGAACAGGGTTTCATTTGTAGCAAGATATTAATATGGTTCCCCTCATTACCTATCAATTTCTTTTAATATAGAACTTTGTCATAAGTGATACATGGCACAGAATTTAAGTAGGATGGAGAAAGTTTGTTGTATGTGGCAAAAATCTGTGGCCAAAAATTATGATTTGGCTACAAACTCATCATATGGTTTTGACTATGACTTCTAGCCTACCACTTCAGGATAGCAATAGTGTAGTCATATTGGACCTGGGATTAAATCTTTACTTTGACACTCAATTGGAAGAGGTACTTTACCTTTCTAAGCCTCAGTCTCTCCATCTGTAAAATGAAGATGATGATACCCATTTTATAAGACCTTGAAGAGAAGAAAATGAGGTAATATATGTGACAAATGTTAGGCATTACCTCTCATAGTACTTTCCAAGAATAGCTCAAATGTTAATTGAATGAAATTATGGTGTTTAAAAATAAGAATTATTGAAAATTAAACTTGGAGGTAAAAGTGGTGATTAGAATGGCCAATGTCTTCTCCAAGTAAACATCTTTGACTTTAGGGCTTTTGCTTGAAGATTGTCAGTAAAGAAGTTTCATCATCTGTCAGTATAGTTGGCTTTACGCTGAACTGTTTTAATTACTACCACATTTGCTATGCCATTTTATGAATAAAATATTGACATGTTGCTTCTAAACTCATATTGGAAAAGGAGATCACGTTCTTGCAATACAAGGCTGTGGACTTTACACTTGCAATGACTATGGTTCACATGGCAAGGAAAATATGGCAACACCATGATATCTAAATGAAATATTGCATGCCTGGGAGTACATCCTTTATAAAACAGATGGTTCTTTGTTGAAAACAAAATATGATTATGGTGTTTGCATGCAAGAAATTTTATGCTGTCTAATTATAGGAATCAAACTAGTTATAACTGTTTTGGAGTGCAAAGCTTCTTCAAATTGGAGGGAAATTTCCTACTCTTGGGTCTATACAATGGAGAAAAATGAGATAGAGGTAAAATAGCATTTTAATGAATACCATTAGGATGCCCAGGTCTATGAAACAAGACTGTGTGCAAGTTCAGACACACGATCCATTGTTAGTGTCGCCTGTTGATCTGGCTTCAATAAATACTGTTGAGCCAAAAAGTTAGCATGACTGATGCTATGTTCACTAGGCCCTTCCTCTTTAAGAGCTCATCTTTACTAGTATTGCCTTGACACTTATCATTGCATTGTAACTGGACTTCAGTGCAGTGGAATCCTTCTTTAAACGTTGACAGATATGAGGAAAGAATGACTATCTTGGTTTTAGAGAGGTATGGAGATCAAGTAGATGAGTAAAATTACAGGGGAGAAAAGGGAAAATGGGGAAGTATCTGAGTGAGGTGTCTTTATTTGATAAATGAATATAAATATCCTCTCTCTCAGTGACTTTCCACTGGGGTAATTTTGCAGAGGGGCATTTGGAAAGGTCTAGAGATACTTTGGGTTGAAACAGCCCAGTGAGAGGAGAGATTAACATGTAGTGAGTAGAGGCTAAGGTTGCTTCTAAACATCCCACAATGCACAGGTCAGCCTCTCACAGCAAAGAATTATCTGGCCCAGAATGTCAATAGTGTGGAAACTGGGCACCCCGTGACTTCAAAGTCTGACTTACATCCCCTCATATACATTTTATGAGTAGATATATCTATAAAAGTTGGACTTGTAATAAACAATTTTTATATTGTATCAGCATCATTCCTATGGGATTCTACTCAGATTGTATAATTTTAAAAAATAGTTACTTTCTGAATGTTACATGAAAATAAGATTTTCATGGTGGTAAAACCTATCCTCAACAAGTAGTAACCTCAGAACTGTCTTTATCTAAATTCGGCAGAAGAGCAAAATATACAGACACCAAATTTGGAAATACCTTAAGCCCATTTACATCCCTGGGGACTCTATGACCGCTCTGGGCAATAGCAGAAAAACCTAATATACGTGGGACACAGAGGTAATGGTAATTTAAGTTGTAAATATTGGGACAGTAGTAAAGACAGCTAAACTGAGCGGAAAATTTGAGAAATGGCTGGGAGCTGGAACAAATCAGCTTAGCCTGGGGGGATTAAAGCTCACGAGTTAAAAATAGGAAAAGTAACTCTGGAAACAGAGCTGAAAGGAAATCAACCATCTTCAGCCCTTAGATTGTTGATCCCATAATTCTCATGTTTGCGGAGTTATTACTATACACATGCAACCATAAAATCCCAGTGCCATTCAACAATAAGGGCTTATTTTCCATGGATCAGCTTGTTGATGGCAGGTGGCTGATCTAGACCCTGCTGGATGGCTGTTTTAAACTTCAGGCTTGGCTGTGGTTGGCTTCGCTTGTCTTTATGCTGAGCAAACAGATATACAGAAGAATCTCTTTTCATGGCAATGGTGGAGACACAGGAAGTTAACTGCACAGGTGCATTTCAAGCTCTTGTCAATGTTCAAAGCAAGTCCTGTGGGCCCGCCCAAATTCTAAAGACAGGGAAGAATATTCCTATGGAGGTAGAAAGGGGAATGAATATTTTCAACAATAATGTAGCTTTCTACGTCATCTATAATTGAGCCCATTGCTTTTTGGGAGCAATATAGCTTTTATTTATTCAACTGCACTATCCTATTTTTAATTCTCAGAAGGAAAGGATGGTCCAGGTCGTGAGTAATGTAGTTGGATTCCCAGGTCAGAATAATAATTCCCCCTTTCTACCACTGACTGAGAAGCCGAGCATATTGGTTTTTCTGCAGTCTCATCTCTCCCATCTGCTACATGTAGATAACATTTGCTGTTGATTTACTATATTGTATGTCTTCCAGGAAACAAGGTAACTCAAATTCACTAGAACACCCTCAGTGGACAGGAGTAATGAAGGACTCATCGTTGCGTAATTGTTTAGCCTTGATAGTTTTTCTGCATTTCCTTTGACATTATTTCGAATATTTTCAGGATGGAGAAAAAAAAAATTTGTCCAGACAAGCATTTGATGATTTTCCTCATCTCTTCTCCAAAGGATACTATTTTGAATTTTTTAGCATTTTAGTAAAACCATTAACCGTTCACCCTAGACTTAGCAAACGGGTCCAACGGTTTAATTCTGTTCCCTGCGAAATCTAAAACCACATCATAAACTGCATCGTGTTAGACATTAATTATAATGTAGCTTCACACCAAATTCAGAGTTAGGATAATGAAAGTATAGAAAATAGGTGCTGGAGAAAGCCAAAGAAATTTCTCAGTCTTGGCACTTGCTAATTTTGGTGTAACTGGGTTAACTCCTGTTGATGGAAATGGTATATATCAACAAAGGGGCTAAAACAATAACTGGATTTTTAAAAAAATATTACTTAAAATAAGCTTGTTCTCTTTCCTGTGTGAGATTGTCACCTATATATTTATTTAATCTGTGATAAGTCTTAGGGACTATTGGTTTCTCCATATGCTATAATGTTCACAGCTTGGAATTAAAAGGAGTACCTCAGAAAGATGGATCTCAGTTTCTGAAAAACAAAAACAAACACACAAACAAAACTTGTTGTAAAAGTCAGTCTGCTTTTCTGTTGCCTCGTTTCATTTCTTGAATCAATCCTGAAAAGCAGGAAACACATAAATGGTCTCAACAGGTTACTCTGAGGCGAAAAAAAAAAAAGAAAGAGTTAGAATTTGTTTCCTTTACTCCCCACATAGGTGTGGTTATTGCTAGGAACGGGCATTACAAGAGAACAAGAGCTGCCTTGTGCCTGACTCTCTGTCTACCACCTGAATAGCCTGCCTCACTTCCACACCTCCCACCACACACAACAAAGTGAAGATAGTGCCTACCTTGTGACTCACCTCATGTTCTGCCTGCTATATACCTCCTGATCATCAAGGTCTTCCCAAGGGCTTTCATCATTGTGAATATCCATATCTCACTGGAGATCCCAGTCACTTTGTTCTGTTACCTAACTGACCTTAAAAAGGTTTGCCTTATAACCAGGTCAATTTCCTCCATTTTCTTGTACTTGACCAAGGATTTCTTTCCAATTCAATATTTCTATCCAATTTCCAATGTTGTTGAGATAGCAGAGGTTAAGGCATTAAAGTTTCTGATGAGCAATAATTTCAAGGAAAGGAAAAATGGAGATGCAAATTCCAACATTTCTCACAGTAGTTACTTGATGAAAACATCACTTTATTAGAAGTCTCAAATAAATCAAGGACTAAGTGAGCCTTTATTATTTTGTGTGCTGGAAGTGAGTGAGGAGGGAACAGATAATGGGTAGTGATAATACGACATCCACTCTGTTGAATTATAGTAGCCTGTCATTGAAAGATATTACTTGGTATTTCTTGTCTACTAAATAGGAGACCAGAAAATGTTTGAGCAGAGAGCTATTAATTATATTTTTTTAAAAATGTGAATTTCTGGTTTTCTATTTGAATTAGAGTAATGGTTTGTTATTTTACTAAACAATACTCACTAATAATATATTGTACATAGTACTCTCCTACTTTTCTAATTCTTTTAAGTATTTGTGGTTTTATTTTATTTTCATTTTTAATGATATTTACTTCTGTTGACTGTCCACTTTTCCTTGATTTGACATACTGAGGGTTTCTCTTTTCATTCACTTCATTCTGTAAATATTTTGAGGACCTATGTTAAGTGATTGATTCAAGAGTTTGTTGGTTTTCTAACTCATTAGTTTTTGCCTTTACCTTTATTCATCTTGCTTGCTGCTTTCCTTGAACTGCATCTCTTATTATTGTGTTTTGCTTTATATTACTTTGATTATGAATCCTTTTACGCTTCTTAATGAAAATGTTAATCTCTGTATTTCATTTTTTAAAAACAATAGTAGCAGTTAATATTATAAATTTTTGTCTGAATATGTTTAGAGATGTAATCATCATATTGGTCACTTGGCCTTTATTACATATTCCCCTTTTCTAATAGTGAGCCTGTACAATATTTAATGAGTAGGAACTTGGAACCCTACAGTCCCAACTGATTAGACAAGAGTGGTCATCTTATTCAACTGGACCAATCATATTTTTTCTTACCTTGAATGTCAGATTTGGTAAAGTGACTCCAGTGAGTGTCTGCTAGACTCCAACTGGAATTTAAGAAAAACTCAGAATTGGAATGACCATGTTTAACCCATGATCAACTGGAACAATAAAAGTTAGGCTGCTGGTAAGCCTATGCATGAAAACAGGAAGAACCAAGAGACTATGCAAGGTGAAACAGAAAGACAGAGAAAGAGGTCACTTTGATTCTTGTAAGATTTCCTGTTTCTTCTATAGTTTGGCTTCTTTTCTAGACTTTTGTTTCCACTTTACTTAAGCTAGCCAATTCATTTATTATCTTACAACAAAATGATTCTTAACACAATAGTTCTTTCATTATATTTTAAAACAACATAGTCTTTTTTTTCATTATTTTAAACTTAATAAAAAAATTTTTAAATAGTGAGTTTGGTTCACGTTAACCTATGGGGAGATTAACCAATTAGTTCATCTATCTGTGCCACAGTTCATCTGGTAACAGTAACTTGAGTTTTCAGTAAAGTTTCTGGATTTCTCTGCTCCTTTCAATAACACTCATGATTATTTTAATGAAAAGAAGTAAGGTGTTTAGATGGAAAAAGTGTGTATTACTTTCCTATTGCCACTATAACAAGTTAATGTGACCCTCGTGGCTGAAAACAACACAAATTTATTGTCTTACATTTCTAGAGGTCAGAAATCTGAAATGGGTTTTATGAGCTAACATCAAGATGATGGCAAAGTCTCATTTCTTCTGGAGGCTCTAGGGATAGTTACTTCCTTGCTTTTTCTAGCTTCTCAAGTCTACTTATATTTTTTGGTTGTGGTCCTTTCTTTCATCTTCAAAGCACATCTCTTTGAGCTTTGCTTTCATCATCTTGTCTCCTTTCTGCTTCTGAGCTTCCCTCTTTCTCTTACAAGGACCCTTGTGATTGCATTATACCCCCACAAATAACCAGAATAATTTCCTCATTTTATAATCCTTAACTTAATCACATCTGCAAAGTCTCTTTTAGTATTTAAGGTAACATATTCATAAGTTCTGGAGATTATAATATGGATAGCTTAGGCCGTTACTCAACCTATCTAAGAGCATTAGATTAAGGGCAATTTATTCAATGTCAATGCTGTAACTTTAACTTATTAATCTTAAGCAAGTTAGTTAAATTCAGTGTGTTTCAGTTTCTATATCTGGAAAGTAAGGGACTTATAGTAATCACTTTTTACAAACTCTCTTCTTAAGCTAGAATTCTTTTTCTAGGCTACCATGAATAACACATAAACTAACACCAAATTGCCAGGATAATTTTGAAGATGTTTATTTTTTCTCAAGAATATTTTGCTAACTTTAGCTACTAGGTTTCTTAATTTCAGGCAAGCATTTGAATGTTCCTTCTCATTTAACAAGAACAGCATTCTCCTTCACTCTATATAATCATTTTGTGCTTCCTTAATGACAGTGCTCCTCATTCTTATTCAATATTTCCTTTCTTTTCTAATGTTTTCCCTGTCCCTTCCCACTCATATTACCCCACCTCCTAATTCTTTTAGGGAAAGGGGAAAAAAAAAACACCAAAAAACCAAAGCTTGTAAGACCAACTAATAGATGGCATCTTTTAAGGAAGTTTATTTTAAATAAATATCCCATTGTTTTTTCCATTATCACCAGCTGTTCTCTAGTCTTACCCATCCATGGCACCAAGGGGATGTGAGTAAGATAATAACTTTTTATTTTTATTTTTTAAGTAATTAAAAAACCACTGGGTGAAAGTATAGATAGCAATGGTTAAAATGTAACATTAAGGAGTTCGTGTGCTAAGTTTTTATTAATGATTATAAGATTTTCTCATAGTGAGTCTACTAGTTTAGCCAGTCTACTTTCCAGTACAAAGGGATAAGGGAAATAGAAGCAGGCACATTTCAGTGGAGGCAGGTTGTAAAATATTCAGACAAGCATCATTGAGAAAAGATGTTACAGTGGAAAAATTGAAGAGGGAGCTTTAGAATCAGAAGAGGGTCTGACTTCCAAGAGGCTGACTGCAGTCTCTGAATAAATCTCCTTCATTGTCCCATCTTGCTTAGAGTTGCTGGGAACATTACATTGTCCATGGTTTCCCAGGGAATGTCTGTGAGAAAGGGCCATAATTTAAACCTTTGATTTTCCTATTTAAATTTTAAATATGAACTAGATAATCACAACTAACAAATTAGACGACCTAGAAAAAAAATGCATACATTTCTAGAAACACAAAACCTGCCAGGACTGAGTCATGAAGAAATAGAAAATCTGAGAAGACCAATTATTAGTAAGGAGATTGAGTCAGGAATCAAAAACGTCCCAACAAAGAAGGATCCAAAACTGAATAGTTTGTTAATTCTACCAAACACTTAAAAAATTAATACCTGTTCTTCTCAAACTCTTCAAAAAAAATTGAAAAGAACACTTCCAAACTCATTTTCCAAGACCAGTGTTATCCTGGCACTAAAATGAGACAAGGACATTATAAGAAAATAAAATTACAGGATGAACACAGATACAAAAATTTTCAACAAAATATTACCAAATTAAATTCAATGGTACATTAAAGGAATAATATACCATGATCAAGGAATGCAAGGTTGGTTTAGCATCCACATTGTAATAACAAAACGAAAGATAAAAATATGAACATCTAAATAGTTGCAGAAAAAGTATTTGACAAAATTCAACATCCTTTCAGGATAAAAACTCTCAACAAACTGCATATAAAGGCTCAACATAATAAAATCTATATGTGACAAACCCACAGTTAACACCATATTCAATACTAAAAAACTGAAAGCCTTTCCTCTAGATCAGCAATAAGACAAGGATGCCTACTCTCATAACTTTTATTTAATATACTACAGGAAGTCCTAACCAGAACCCTTAGGTAAGATAAAGAAATAAAAGTCATCCAACCTATTTCTATTTGCAGATGATGTGATATAGTATATAGGAAACTCTAAAAACTCCACCAAGGAACTTTTAGAACTAATAAACCAATACTAGTAAATTCAGTAAGGTGCAGGATACAAAATCAAAATCTACAAAAAAACCACAAAACAGTTGTACTTTTATATGCTAAAAACAAGCCATCAGAATGAGATATTAAGAAAACAATCCTATTTATAATTGTATCACAAAAAATAAATACCTAGGAGTAAATTTACCCAAGGAAGTAAAATATCTGTACACTAAAAACTATAAGACATTGATGAGAGAAATTAAAGAAGGCACAAATCAATGGAAAGATACCCTATACTCATGAACCGGAAGAACTGATGTGCAAATGTACTTACTACCCAAAGCAATGTACAGATTCAATGCAATTCCTGTCAAAATTCCAATGGCATTTTTCACAAAAATAGAAAAAACAATCTTAAAATTCGTGTGGAACCACAAAAGACCATGAATAGCCAAAGCAGTCTTGGAAAGAAGAACAAAGGTAGAGGTATCACACTTCCTGATTTCAAACTATATTTAGAAAGATATAGGGGCGCCTGGGTGGCTCAGTGGGTTAAGCATCTGCCTTCAGCTCAGGTCATGATCTCAGGGTCCTGGGATCGAGTCCCACATTGGGCTTCTTGCTCAGCAGGGAACTTGCTTCTCCCTCTGTCTACTACTCCCTCTGCTTTTGCTCTCTTTCTGACAAATAAATAAATAAATAAATAAAATCTAAAAAAATTAAAAATGGCCAGAGAAACTGAATAGACATTTTTTCAAAGAAGATATACAAATGCTAAAAAGATGTTCCACATCATTAATGATCGGGGAAATGCAAATCAAAACAACAGTATTTACCTCACTCCTATTAGAATGGCTATTATCAAAAGTCAAGGGATGACAAGGGTTAGAAAGATCTGCAGAAAAGGGAATCCTTGTGTATTGTTGGTGGGAATGTAAGTTGGCACTGCCACTATGGAAAACACTATGAAGGTTCCTGAAAAAATGAACAAAATACAGCTACCATATGATACAACAATCCCACCTCATATATCTAAAGGAAATGAACATAGGATGTTGAAGAAATGGCTATACTCCTATATTCATTGCGGTATTTACAATATCCAAGATATAGAAATAAGTGCCCATCAATGGATGAATGAACAAAGAAGATAGTATATATACACATACACAAATAAGATGGCATATGTACATATTTATAGACCTAAAAAAGAAGGAAAGCCTGTTTTCAACAACTTGGATGAACTTTTAGGGCATACCGTGAAGTGGAATAAGCCAGACAGAGAAAGACTTATATGGTATCACTTACATGTGGAATCCAAAAAAATAAATAAATAAAAGCAAAAAAAAAGAAGAAGTCAAACTCATAGACACAGATTATAGAGTGTCTTCCAGGGTGGAGTGGAAATAGGGAGAGATTGGTGAAAGTGTATAAACGTTCAGCCATAAGATGAATAAAGTATGAAAATTTAATGTAAAACATGTTGACAATAGTTGGTAACACTATACTGTATAATTGAAATCTGCCAACAGAGTAGAACCTACTGGAGGAAAAAAAAAGGGTAATATGTGAGGGGATGGGTATATGAATTAAATTGATTGGGGAATCCTTCCCTGATGTTTATGTATATCAAATCACTACAATGTATACTGTAAATATCTTATAATTTTGTATGTCAGTTATTTTTCAATAAAGCTAAAATAAAAAATGAAGTTTGAACTTTTATATATTTACTATTTTTCTTCTAAGGTGTCTCTTAATTTAGCAGTTTCCCAGCTCTGCCAAATCACAGTGGCCTTTCATCAAAAGGTATTACTTGGTAGACCCAACATGTCTGGATACGTTATACTCTCTCAATCCTTCCTTTAGATTAGTCTTTTTTCCTTGCAAATCTTTGTTGAAAGTGACTGTCTTCAGCTGCTTGAAAATGTTACCATCATGAACATGTTAATATAGAATATATCATCTGGACTATGAACCAGGAAGAAATCCAGGCTATATTTACTGTTGTTACTCAATATGGCTGCCCTGTTCACTGCTCTTTTAAAAAAAGAGCACTGAGGGGTGCCTGGGTGGCTCATTGGGTTAAAGCCTCTGCCTTCAGCTCAGGTCATGATCCCAGGGTCCTGGGATTGAGCCCCACGTTTGGCTCTCTGCTCTGTAGGGAGCCTGCTTCCCTTTCTCTCTCTGCCTGCCTCTCTGCTTATTTGTGATCTCTGTCTGTCAAATAAATAAATAAAATCTTAAAAAAAAAAAAGAGCACTGAGGATATTCATCCTAAACCTCAAGAACTTATGGTTCAGTAAAAGGAAAGTATAATTAAGAAACTTAAGCATCAACATTCTGAAAATAAGCTAAAAAGTTTAAGTTAAATAGGCAGAGATATTTCAGCTGCTATTTCTCCAGAAGTGTATCTTTTCCGGAAAGTTTCTGTAGCCACCAAGAGACTGAGATGTCTGATCCTCATTGCCCAACTGCAGATAACTCACATGTGGCCTTTTTGAGAAGAAACTCAAGCAATACTCCAGCTTGGGAAAACTATTCTGACTACTATCAAGATGCTACTTCATAGCTGTAATGGCCACAACTAATTCTTCCAAGGAAATTACGTTTTTGTGGAGAAATTAAGGCAAAAAAAATTTTTTTAAAGAAAATCGTGAAGAACTTGACAGGATTTATGTAGCCAGTTAATTCTGAAATGTAGTTACAACCAGGTTCATTGTTCTCTCTCGACTACTTTTATGACCAGAAGTTTCTACTGAGTCTAATTTTTAAGGCATGCAAATTACAGGAGCCTTCAGAATGCCAATAATAGCATGCTGGGGTTAATTATTGACTCAGAAGGGAGAATGTCAACTACTGAATCATCAACATATCTCTTGCCACACCTGGGGTTTTCTCTGGATGACTTCCATCCAAGTGTTGACAAAACTTGACCTTGGATAGTTACTAAGATTTGTTGGGACTATGGCCAAAGGTATTTACGTGCCAGTAGGACAGACTCCATATTCATTAGCCAGGTTATTCTGCTCCACATATGGCAAGAAAAGTACTTTCTGAGTTTTCCACATTAATGCTGATTGAAAGCTTCCAGACAAAAAGGCTCTTATTACAGTAATCCCATGCAATGACCTGGATTCCATCCTGATGTAAACCTTAGTATGTAGCTAAGTCGAAAGACCGAAGCTCAATGATGGGTCACCTAGGAAGGATAAGCACGCTCATTTATTAAAGTTAGGATACAGGCCCGCAACCGGGATACTACATTTATACCTTTTGAATGGTCTTGGCAGCAATTCTAGTGGGGTGGGGGAGTGCGTTCTTTTCCAATTGAATTAAATGGAGCCAAAAGTACATTTCTGACCCCAGCTATGCTCCTGATTTGTCTGGGGAAAGGCACTTAACCTAGAGTCTCCCAATTCTCCTTGGAACATAAAATCATTAAGTAACTGACCTTGAAGGTTATTTTAAGGAATGATGACGTTTTAAGAAGCCTTGTCTTTGGGAGAAAGGTGCTTCATAGCCCTCTCAAAGGCCTTGGTGCTTCCACAAGGGGTGGTAAATAGAATGAAGAGAGTGGGATAACAGTCATAAAAAGGGCATTATAGAAAAAAGACTAAATAATGTTGTCTAGCCTGTTAAAACCTTTTCTGCTACTATTATCTATAATTTCCAGGTCAATTATGTTAATGTCAACTCAGGGTCTAACTGAGTTAAGGAAGGAATACAGAAAGATTTGTATTGACATGACGTCAAGAGAAAGGTGGGCATGGGATATGGAAATGGCTCATCATGCCTCCATTTGGATATAATAGCCTGTTTTGGTGCAAGCTTCTAATAGGGCCTGATGGTTAATCATATCCCTGTGGGGTGAAACTTGTGTCTCACTAGATCACAAATCCCAGAGACAACCAGTTTCACAAAATGTAAGGTTGATAGCAGACTTTGAACAATTTGCTAGAAAGTATCCTTTGGAAGAGTTTAGAAAATTGGTCAATAATAAAACAAAATTTATGCTTCCTGCATGCCAAGTCAGGATTAAGCTCTTTAGACTTAATCATAAATTATTGTCAGGTCATAAAGCAAATTCACCAAGATGAATAGAAAATTTCTAATATAAAATATGAGATGTATTTATTTTAAAAATTAACATATGAATAATTCATCCTGCCCCAATTTTCCTTCAGGAAGTCTTCATAACCCAGGAAAAAAGATTTACTCCTTAATTCTGCCCTTCCCTGACCCATGATGACATATTCTCTTAAACTCAGGTATAGTGGGTCTTGGTCCTGAGGTAAGCTCCCCAGCATAAATAAATTTCCCTCCATGTAGAAAACTATCTGGAGAGAGTAGAGAGTTTTTCCCCAATAACTGGAAGTATGAAACTGGGATTGAGCAATAAAGCCCTTCCTTTTGGAAGAGCTCTGTCTTCCTTTCTATGGGGCCCAGCATTGGTAGAACTTTATCTGAGTAGGCATAAGTTTTTGTTGAAACTTGTGTAAGGGAAATGGATAAGCAGCTTTCCTTGGTATGTCAACACCATGTTGATTCAATTTTTTAAAAATATTTTATTTATTTATTTATTTACTTGACAGAGAGAGAGATCACAAGTAGGCAGAGAAGCAGACAGAGAGAGAGGGGGAAGCAGTCTCAAAATGTTAGTGGTATAGTATAGAAAGTACACTGTCCTGCAGAGTATACTATTCTATACAAAGTGTATAATTATACCTCACTATTCGATAGCATATGGAAATATACTATACCTTTAGAAAGTGTTCTAGGGTAAAAACAATTTAGAAAATGCTATGTTGCAGAAGCTACACATTTTTTAATTCAAGACTTCCTCAGTATCTTTAATGTGATAATGAGATAATGAGCATTGTAAAACACTAAGAGGAAATACAATATTCACTATTCACTATTTCCCAAACTACCTGATCAGAGAAGAAATTTTTTCATAGTATTCATATTAACATCTCAGAGCAAAGCTCTTCTTATTAGGAGTTAGTTGGACAGTCAGGCAGTAGGGCCATGATCCCCAACAAGAAAATACAGAGTCAGGACAGCGAAAATAAAACAGCACTACATCCTGTTTTGCAGCTTGGACAGGAGTGTGCTAACATCCTGCTTTGCAGCCTTTACAGAAATGACTTCTGCAAAATGTCCTAAAGCAAGGCAGTTAACCACAAAGCAATTGTCCCTATCATGGGGAAGGGGGCAGTTAAGACATAAGCCTCCAGATGTCAGCAAAAAAGACCCTCAGTATGTTGACAGTAACCGGAGAGGTAGACAGATAATGACCAAAGCTCTGATTGGCACGACTCAACATACCCTGATTTTTTAAGATAGTTCTGCCAAAGAGCTCATAAAAACCCCTAAACTTAGGAACTCCAGGGGCAACCCACCACTCTGGCCCCACTCCCTCTCCTGGAGCTTTACACCATCACTCATTAACTTTGCTTTGTTGCCCACCACTCTTGGTCTGGTATAGCTCCTCATTCTTGGAAGCAGTGTGACCAAGAACTATGGACACTAAAGGCAGAAAATTCCTTCAACATTCTGAGTAGTTTGGGAAACATAGAGCTGAGCATTCAATTTAAGAAGCATTAAGAAAGAAGGAATAATAAGAGTGAAATAAACCCAAACCACAAACTATTCAAATTAATAAATAAATTTGTAATCTGGTTCTCTAAAAACAAAATAAAATGAAACAAATTAAATTCAAAATAAAATAAAATGGGCTATACTTGATAAGCCTAAATGTAGAAAAATAACAAAGCCATTTGATAATAATAAAAATACCAATGAAGCATTTTTGAGTAAGTTATACATTACTTAAATTAGCTTAAAAGGAACACAGAAAGTCAAGAAAATAAATATTGTGATAGAATTGAGGGGAAAATCACTTAAGTGCCTTTAATAAAAGCTCACAAATTACATGATTAGTTATTTTGGAACTTCAATGGATGTAAATGTTTCCAGAGAATAGAACATCATGGAAAACCCATCAGTTCATTTCAAATATCTAGAGTAATATTTGTTCTGAAACAAAAACAGGATTGTACAAAATAGCAAAAAAAGTAAATTTGGGGGCAAACAGATCAAAAATTTCTAAATAGGGGCACCTGGGTGGCTCAGTAGGTTAAGTGTCCTTTTCTTACTTTCTGCTAAGGTCATAATCTCAGGGTTGTGAGATCAGACTGGGCTCTAGGTGTGGAGACTGCTTGAGATTCTCTCTGTCTCTTCCTCTACTCAACCCCCCTACTACCGCCACCTCTCTTAAAAAAAAAAAAAAGTTTCTAAATAAATTACCGATAACTAAATCTCTCATTTGAAATAGATATAAATATATATTCTATTTATATACTTATTTAAATATTTATTTTATCAAAATATTTTATACTTTTATTAAGGAATTCAAGCATTATTGACAACTAGGGGATTATTAACATAATCCATCAATATCAAAGACAAAAAAGGTGATAAATTTGATAGATGTTGAAAAGGCATTTGAAAGGGTTCAAAATCAATTTCTGACTAAAAGCATTTAGTTCTTTTAAAACAGAAGAATTCTTAACAGGGCAAAGAATATTATCTGAAATTCAGTGTAGAATTTTCTGATAGGCCAACTAGATATGCATGTAGAGAACTAAAGCATTCGATACTTAATATTTTTAGTATTTGCAGAACACCCAGTGAAGTAGTCACCTTTAGAAGACAGAATTTCTTGACCATAATTTACAAGTTAATGCTGGTCTGTTTATTTGTTTATTTATTTGAGAGAGAGAGAGAGAGAGAGGGAGCTTGAGCAGAGGGGAGAGGCAAAGGGAGAGGGAGAGGCAGAATCCCTGAGCAGGGAGCCTAAGGCGGGGCTCAATCCCAGGACCCTGAGATCATGGCCTGAGCCAAAGGCAGACGCTTAACCAACTGAGACACCTAGGCACCTCAATGCTAGTTCTGTTTTGAACTGCATATTGAATCCTAATCTTTTCATACTTAAAGTGTCTCTATGTCTTTAAAGGTTGTTTAATGCTTAAACAATTAGTATTCCTATTAAAGTAAATAACAAAACAATGATAGCCCATCAGCATTTGTATTGAATAGGTCTGCCAGTATAGTTGGACAGGAATAATAAGATACAATTACAAGATTTAAGGAGGCAAGATTATCATTTTATGCTAACGATATGGCTGTTTACTTTGACAAAGCAAGAAAGCAATAATAAAAAATTGTTAGATATAGTGAAAGACTTCATTAAGGTGATTGATTATAAAATAAATATACCAAGTCATTCAGTTTTCTGTTTACCCATAAAAACAAATTTGAGAATATAATGGGAATAAATCTCAATTACAATAACAAACAAAATTATAAAATCATCTTGGCATAAGTCTAATCAAAAGAAGGGCTTATCTAATTAAAGTTATATATTTCTTTCCTTAGAAATGTAAAAGAAGATTGAATACATGAGGGCATATACCTTAATGCTGGAGGGAATCTTCAAAATTTTATATATTGTCAATTATAACAAATTACTGGTACAAATTTCATGCTAATCAAATTAAAATATGGCTAATTCTTAGATGCATCTGGAAGAATAAAGTTTGTTTGGATTAAATATTTAAAATGATAAAAATTAAAATTGGGAGAAAAAGAGAGGAGGTCTTTTTAAATAAGGTAAGAAATTGAGAAAAGCTATAAAGTATAAAACAGTTTGACTACACAAAAAAATTTTTTAAATGTCTTATGGCAAATTATATATTAAAAACAAAATGAAAGTTATAGAGAAAGGATATTTACAATGCATATTATTGATAAAGGGTTAACTCTAATATACAAAGGGCGTCTATGAATTTATAAGGAGAAAAACCCAAATAATATAAATAGGTAAAACAAACAAGTTTTAGGTGGACAATTCATAGAATTGTGTTGTATTAGTATTTAGACAAAAAATACTAATTCTTATGCATTATATTAGTAAAATTAAAGCAATGATAATACCTAATGCCTGCAAAGATGCGGACAAAACAATATCCCCAGACTTCTGGAAGAAAGGTGAATTGTAACACCCTTTTTGGGAGGAAGCAACCTGGTAATATTTATTTCCAGATGTTACCCTTCAACCTAGAAATTCTATCCCTATGAACTTATCAACGTAGAAAAAAAAGGTTTGATACCTTAGAATACATGCTCAAAAAAATCCTTTTCTTATAGGATTGTTTATAGAAAAAAAATGTCGCCAAGATCAGTGATTGTCCATTCATGGGAAAATAGTTGAATATATTGTGGCACATCCATGCATGGATTTTATGCAACCACAGGAAAAAATAACCTGTCTATACCTACTGAACTAAATTTCTATTATTCAGTGAGAAAATCAAGATGCAGAAAAATGCTTAGAAGACTCTACTTGTATGGGACAGAATTTTTAAAAAGCCCTGTATGAGAGTGTGGGTACATACATATTTGCAACTTAAAGGAGCATAGATAAAGAGGAAGAAGGACATTCACAGGCTGCTGGTGATCATGTTCAAGGTGTAAGGAGAAAAAGAGAAGGAGAATGGTTTTAAAGAGTCTACAGTATACTGGAAAACACTTCTGTTTTAGAGAACATAAAATTCAATCTACATTATTGGTTCACATTGTAAAAATTAAATCTATGCATGAACTGGAAGGTAACATGAGTGGATTAAAACATTGATTTGCTCAGGACAGTTATTTCAAAAGATTGAATTTTTGAATACAGAAAGAAAAAAAAAATTCAGTGAAAACAGCCAGGAAAACTGGAATAGCAATAAAGAAGGGAAAATTGTCACAGCCTGTGAATTAAAATAGGCTTAGGCTGGTTGGGCTTCTTCAGATGTTAGCTCCACTGATAGGGAAAGAAAGCAGAGGCCCAGGAAAGGAGAAAAGGAAATGATCCCTGAAGGCCTCATGAAGATCTAAAGTGTTGCTTATTGCCATTCAGGACAGAAAAGTGGCTTTGGCCACTGAGAGCACAGAATTCTGGTGTCCTCCATGTAGAGCTACATCTCTACTCCTTTGTCCATTTCAGGGGAATACACCTTAGGGTTCATTTTCAGAGGTGGTAGGATCCATTATGCTTAGCGTATGGGTGGGAGCAAGCCAGAGTAAGAAGGAAATTCTTGTAGAAGTAGAGCCACACCCCCCCGGAGATGCCAGGGACCAGTTGGTATGCCTCCAACGTTTCCATAGCTGTCTATTCTTGATTCCAATTCATATGGTAACATAGAGGTTCTTGTACCCAGGTGAAGACCACCATGTGACTGCCTCTCCTGGAAGCACCCCTTGTCCCTTTCCATGTCCATATTCTTCTACCTTCATCTGCCTCAGAATGCCCATTCATTATACTGTAGAAATAGGCCTGTGCCTTGCAGTTGGTTTTAAGGCCTATTCTCTCACATTGTTTATAGGTTGTTTTCATCTGTTGCCCAGACAATGCAGTGACAGACATGGGCTCCCAAATCAGCTAGATCTTGAACTTTAGAGGGGCTCTGTAGACCATTAGGGATTGCTGGTCACTGATGACCATGTAGTTCTAGTATTTAGAGGTTCAGGATTTGGGGAGAAAAAAGAGGTAGGTGATGAGTGTCTCTCTTTAGCTTAAACTTGAACCTGACCCACATAAATGAATGACTTGATAGATAGGTTGATAACATGTCTTCAAAAAACTCTTGTTCCTCTAATTTATTATAGGAAAGTCTTCTCATAAGTAAAGCAATATGTCTCAAATTTATCTTCTTTCCAGAATTTGCTAAATGCTTTTACATATTTCATGCTTTGTGATATGCAGCTATGTCTTACAGGCAAATTTTATGCATTCCAAACTTTATACTCTTCATAAATATTTTAATTCAAATAAAGTAAATTTCAGAGTGTTATTTTTTCCAAGACCAAAAAATATAACTATTAATAATTTCTGACTTTATTAGTGTTCTCTAAATATCATAAACAAAATTAATATTATAAATCTTGGGTTAGGTTGTTAATTCTTCAAACAGTTCTAGTTTATATGTGAGGAACTTTTGAAACTTTAAAAAAATATTTGGAAAAATAGTTTACTTTCTTTGAAAATTGCTTCTCCAATTGTGTATCTCTAACTGTTGTGTTTTATCTACCTGATATATATTTTTTTACATTCTAACTGCTTAATTTATGATCTATGTCTTGTCACAATGGATTACTTCAAATATCACTCTTTTGTTCCACCAATTAGAAATGCTTGTCTTGATTCTGAAGCCAACTATCCCCTGTAGAGAAAGGTACAAACAACAGAATTACAACAGTTAAAAAAAAAAAAGGTTTTTTTTCCTTTTTTTCCACTTTGGCTAAGAGATATGTACACTTAATAAGGTTCATAAATTTTGTTTTTCCTCAGTAGGACTGAATCTAGAAGGGAACTTGAACATGAATAAAATCACTTCATGTGAAATCCTCCAAATTCTGCAAGTCATCCTAAATTTATTCTCATTAGCAAGCAAATGAATAAGAAAACCTACCTATAGACAATTTTAAGTTCCTTGAAGAGGGTGTTTTTATGTTTGTTTGTTTGTTTGTTTGTTTGCTTTGTGATGAAGCAACCAAAAAACTCTTTAGTAAAGCAGAGGTACTGAGGATACAAGCCTGCTCTGGTTCATTCACTCAGAGATTTTAGAAACTGAATACAGGGACCTGGATGGCTCTGTTGGTTAAGTGTCTACCTTTGGCTCCAGTCATGATCCTGGAGTCCGTTTCTGCACTGGGTTTCCTGCTCAGCGGAGAGTCTGCTTCTCTCTCTCTTCTGCCCCTCCCCCTGCTCCATTTCTCTTTCTCTCTCTCTCTCAAATAAATAGGTAAAACCTTAAAAAAAAAAAACAACTGAATACAGAGGTTTTCTCTTTCTTCTGCATTCTCCCACCTCCTCATTTGGAACTTGGTTGTGTTTTTTGTTTTTTGATTTTTTGTTTCTTTGTTTTTAAACTTAGTTTTGAAAAGAAATATTAAGAGACTGTGCTAAATGCTGAAGTTATAATTATTTTCTGAGTTCCACCCTATAATTTTTTTAACCAAAAAAAAAAAATTACAACTAAATTGAACCCACTTGGGTTAATTCTCACGTTAGTTCATTAAGAAATGTATTTGCTGATCAAACAAACATCTTCAAACCTCTAAATATTGCTGGATACCAAGCTATGAAATACTTCAGTTGTGGGGTTCCATAATGTGATGCTTAGCACTCGACTCTGAAATATATCGGTACGGGTCACATTGTTACATTGACTGGTTCCTTAAGGGCACTAGTTGGCCTCTTTAATTGGATGTCTACAGAGACAGTTTAATTTGGAAGCAATATGACTGGCTACCTCTCAGTATCACTGGCTTTTGTTTCCATAAGCTTATTTTGTCCGCAGATGATAATAATTCCCTTTTCTCTTTCTTCAGCTTTTCCTCAAAATGAGTTCTTAGAGTTCAGGAGACCTCAGTGACTCAACACACCCACCTTTTTTTCTTGTTTGAATCACTCATTTTTTTCTTACAAGTATTAATTGGACACCCACTGTTGGGTACCACTGTGTAGGGATTTAAGATAGTTTTAAGGATGTAAAGGTAATTTCTCCATGATTTTTCCCAACTCTCCTTGGGAAGAGTTATTATACTATTATACTATTATACAAGCAAGAAAATGACAAGGACATGAGAAAAGGAGGAGAGAAATCTTAGGAGTCAGAGGAGGGGGCACCAGCAGAAGGATTAGGGGTGGCTTCCTGGAGAAGGTGACGGTCAGCTCTCTCCTCTACTGAAACAGAATACACATGCACATAGATTCACACACAAATCACAATGCTGCATTGCTTTTTAGTTACTACCCTAAATACCCTCTTCCCCATAACCAAGCTGCCTTATTTAAATCATGAACCCACTGCTTCCGCTGTAGACAGGTTTGCCCTTCCCACTCTATGAATGGCTCCATCAAGTACTAATTGGTCTCCTAACTGTTACTACCACTAGATTCTTTTCAAGTTTTATTTCATTGGCTCTTTCTCTCCCTTGCTTCTAACACTCTTGACCTCTTCTTTTGTCTTTTGATTTCCTAAATAGCACCCTCTCTTGATTCTATCCCCGCTCCAAGCATTGTTCCTCAGGATTCTTTCTAGCTTTTCTTCTCCTAACAAATTATTTAAGTATGGGTAGACCTCAAATTTCTCTGACTCTCCTAACCACTCACTCTGTACATCCTCCCTGAAGGAGCTCATTCAGTCCAGTGGTCTCAGTTAATATCTTCACCTAAACCCAGTCTTATGTTCTGGGCTCAAAACTGCTATAGGACATTTCCACTTCAGTCAACCTAAAGCCCTGTTGTGGGTTGGAGTCCCTGAAAAAAGCACACCAAGAGTTTGTGTGGGGGGTGTTTGTTCAGGAGTACTCTTGGTAACATCTTTAGAAGGGGAAAGAAAGAAGAATCTTGGACAGGAGAAGTTAAGTTGTAATGCATTCACAAAGCCTTAGGTAACGTCATGAGAAGCCCTGAAGCTGGGATGCTCCTGCAATCTTGTCCCTAGTTGGAACGAAGGGCCTGGGCTGGCCAGCAATGGATGCAGACTGCCCCTAGAAAGGTCACTCGATGTGGGCGAGAAGCCTCGCGTTCCCGGCAGCACAGAGAGTAAGTCCTTCCACCACGAAGGTGTATCTGACAGCCCAACACAACGTTTACTACAGGTACCTAGAGTATCTGTAAAACCGTATCTATTATCTTTTCCATGAATGTGTTACTTCTCTTGCAATTCTCTGTTTGTTGAATTGTTCTCCTAAATAGCAACCCGTAGCAGACCCTGGCGGATCACTGAGTCTCCTCACTTTGTTGTCACTAGTAACTACTCCAAAATCCAAATCTTGGGAAGGCTTTCCAAACTCTATCCTTAAGTTTTCACTTATATTCTCCCTCATCTCCCAGCTTGTTGCTAGGGGGCCTAATGCAGACTTACCTTCTCTCTCACCTCAACATCTGTGGTAATCCTACCGCAGGTTCAAGTCTTGCATCCTTCCAAGATTGGAGTGAACTTCCTTCTATTGTCCTCTTCACCTCCAAAGTGCTATTTCTCCACTGTAAAACTGACCACATCAGTCTTCCATTTAGTCGGTGGCTCTCTACTTTCTTCTGTATAATCACATTTCGCATCATGGCCTGAAATTTCTCCAGCCTCATCTGAAGCCCACAATTCAGCCATTCAGAAATGCTTGCGGTCCTGCAAGTACAGCAGGCTGGCTCATATCTCCCCGCCTTTGATCATGACGTGCCTTCTGCCTGGACTATTCTTTCATCCCACTCCCTTGCCACTTGAGAATGTCTATTCATCTTTCCAGTCTTACTTCAAGCAGTAACCCTCTGTGAAACCATTCCTGGCTTGTTTTATCCCCCTTGAATCATCCCATTCTTTATTTATGACCCTACTATGTCCCCACATACTGCTATCTTTAAATCTATAATTAGTAATTGCCCTCTTTGTACCCACGACTATCTGTCCTACTCTTTGTATCCTCCTAGAAGGCAGAAATTATGTCTGATTTATTCCTGAGGAGCATGGAAGAAAGCACATTAATTAATGATGAATGAAAAGATTGTTAAGTAGAGGGGAGGGGCCCATTGCTAACAGACAGGATGAAACTGAAAAAAAAAAAAAGAAAAACCCAACCAACAAGTTTGGTTCTGTGACTTTCTTCAATTATGCCCCAAAGCCTCATGAAGGGAAGGGAAGAGATAATGTGAAGTGCTCACGGTAAAGACTTGAAAAGTTGGGTCCACTGGAAGGACATAGTATAGAAGAGATCAAGGTCTCTAGTGAGAGCTATACAGAAATGGCGACCCATAGGGAGTGATCTGTATCGGAGACAAAGGAACCTGCAGTCTTTTCTGGATGGGCTGTGTGCGTTGTGTCCCCAAAGCTAGAGGACAGAAGGGGCAGAATCGGCAGAAGAGAGGCCATGGGAAGGGGAGGGGGAAATAAAAACTTTGGAGCTCAAAATTTTGGAGATGAAGCAGTTTGGGTGATGACAAGGTTCAAAGTTCAGTCTTTAATTTAGGTTGCTTAAGGTAAAGGTTGTTATCACTAAGGAAACTGAAAATCTTTGAAATCAGGAACCTATATGGGTTTTTATTTGAGTGACCATATATCCTGGGCTCTTGGCCCCTTTCTGAGTTATGCCTACTGTTTTTGCATAATTATTAATAGTATTTCTCTCACTCTCAAGTGTTCTTGTTTGGATGATAAATTATAGTCATTCTAGTTATTATTAATTTCTCCCAAACACCATAATAATATGTAGTATAGCTAAGGTAGCTTTCTGGATTTTTGGAGAAAAGTTAGGCTTTCAAAATTAGAATTTTCACAATTAGAATTAAAATATAGTAGGGGATTTGAAGAATAGTTATTGCAATTTGCCATGGAAAGATAATAATAATAAAAAATGCATTTTTAATTAAAACATATGTCACAATTAGAACTTTTTAATTTTGCATTTACACACAAAATCTTAAGTTTTCTATGGTATGGGTCCTACATTTTGTGTTTTTTAGAATAGAGTGCATTAAAACAAATAAGTAAAGTTTAACATGTGGCTTTATAAGTTACACTTAAAGAGGAGTCCGCCAACTTAGTGATGTTTCAAATATAATTGCTCCATTGTATAGAGGAAAGAACACAGGATGAAAATCAGAGGAAGTAGTTCAGCTTCTTACCAGCTAATGTGAAAATATCTAAGCCCATTTCTTCACTGGTAAAAGAGGATAATAATAGTCATCTGACCTCTCAAAGGAGTTGTGGTGAGGACCAACTGAAATAATGGAAAACTCTATTAAAAACTATACAAATGTAAGTATACCAAATGTCCTTTCTAAAAACAAAACAGAAACAAATATAAAAGAAGAGGAAAAATAGAGATTCCAGGTGAGTGATTAGTATTTTTGTTATTAATGAACTTGAATATTTTTACATAAATAGAGAGTTAACAAGTTTGCCACTGTTAATATATAAGAAGATGAGTTGTTCAGGATTTAAAAATTCATTTCATAAAATAGAATGTAGGAAGAACACTGGGAATAACTGGAAACCATAGTTATCTTGTTAGAAATGTGTCTTCTCATTTTATGTGAAAGACAGAATCATTAGGGAACAGAAGGCTTGATGAGAAAATGAGATAATTTTTGGAGACAGAAATATCTAATTCATTCCTTTATAAGTGTTTTGCCTATTAAAAGCCCTCAACCGAACCAGCAGAAGGTCAACCATTTTATAGATTAATTCACTCAACCTCTGTCAGGGGTTAGGAACTCTCTGGTGAGAACAGCTGTTTGTCATTTGTCTTTCCACATCAAAGACCCAGGGAGATTCTTTAGGAAATTAGGGAGGTATTGAGGAGATGGGATTAGTTCCTGGTATAAAGAAAGTGCATACTACAATACTCATTTCCCTATAATGAAGGTAGGAAATAATAAACATTAACTGGATCAGTGAAGCTTCTTGGTCTAGGACATTTTATTCTAGGACAAACTTATTCTAAGTTTGCAAATATGAAAAACATTTTAGGTAAAACACGACATGTAATTTCATAAGGGAAAATTATTTTTCATGCAGAATATAGGTTTTTCTGAGAGTAAACTTAACTTTAATTATTAAAAAGAGGCAAGTTTATTCTTGTACCCTGCTTGCAGTCAGTTCATAGAATAATAGGAAGAGAATGTAAATATTTGTGAAAATGGATATACCTTGGTAAGAAAATGAATATATTTAAAATTCCAGCTATGGTCTGGGAGCTGTGCTTGGCATATTACATGAATAATGGCACTTAATTCCCACAGCAATAAATGAGGTAGGGGTAATTCCCACCCTCACTTTTCATAAAGGGAAAATAAGATAGAGTAGCTAGGTTAAGTTAGAAGCCTTTAGGCAGAAATCTAAAGGTCCACCCTACCCCACCCCAGGATTCCCTGATTATTTAATCAGACACTAATTTAGGTAGTGCTGTGAAGAGATTTTGCAGTTGTAATTAATGTCCCAAGTCAGCTGACCTTAGGACATGGAGATTATCCAAATGGGCCTGATCTAATCCCATGAGCCTTTAAAAGGCAGATTCAGAAATCTAGAGAGAATTAAAGTGTGAGAAGGACTCAGACTTGCTCTTGTAGCTTTGAAGATCCAGGGGCCTTTCGAGTGTGGGCAGCCCTAACAAGCAAAGACTGGACCCTGGATGATGGCCAGCAAGTGAACAGGGACTTCTGTCCAATAACCACAAGGAAATGAGTTCTCTCTAGCCTCATTAGCTAAGAGTCCACGCTAGCCAACACCTGGATTTGGCCTGGTGAGACCAGAAGCAGAGAACCCAACTGAGCCGTGCCAGACTTCCAAACTGCAGACTGTGAGGTAATAAGTAGGTGTCCATTTAAGTTGCTAAGTTTGTGGTAATTTGTTACAGCTGCAATAGAAATCGAATACAGAAATTCAGAATAAATAACCAAAAGATCTAAGTTTTAACCCACTCGGCATAAAAGTATAGTGATGAAAATAGAAGTAAGACCAGTGCATTGATTTGAAGAAATTTCATTCATTCACTTGTTCATTCATTCATTCTTTCAGCAACTACCAAATATTTTTGGACTATCTTTTATATAACAGGCTTAGCTCTATAGAGGCTACAGAGATTTAAAAAAAATCTAGTCCCTTTCCTCAAAGAGTTTACAACTTAAGGGCTGGGAGCAGACAAGCAAATGAGTTGGCATGGTACAATATGATTCTTAAGTACTATAAAAAGATAGGCTAGAGGTTAAGGTAGCCCAGATTCATTTAGTCTGATTTCTTACCATGTTGCCAATGGCAGGGAGGATAATGGGCCCCCAAAGATGTCTCTGTTCTAATCCCCAGAACCCACAATTCTATAGCATATAGAATATACTGTGTTATAGGGCAAGAGGAAACTGAAGACATAAATGGAATTAAGGTTGTTAAATCAGCTGAGCTTAAGACAGGGAAATAATTCAGGATTCTCCAGGTGGGACCAGTTAATCACAAGGGTCCCTAACAGTGGAAAAGATAGCGGTATCTGTGTGGCTCTAGTTTGAGCATCTGATTCTTGGCTCAGGTCATGATCTCACCGGTTTGTGGGATTGAACACCTTCACCCCACCCCACCCCACACCATGGGCTCAGGGTGGAGTCTGCTTGAATATTCTCTTCCTCTACCCCTCCTCCCATGCTCCTTCTCAAATCAATCAATCAATCAATCAATCTTTTTTAAAAAAGTGGAAGAGAAAGGCAGAAGAGTAAGTTAAAATGAGTTGATATGAAAAGGAGTAGACAGGTCAGTGCTGGCTTTGAAGATGAAGGAAGAGACCACAACCCAAGGTATGTGGGGAGCCTCCAGAAGCTGGAAAAGACAATGAAATGGATTTTTCCTTAGAGTTGCAAAAGAGAAACACCCCTTCAAATGTTAACCCGGTAAGACTCATTTTTGGACTAATAACCTCCAGAATTATCAAATAATAAATTTGTGTCATTATCAGCCAACAATTTTATGGGAATATGTTACAGCAATAATAGGAAGTTAATACATTGCCTGAATTTCCCTAACATGAGATGAATTAAAATAGGAATAGAAGAGAGAGAATGCATTAGGTTTGTTTTATTTTAGCTAATAGTCAAGAGATAGTCTCTAAACACTGAGAGCATTTGAAAAAAAAGTGAGTGCAAAACGCTAAATCATTAGAGAAAAAATTACTTCATCAAATTAAAAAATTCTGTTCTTAAGAGAACAGAATTATAATTATTATAATTGTAATTGTTATAAGTATAAAGTAAAATAAGAAATTATTAACATTCTTCTTTTAAAAAAGCTCAGACTGGGAGCAAATATTTACAAACGTAAGTCAGATGAAGGACTTGCATCTAGAATATGTAGAACTCTTACAGATCAACAATAAAAAGACAAACAATACATATTAAATAAGAAAAATGTTTTAAGGCACATTCCAGCAGAGAAGATATACAAATGACTAATAAATATGAAAATATGCTTAGTATCATTAGTCATCAGGGAAATGCAATTTAATATCATAAGGAGATCCTACTATCTGCCTAGAATGACTAAAGTGGAAGAAATTGGCAATGTTAAGTGTGAGCCAGGATGTGGAGCAACCTCGAGTCTCCTACATTGGTGATGCAAATACAAAATGGTATAACTACTTTGGATGATGGTTTGTCAGTTTCATATACATGAAACATGCACTTAGCCACTTAACCAGACCCAGCAATTCCACTTCTAAATATTTATCTAAGAAAAATTAAATGTATAGATGTCTGAACTAAGATCTGGATATAAATATTTATGGCAATTTTATTCTTAACCCCCAAACAGTCCATTGGTTAGTGCATGGATAAATAAAGTGTGGTACATCTATACAATAGAACACCATTTGCCAATGAAAAGGAATCAACTGATCTGTGCAACAATATGGGTGAATCTCAAAGACCTTATGCTATGTGAACAAGGTAGATTCGAATGACCACGTATTGTATGATTCTATATGATATTCTAGAAAAGGCAAAATGTAAAAATGGAAAGCAGATCAGTGCTTGCCAGGAGTGGGGCTTGGGGAGGTAATTGCAAAGGGACATGAAGGAAATTTTAGGATGACAAAACATTACATAACTTGTTTGTGGTGTTGGTAAGATAAACATATATACATTTATAAAAATTCATTGATCTGGGGGCATCTGGGTGGCTCAGTTGGTTAAACATCTGCCTTTTTTTTTTTTAACATATAATGTATTATTTGCTCCAGGGGTACAGGTCTGTGAATCATCAGTCTTACACAATTCACAGCACTCATCATAGCACATACCCTCCCCAATGTCCATCACCCAGCCACCCTATTCCTCCCCTCCACCCCCCAGCAACCCTCAGTTTGTTTTGTGAGATTAAGAGTCTCTTATGGTTGGTCTCCCTCCCTGGTCCCATCTTGTTTCATTTTTTCCCTCCCTACCACCCATGACCCCCATACTGCCTCTCGAATTCCTTATATCAGAGAGATCATGTTTTGCTTAGTATAGTACCCTCTATTTCCATCCATGTCATTGCAAATGGCAGGATTTCATTTTTGATGGCTGCAATATATATATATATATATATATATATATATGTGTGTGTGTGTGTGTGTGTGTGTGTGTGTGTATTGCAGCCATCAAAAATGAAATCCTTCCATTTGCAATGACATGAATGGAAATAGAGGGTACTATACTAAGCAAAACATGATCTCTCTCTCTCTCTCTCTCTATATATATATATATATAATCACATCTTCTTTACCATTCATCTATCGATGGACATCTAGGTTCTTTCCATAGCTTGGCTATCGTGGACATTGCTCTATAAACATTCACATGCATGTGTCCCTTTGGATCCTTACATTTCTATCTTTAGGGTAAATACCCAGTAGTGTGATTGCTAGGTCATAGGGAAGCTCTATTTTCAACTATTTGAGGAACCTCCATGCTGTTTTCCAGAGTGGCTGCACCAGCTTGCATTCCCACCAACACTGTAGGATGGTTCCCATTTCCCATATCTCTACCAACTGTTGGTGTACCTTGCCAAGATCTGTCATTTCCTCACTTGTTAATTTTAGCCATTCTGACTGGTGTGAAGTGGTATCTCACTGTGGTTTTGATGTGTATTTCCCTGATACTGAGTGATGTAGAGCACTTTTCATGTGTCTTTTGGCCATTTGGATGCCTTCTTTGCAGAAATGTCTCTTCATGTCTTCTGCCCATTTCTTGATTGGGTTATTTTTTTTCTTTAGGTGTTGAGCTTGATAAGTTCTTTGTAGATTTTGGATGCTAGCCCTTTGTCTGATATGTCATTTGCAAATATCTTTTCCCATCCTGTCAGTTGTCAGTTGTCTTTGGTTTTGTTGTCTTTGGTTTTGTTGACTGTTTCCTTTGATGTGCAAAAGTTTTTGATCTTGATGAAATCCTAATAGTTCATTTTTGCTCTTGCTTCCCTTGCCTTTGGCAATGTTTTAGGAAGAAACTGCTGTGACTGAGGTTGAGGAGGTTGCTGCCTGCATTCTCCTCAAGGATTTTGATGGACTCCTATCTCACATTGAGGTCTTTCATCCATTTTGAGTCTATTTTATGTATGGTGTAAGGAAATGGTCCAATTTCATTCTTCTGCATGTGGCTGTCCAATTTTCCCAATACCATTTGTTGAAGACTGTCTTTTTTCTTTTGGACAATCTTTCCTGCTTTGTCAAATGTTAGTTGACCATAGAGTTGAGGGTCCATTTCTGGGCTCTCTATTCTTTTCCACGGATCTATGTGTCTGTTTTTGTGCCAGTACCATATGGTCTTGATAATTACCACTCTGTAATAAAGCTTGCAGTCTGGAATTGTGATGCCACCGACTTTGGTTTTCTTTTTCAACATTCCTCTAGTTATTTGGGGTCTTTTTTGGTTCCATATAAATTTTAGGTTTATTTGTTCCATTTTTTTGAAAAACATTAATGGTATTTTGATTGCATTACATGAGATTGCTTTAGGTAGCATAGACGTTTTCACCATATTTTTTCTTCCAATCCATGAGCACGGAACGTTTTTCCATTTCTTTGTGTCTTCCTCAATTGCTTTCATGAGTACTTTATAGTTTCCTGAGTACAGATTCTTTGCCTTTTTGGTTCGGTTTATTCCTAGGTATCCTATGGTTTTGGGTGCAATTGTAAATGAAATTGACTCCTTAATTTCTCTTTCCTCTGTCTTGCTGTTGGTGTATAGAAACGCAACTGATTTCTGTGCATTGATTTTATGTCTTGACACTTTACTGAATCCCTGCATGAGTTCTAGCAGTTTTAGAATGGAGTCTTCTGGATCTTCCACACAAAGTATCGTATCATCTGCAAAGAGTGAGAGTTTGACTTCTTCTTTGCTGATTCGGATGCTTTTTATTTCTTTTTGTCATCTGACTGCTGAGGCTAGGGCTTCTAGTACTATATTGAATAGCAGTGGTGATAATGGACAGCCCTGCCGTGTTCTGGACCTTAGGAGGAAAGCTCTCAGTTTTTCCCCATTGAGAATGATATTTGTGGTGGGTTTTTCATAGATGGCTTTGATGATATTGAGGTATGTGCCCTCTATCCCTACACTGTGAAGAGTTTTGATCAAGAAAGGATGCTATACTTTGTCAAATGCTTTTTCAGCATCCATTGAGACTATCATATGGTTCTTGTTCTTTCTTTTATTAATGTGTTGTATCACATTGATTGATTTGCAGATGTTGAACTAGCCTTGCATCCCAGGAATAAATCCAATTTGGTCGTGATGAATAATCCTTTTATTGTACTGTTGGATTCATTGGCTAGAGTTTTGGTTAAAATTTTTACACCTGTGTTCATCATGGATATTGGTCTCTAATTATCCTTTTTGATGGGGTCTTTGTCTGGTTTTGGGATCAAGGTAATAATGGCCTCATAAAAAGAGTCTGGAATTTTCCTTCCATTTCTATTTTTTTGGAACAGTTTCAGGAGAAGAGGTATTAATTCTTCTTTAAATGTTTGGCAGAATGCCCCTCAGAAGCTGACTGGCCCTGGGCTTTGGTTTGTTGGGAGATTTTTTTTTTTTAAAGATTTTATTTATTTATTTGACAGACAGAGATCACAGTAGGCAGAGAGGCAGGCAGAGAGAGAGAGAGAGAGAGGAAGCAGGCTCCCTGCTGAGCAGAGAGCCCGACGCGGGGCTCGATCCCAGGACCCTGAGATCATGACCTGAGCCGAAGGCAGAGGCTTAACCCACTGAGCCACCCAGGTGCCCCTGTTGGGAGATTTTTGATGAGTGCCTCAATCTCCTTACTTGTTATGGGTCTGTTCAGGGTTTCTATTTCTTCCTGGTTCAGTTTTGGTAGTTTATATGTCTCTAGGAGTGCATCCATTTCTTCCAAATTGTCATATTTGCTGGCATAGAGTTACTCATAATATGATCTTATAATTGTTTGTATTTCTTTGGTGTTGGTTGTGATCTTTCCTCTTTCATTCATGATTTTATTAATTTGGGTCCTTTCTCTTTTCTTTTTGATAAGTCTGGCAAGGAGTTTATCAATTTTATTAATTCTTTCAAAGAGCCAGCTCCTAGTTTCGTTGATTTGTTCTACTGTTCTTTTGCTTTTTATTTCATTGGTTTCTGCTCTGTTCTTTATTATTTCTCTTCTGGTAGGTTTAGGCTTTCTTTGCTGTTCCTTCTCCAACTCCTTTAGATGTAGGCTTAGGTAGTGTACTTGAGACCTTTCTGTTTCTTGAGAAAGGCTTGTATTGCTATATACTTTCCTCTCAGGACCACCTTTGTTGTGTCCCAAAGATTTCGAACAGTTGTGTTTTCATTTTCATATGTTTGCATGAATTTTTAAAATTCTTCTTTAACTTCCTGATTGACCCATTCATTCTTTAGTAGGATACTCTTTAGCTTCCATGTATTTGAGTTCTTTTCACCTTGCCTCTTGTGGTTGAGTTGTAGTTTCAAAGCACTGTGTTCTGGAAATATGCAGGGAATGATCCCAATCTTTTGGTAGTGGTTGAGACCTGATTTGTGACCAGAATGTGATCTATTCTGGAGAATGTTCCATGTGTACTAGAGAAGAATGTGTATTCTGTTGCTTTGGGATGGAATGTTCTGAATACTTCTGTGATGTCCATCTGGTCCAGTGTGTCATTTAAAGCCTTTATTTCTGGGGCACCTGGGTGGCTCAGTGGGTTAAAGCCTCTGCCTTTGGCTCAGGTCATGATCCCAGGGTCCTGGGATCGAGCCCTACATTGGGCTCTCTGCTCAGAGGGGAGCCTGCTTCCCTTCCTCTCCCTCTGCCTGCCTCTCTGCCTACTTGTGATCTCTGTCTGTTAAATAAATAAATTAAAATCTTTTTTAAAAAAAACCAAACCTTTATTTCCTTGTTGATCTTTTCCTTAGATGATCTGCCCATTTCAGTGAGGGGGGTATTAAAGTCCCCTACTATTATTGTATTATTGTTGATGTGTTTCTTTGCTTTTGTTATTAACTGATTTATATAATTGGCTGCTCCCATGTTAGGGGCATAGGTATTTAAAATTGTTTCATCTTCTTGTTGGACAGACCCTTTGAGTATGATATAGTGTCCTTCCTCATCTCTTATTAGGGTCTTTGGCTTAAAATCTAATTTATCTGGCATAAGGATTACCACCTCAGCTTTCTTTTGATGTCCATTAGCATGATAAATTGGTTTCACCCCCTCACTTTAAATCTGGAGGATTCTTTGGGTCTAAAAGGAGTTTCTTGCAGACAGCATATTGATGGGTCTTATTTTTTTTATCCATTCTGATACCCTTGTCTTTTGATTAGTGCATTTAGCCCATTTAATTCCAGGATAACTATTGAAAGATATGAATTTGGTGCCATTGTATTGCCTGTATGGTGACTGTTACTGTATATTGTCTCTGTTTCTTTCCAGTCTGTTAATTTAGGCTCTCTCTTTGCTTAGAGAGAGGACCCCTTTTAGTATTTCCTGTAGTGCTGGTTTGTTGTTTGCAAATTGTTTCAGTTTTTGTTTGTCCTGGATGCTTTTTATCTCTCCTTCTACTTTCTTTTTTTTTTTTTTTTTTTTTTTTTAAAGATTTTATTTATTTATTTGAGAGAGAGGCAGTGAGAGAGGAGAAAGTCAGAGGAAGAAGCAGACTCCCCGTGGAGCTGGGAGCCCGATGCGGGACTCGATCCGAGGACTCCGGGATCATGACCCGAGCCGAAGGCAGTCGTCCAACCAACTGAGCCACCCAGGCGTCCCTCTCCTTCTACTTTCAATGACAGCTTAGCTGGATATAGTATTCTTGGCTGCATATTTTTCTCATTTAGTGCTCTGAATATATCATGCCAGTCCTTTCTGGCCTGCCAGGTCTCTGTGGATAGGTTTGCTGACAATCTAATATTTCTACCGTTGTGTGTTACAGACCTCTTATCCTGAGCTGCTTTCAGGATTTTCTCTTTGTCACTGAGACTTGTAAGTTTTACTATTAGATGATGGTGTTTGGGCCTATTTTTATGGATTTTGAGGAGGGTTCTTTGTGCCTCCTGGATTTTGATGTGTGTTCCCTTTGCCAAATTAGGGAAGTTCTCTGCTATAGTTTGCTCCAATATACCTTTTGCTCCCCCCTCCTTTCTTCTTCTGGGATCCCAATTATTCTAATATTGTTTCGTCTTATGGTATTATTTATCTCTTGAATTCTTCTCTCATGGTCCAGTAATTGTTTGTCTTTCTTTTGCTCAGCTTCTTTATTCTCCATTATTTGGTTTTTTATTTCACTAATTCTATCATCTGCCTCATTTAACCTAGTAGTAAGAGCCTCCATTTTTTATTGCACCTCATTAATAGCTTTTTTAAAATTTCAACTTGGGTAGATTTTAGTTCTTTTATTTCTCCAGAAGGGCATTCTCTAGGATCTTCCATGCTTTTTTCAAGCCTAGCTTACACCTTGATAATTGTCATTCTGAACTCTAGTTCTGTCATATTACTAATGTCCATATTGATTAGGTCCCTGGCCATTGGTACTGCTTCTTGTTATTTATTTTATTATTATTTTTTGTGGTGAGTTTTTCTGCCTTGTCATTTTATCTAAATAAGAATAGATAAATGAGAGAACTAAATACTAAAAGGATAGCAACGACCCCAGAAAAATATACACTAACTAAAACAGAAGAGACTGGAACCCAGGGAGAGAAGAAAGGAGGGGGAGGGAGAATACACACACACACATTAGACAGGTGAATAGAACAGAGCCACACACTTGATTTTGGGTGTATTTTGGTCTGTTAGAAGAAAGTGCCTCCCAAAATTTTAAAGGAAGAAAAACTTATATATACACAAGAATAAGGGTAAACACAATGAAGGGATGGAATATGACTGTAAAGATGAAAATTTAAAAAGATTAAAAAAAAAGGAATTGATAAGAAGTTGGTTGAAAAAAGAAAAAAAAGAGGAAAGAATGTGATCAGACTGAAGACTAGAACAAAGCCATGTGTTAGATTTAGGGTATATTTTGATCTATTAAAAGAAACTGTATATCAAAATTTTAAAGAAAGAAAAACTTATATGCATACAAAAAATAAGGTTAAATACAATGAAGGGATAGAATATGAGTATAACTATGAAAATTTAAAAAGATTTTTAAAAAGGTATTGATAAGATAAAATAAAAAAGTTAAAATAGGAAAGAAGAAAAAAATAGAATAAGATAAAAAAAATAAAATTAAAAAAACTTAACTTTGAAAGACTAAAGAATCATGGGGAAAAAGCCATGAATTCTATATGCTATATTCCCATAGCTCTGAAGTTTTGCAGTTTTCATTGATTGATGAACTTGGTCTTGGCTGGATGTTCTTGCTGATCTTCTTGGGGGGGGGGGGTGCTGTTGCAGTGATTCTCAAATGTCTTTGCCTGAGGTGGAATTACGCTGCCCTTGCCAGGAGCCAACCTAAGTAATCTGTTCAGTTTTGCTCTTGGTAGCTTTTGTTCCCTGAATCCTTTCTATACACCTTTGGAGGACGAGAATGAAAATGGCAGCCTCCCAATCTCTGGCCCTGTAGGAGCCAAGAGCTTGGGGTCCCACTCCTCAGTGTGTCCCGAGAGAAAATCAGTCTATCACTCCCATCTCCCTCATCTCCCACTGCACTCGATGCTCAACTGGCCTGTGACTGAGCATTTCTATCTCTGGAACATGGCCTCCTTTGGAGTTTCCAAACCCAGCAGATTCCTGCAGCACACTGCCATGCTTCTCCTCCTGGAAGAAGAAGAAGGGGGTCTCCCCAGATCTGCCATCTGTGGGGGTCCCTCTTTAAAGAGCAGTGTCCCAACTGTGTCTCAGATCATGGTTTTAGGTAACCTTGAGCTGAGCCCCCTCCTCAGCTCTGTCTCTGCTGCCAGCTTCCTGCTTTGATACCTGGGAGCTCTGACACACTCAGACACCCCCAGTCTTTTTCTGACCCAGCAGTTCCTGAGACCACACTGTCTCTGCAAGAGCTCCGCCTGCTGCTTAGCCTCTGGAGTGACGTCCCTCAGTGAAGCAGGCTCCTAAAAGTTCCGATTTTGTGCTCTGCTGCTCTCTCACTTGCTGGGAGATGGCCCCTCTCCCCGCGGTCTCTCTTCCCATATATCACCTAGGATTCACTTCTCTGCATGTCCTACCTTCCAGAAAGTGGTCACTTTTCTGTTCCTAGAATTACTGTTCTTCTTCTTTTCTACCTCCTATTGAGTTTATAGGTGTTCAGAATGGTTTGATTACTATCTAGCTGAACTCCTGGGACCCGATGATATTTAGGTCTCCTACTCTTCTGCCATCTTGCTCCTCCCTCAAGCATCTGCCTTTGGCTCAGGTTATGATCTCAGGGTCCTAGGATTGAGCCCTGCATAGGGTTCCCTGCTTAGCAGGGAGTCTGCTTCTCCCTCTCCCTCTGCCTCTTCTCTGAACTTGTGCTCACTTGTTCTCTCTCTCTCTCTCTCAAATAAATTAAAATCTTTTAAAAAATTCATTGATCTGTACACTTAAAAGGAAAATTTTTATTGTGTATAAAGTGTACATTAGCAAACCTGATTAAAAATTCTACCTCCCTTGCAGAGAGACTGGGTGGCAGTTTGGTTAAGTACCTGCTTGAATTTGGCTCAGATCATGATCTCAGGGTTGTGAGATCAAACCTGGGCTCAGGCTCATACTGGTTGTGGAGCCTGCTTAAGATTCTCTTTCTCTCTTTGCCCTTCACCCCTCAAAATTAATTAATTAATTAATTAATTCTCCTCCCCCCAAAATAAGGAGATGACTAAGCTTACAAATTGTAAGCTCTTTCAAGAAAAGATGGCTTCTTAAATATATAAGGGCAGAACAAGCATATAAGTGCAAAGATTTACAATTACTGCTTGTACATTAAAATTTAACTGTAATGTATATTTTTCTTGTCTGGTCTTTTGAATCAGTGTAAACCTTAAAGAGGGATATTTTAATTAAATATAAGTCTCCAGAGGTGAATTAAAATAGCCAGAAAGAAAAACAAGAAAGACAGAAAATATGCTCATATCATCTACATTTAAAAAAATGCACTAGGATAAACAGTTTGATGTACAGTGAATAGCACATTGAGAATTACACAATCGTTTGCTGAAATGAGTCTCATTTATCTAACTCAGTATTCAGGAATAGACTTTTTTTTTAAAAAAACCCTCTTTTACTAAAAAGAGAAACATTACTGTGCTTATATAGTACACTGAGCTCCTCAGAGAAGAATACTAAGTAGAGGGTGGTATTATTTCCTGAGCACTGAGCTTACTTTTACAGTCATTATAATTGTTCCATTTATAATTGCTGGGATTTTCTCCATAAAGTACATCTTTTGTACATGTATTTGCAATTCATTAAAAGCACACCCTCATTTTGGGAAATGCCATTTTAGGGATCTGGGCATTGAACTTTTGAGAAGGCAACTATTTTGCCTAAATTACTGTGGCCTCGAGGCCTAGAAGGGATGAATAGCGATAGGGACTCCTGGTATGATGCCTTCTGTACCACACAGGGGCTCAGCGACTCTCCATGGATTACTTACGTGAGAGAGATTTTTTTTAATGGGCTTTATTTTTTTAAATTAAAATTCAATTAATTAACATATAATATAATTATTGGTTTCAGAGGGTAGAGATCAGTGATTCATCAGTCTTATTAATACCCAGTGCTCATTACATCCCCTACCCTCTTTAATGTCCATCACCCAGTTACCCCGTCCCCCTCCCCCTCTCCCCTCCAGCAGCCCTGTTCGTTTTCTATGGTTAAGAGTCTCTTATGGTTTGTTTCCCTTTCTGATTTCATCTTGTTTTATTTTTTCCTCTCTTCCTCTATGATCATCTGTTTTGTTTCTTAAATTCCACATATGAATGAGATCATATGATAATTGTCCTTACACGAGAGAGATTTTTAAGATTTTTATTTTGTGAATAGTCCTTTTGAGGAGGTCCTTCTACATGGGGGCCTGAAAATTATAGTAGAAAAATCATTAGGTTAGAAAAACATAATTTTACTTTACTATAAATTTTATAATCTAAAGGGGGAAAAAAAGGCCCAATGAAATTCTTTGTTAATATCCTTCAACTGCAACATATTGTCTTCATAAATGCAGTGCTTCTCACTGTTTTAATAAGCATTTCTGCCTCTTCCCTTGGGGTTTGTGGTGGTCGTCAGTAGCTATAAACTGTAAAGATGTGATGGGATGTTTCATCTCATTAAGATGCCATGCACCCAGGATTCCTTCGTCCTCCTTCCATCTGATTTGTGCTCCTCAAATATGACCTTTAAGGCCTTCGTTGCTTTGCACACACATCGCATTTCCCAAGGGTACATAATTAAGTAGGTCACATGTCTCATATTGCATATTAGTACTTGCCTTTCAACATGCATTTCCTCTGTTGTACTGTGGGAAAATTCCCTTTTTCATAAGCCATTCTTGCATAAGTTCTTGGCATTTTGTACAGAAGAAATGTCCTTGATATACTATGGGAACACTTAAGGTCATTTGGGATTTTATCTGTCATGAGAATAATTGGCCCCACATTTTCTAAGGAGTAGAGTCCACTCTACTAATTGTAGCATTGCCTTAGGTTTGTACTTCTAGGGGTATAAAAGAGCTCTCAAGGATCATAGTTGTAGTTATAACCTTCGCCAGCTGAAGTATGTCAATGATGTTTGAATAATGCTATCCATAAAATGTCACAACAAAAATTAAAAAAAAACATTTAAAATACAACTTGATAATCTTTGACATTAATAAATTGGCTTACATCAGTGCATATGTACCTGGTAGGGTTTCTATTAATTCCTCTTGGAAATGGTATTTACTCTGCATGCTGTAGGACTTTCCAATCAAATGAGTAAATAAATACACATGCTTATCTATGCTTAAAATAATTTTACTTTCATAACTTGAATAACTGAATGTGAGCTTTAGCAACAAGATAAAATTTCATTTTGCCTACTATAATTTTTGAATAGTAAAAGATTTAAAATATTTACTGCAAGTAGATTTTGGCAAAATCAGGATTCCTGGCTTTGCTTCTCCACTCCAGCATCACAATCCTTTATCCTTTGAAAATCAAGTAAGTTTCCTCCATCTAAGAAATCAACTGGCATAATCCTAGATGAAGCATTTGTGTCCTAACAAATAGGCCTATTTAATTAAGTTGGGTTGCATAACTAGTGACCTACTCCTTTTAGTGATGCTAATAAAGAGACATCCACAAAACACAATTGAGTTTTCGCATGATGATCATATTAAGAAATTCATAGGAGATGAAACAGTGGCAAAGAAGACACAAAACCTTACCCAACAGTGATTTTCAGATTCAGTGTGCATACAAATCACCTGGCGAATGTGTCAAAACATGGATTCTGATTCTGTCACTCTGGGGTGGAGCCAGAGATTTTTCATTTCTAACAAGCTCTCAGGAGATGCCCATGCTGTTTGGTGGGAAGGACCATGTTTTGAATTGCAAGTTTATAGACCATCACAAAATGACAGTTCACCATTTGTCTAGGTAGTGTGGTTTGGCCTACAGCTCTATGGCGCCATTCAGGGCTGAGCTGCCTCCTTTCGTTGTCCCTGAGGAAATTAGAGCAATGCACTGGGATACAAAGTGTGCCTTCTGGATTAAAACATACCACTTTGCCTTGTCTCTCTTTTATTCCCCTGCTAGAACTGGACTACAGCTATTGACTTTAGGAAGAGTGATGTGGATTCTATACTGAGATATGTTGATGGGTGACAGTCATGGGAATGTGTGGGACTCGGTGTCCTAATGGATGCAGTCAAAAAAGGTGATTCACTTGGGAGAGTGTAGGGGATGTGCAGAGTCTGTGTGTGTTTGTGTGCATGTTTTTGGGTGCCCATGTATGGACTTCTCACGGTTGAGTAGAATCATACTGCCGTGGGCTTCTTACTTTCATTTTCCCTCAAGAATGTGGACTGATGTGTTCATCTCCAATCTTACTGAGTACAGAGACCTCCTTTTTATTTTAAATTGAAGTGTAGCTGACCCAGGTGTTTCAGGTGTACAGCATAGTGACGGGACAACTCTATTCTGTACTCTATGCCTACTTAGTATAGCTACCAAGACCTTCTTTGTGATAGAAAAGTTATTAAAGAATTTTTTATTCAGTTGAAAATTCATTATCAAAACCTTTGAATTGAATTTGTCTTTAATTAATATTAAGACTATCTACATACAATTTTGGGGGGAAAATCCTCCCCAATCCAAAATGAAACTAGTATACCTATGAGAGACATAGTATTCATTCAACCCAGAGAGGAGTTTCTCTTTGCAGCCATGGTTTGGGAGACAATTAAGATGATCTGGCTGATGAACCTCTCACTTCATTCTACCATACTAGATCTCCTGTTTTGTTCTCCAGGATGACTAATTTCCTATGAAGGACAGAGAGCATGGAAAGACTGGAGATAATGAGCTTATACAAAATCTGGAAGAACTTGTGGGCCCTAGATTTATATATATTTTTTCCTTTATCTAAAAAAAACTTTTTTGAGTATAGTTGCATACCATGTTATGTTAGTTTCTAGTGTACAATGTAGTGATTCAACTTTTCTATGTTATGCTCTGCTCACCACAAGCGTAGCTACCATCTGTCACTATACAATGCTATTAGAATATCATTGACTATATTCCCTATGCTGTCTTTTATTCCCATGACTTATTCATGCCAGTTCTCTGTACAGAAAATTAGTATGTAAAAATAAGATATAAGGAATGTTTAGCTCTCTTTAACATGATAAATGATGAGGGACTGACAAAAAAAAAATCAACAATTCTGTTTCAAATCTTCTTACGAATATTTCCAGATTTTTTTTTTTTTTGCTTCTTTGTATTTGTCTGGGTGATGATGTTTCCTTATAAATAAATCAACAAAGCCAAACAGCAATATGTAAAGGCTTATCATCAAGATTCTGCTAACAACAGAAGAGATTTCCATGTTTTGAAATAGAACGAATCAGTTTTCAATCTGTGATGTGTGCTCCTTAACCAGTTTCCGTGTCCTCATAGTGACTTGCCTACTGTTTTCACCCTCCATTGTTACTAATGGCCATGAGACTGAGTTCTCACTAATGAAATGTGGGAAGAAATGTGTTCCTTTCCTGAGACTATCATCAGTAACTCCCCCACATGTCTGCATGTGCAGACATGTAAAATATCTCGTATATTTTGATTGGCTACAGAGGGAAGGAGCCATGGATGGAAAGAGTCTTTATCCATGATTGACCTTTTAGAAGGTGATCTGAGAAACAAACTCAATACTGAACTGTAAAGTTAGAGAAAATTAAACTTCTACTGTATGAGGGATTATACATTTTGGATTTATTTATAATGCAATAAGGCTACCCTAAGAAACACAGTGAAAAATGGGAAATCAAGTCTTGTTTTGATGTCCATCTTGGGGAGAGGGACTGGGCCTTCATCTTTGAGTATTTGGCAGATGGCCTTATATTAACAGGTGCTCCATAAACATTTGCTGAAAAGACTTGAATTTGGTACTACTCTCCAGATCCTGCTCCTTCTCCCAAGTCAGTGACCCAGAGATGAGAGTCGAAGAGCCCACATTCCACACAGACCTGTGTCCAGAAACAGTTTGGGCCTATTCCACTTTTAAAACTCTTTTCAGGTGTACTTGGCCTAAACGTGTTACAAAGGAACTTTTGCATGAATTTACCTGTCAATATTTTTTTGAATGACTTCCTTTCATCTTAATCTAAAAGATACTTTTATTTAGCAGTAAACAAAGGCTAACATCATTTATTTGGGATAATGTCTGTTTATTGGCTAGGAAAGAGGAGAAAAGGATTCCTTGTATTGTAAAATATATATTGGGCTTGGTTTTAGTCTCCAAGGACTTTGTGCTTTCTGAGAAGAGAGGGGAAATTATCTTCTGTGATAATTTCTAGAATCTTCTCTTCATACTGAAGAAGTCATGAGAGGCTGCTGAATCCTTCTGTTTCTTGGGGAACCACCCTCTGGCCTTGGTAGGCTAACTATACGAGATATTTTACATTGAGATTTTTTTTTAAACATCAAAATAGTGATATTTCAAAAAATATTTAAGTTTGTAATTAGTTATATTTGGTACCTAAATATGTTATATTAGGTACCTAAATATTTAATTTCCTAATTGTATTGAATACCTAAGTACTTTCTGCTTAGTAGAAATGGTTCCCACTTTTTGTAAACCTGTTCTTTAGACGTAAACAGAAACCACTAATGTGGTCTTAAAAATGCCACAATTGAGGGGCCTGGGTGGTTCAGTCAGTTAAGCAGCCAACTCTTGATTTTGGCTCAGGTCATGAGATCTGAGCTCTGCGTCAGGCTCCATACTGGGCGTGGAGCCTGCTTGAGATTCTCCCTCTCTCTCTCCCTCTCAACTCTCAAAAAAATAAAAGTAAATAAATAAATAACAGTAAAGTCATATAACTGTCAAATATATAAGAGATGGCAACATTTAAAAGGAAAGTCTTTTGTATTGGATGATGAAAGCATGCTCAGAAAGCATGCCAAAGAAGAGAAGGTACATACCTTGTTTTGCCTGATTATTGCCCTTATAGGATTCTTAAGCCAGATGTCTCTAGAATTGTGAGAAAGTACATCTCTAGTGGTGTGAGCCCTCACGTGTGTGATAATTGGTTAGGAGAGTCATGTGAACTACTGTTTCTCCCCTACGGTAATGTCAGCTCCTGGAGATTACGAGATTGTGTTTTGTTTACTGCAGTATTTTCCCAGGCATAGACCCTGCCTGGTATGAAGCAAGTGCTAAATAAAGACTTGTTGATGGATGAGAAGAAATAAGGAAATGTATCTCCACCTTACTCAGAAGGTATAATTTCCTTTTTAAATAACGTTCATAGTCATTTGCCGAACTGCTTTCTGGTTTGTCCTCATTCTGAGACAGTAGTGTGTGGAAGTTGAGAGCTGAGGCTCTGAACTTTGACAGACTTGGATTAAAACTCTGGCCATGGAATCACTGGCAAGTGTCATAGTGGACAAATTAATTCATATTCCTAAGCCTCAAGGAATTTCTTCATAAGACTGTTGGAAGGATTCAATTAATTATGTATATAATTTTATATATATGTATAGATATAATTCCTAGCTTAGTGCTTGACCATGTAAGTATGTAGTATATCATTATAATAATAATAATCATTAGTTGACATTAATAGGGAATAAACTGAAATTTCATAGACTCAGGTATCTTATAATTTTAAGTTGCTTTAAAATGAGATCCATCTGGGATAACATTTCTTTACTAAGAATTTCATTCAAGGAAACCCTTGGAAACCAGAAAATTCCCTACTATGGTATTTGCAGATCTATCTCTCTGTACCATGCATAAACCATGAGAATGCTGTACTAATTCCCTGCGGATTTCCGGGAGTTCCAAGTTATAAAATAAATTCAGCCCCATCTGATTAGCCTACCTCACCCACGGTGTCAAGGTGACTAGGCAAGCAACTGGCCTCTTGGTTCTTAGCCCTCCGGCTTACTGTGCCCTGATCTGTCAGCTTTACTGCCTCGCGAAAAGAAATTCTCTCTGTGCTCTTTATGTTGTGATCCAGTGCCTAAATATCACATTGGATATTGTGTGTCACTCAGGGAACAACATTTCAAAAACATAATTATTCGTTTGCATAAATTAGTATAACATGGAAACACAGATGAAAGATCTTGAGCTACTCTCCATCACCACTGCATATAAAATAATATAAAAGTGAAGGAAGATCTTTACAAATATGAGGCCATGTTTAGATAATAAAACTGGGGAACTGTGCCAAAGAAGGCGGCAAGAATGGTATGTCTTTAGAAGGCAAGACAAGTATTCTTGATCTGTTTTATTATTTTGTTCACTGAACATAAAATAGTTATTAGACTTCAATAAATTCATTCCTAACCTCAATCCCTTTAATTTTCTTCTAAACTATTTCTCAACCATGAGGTAAAACAGTTTTGGGGTTTGGAGACAGAATATGTACTATATATTGTATTAAAATCTCGGCTTCTTACTCTGGTGGAGGAAATCTTGCCTCTTCTACCTTCCCACTCCAGGCTCTGCCCCTATGGATTCTTTTCTGTTCCTCAAAAATAAAGCTGAGGAGCATAGCTGCTCCTTTGGCCTAGGAAAGCACTTTCCCTCATCTGTTGATGACTGGTTTCTTTGCAGAGGCTTTCCTAAATCCCTGCTCACGCATCAGCCTGGCTTTATTCTTTGCCCAGCATGGATATTTTGTGTGTGTGTGTGAGACCATTCACTGATGAACTGGCCATCTCCTATCCCATTAAAAAATAAGCTCAGGGCACGCCTGGGTGGCTCAGTGGGTTAAGTTTTGCCCTCAGCCCAGGTCATGGTCTCAAGGTCCTGGGATCGAGCCCTGCATCTCACTCTCTGCTCAGCAGGGAGCCTGCTCCCCACTCCTCTCTGCCTGCCTCTCTGCCTCATGATCTCTCTGTATTAATATATATATATATATATATATATACATGTATACATATATATATAAAAATAAGCTCTGTGAAAACAGGACCCTGTTTATTTTGTTTGCTGCTGTATACTCAGTCCCTAACACAGTTCTTAGTATAACCAACTGGATGCTAGTAAATATACAGGAAATGTAATCAAGGCAATTACAATCAAGGCAATATATTAACTTTATTGTTAGTATCCCTTCTCAGTCTTGGATGATCCAAGTTCTGATTTCCAAATTTTCACTTGAGTCTGAGATATTACAAATTCTGACTTCCGCAATTACAGAATGATATATAATCTTAACATGTAATATTAGGCACTGAGTACTAATACATACTGATGTTGGCCACTAAGGTCCATGAGGGGCTCCATGGGAGAGCACTGGGCTAGGAGACTCAGGAATGGGGATTATGGTCTTATTACTAGAAGTTCTTCTACTTTGGTGTTCTTGGGGAAGTACACACAGGAAGACCCCAACAAAGAAAGGCAAGGACAGTTTTATTGGTGGAGTGGTTCTGGCACCTCGGATCCCAGTGTGGAGTTGCTAAGAAAATGCACTAGAACAAGAGATGTGTGAGGGGCAGGAAGCACCATTTGACGGTTTTATCTCCTCTGGCTCAGATGAAAATCTTAGAATCTTATCACTCTGGCCAACAACAAGATACAAATGGTGGTAAATGCCTGCAACGTCACAGATGGACATTGACTCAGCTCCTTCTGTATGAAAGAGGCCCTTTGCTCTTTTACTCGTCGAGACACATGGATTTAGAAAGAACTGCACACAGTAGTTATATCCCCGTCTAAATTGTGGTGCAGATTCTTAAACAGTTACACATTCATTTACCAGATGACTTAGCAACCCCACTTCTAGGAATTTACCCCAGATAAATGAAAACATGTGTTCCCATGAAGACTTGTATTTGAGTGCTCCTCACAGATTTATTTATAATGGCTAAAAATTGAAATCAAGAAAATATTTGGTATTGGGGAATAAACAAATCGTAGTGTATCTATATAATGAGATATTACTTAGCCATAAAAAACTCCACTGATATATGTAATATCACAGATGAATCTTGTTCTTCTTCTTCTTCTTTTTTTTTTTACAGATGAATCTTAAAAACATGCTTTGGATAGAAGAAGCCAGGCCAAAAAAAGATGACATGCTGTATGATTTCATTTTATGATATTCTAGGGAAAAAGAACTATAGTGACAGAAAGTAGAGGATTTGTTGTCAGGAGCTGAGGAGCTTGGAGAGGGTTGGGAGGAAGGAGAATGTTTGCACAAAGGAATGTGTCATTTTTGGAGTCGTGGGAAATGTTCACAATAATGGTCGTGGGTACACAACAATATACGTTTCTCAAAGCTCATGGAACTATACACTTCAAACTGAGTTTTATTTTATATTAATCATACCTCAACAAAACTGGTTAAGTAAACACTATATATGTGTGTGTGTGTGTATATATATATATATATATACACATATAGGGTATACATATAGGATATATATATATCCCTATAAATACTCTGGAATCTGATAAAAGATATTAGTATTTCTTCCTTTTGAAGAAGAGGGAGGGGAGGAAGAAGGTAGACTTTTTGTTCCTATTTTAAAGAACAGCCTCTGGGGCATGTTCTAGCAAAATTACAATGGGTGACATACTTTCTGTTTCACTCAACATGGTTCTGAATGGTCCTTCTCATTTCACATTTTGTAATTACAAATTCTTCTTTGTGTTCTTCAGTGACATGTTTTCTGACTAGGAATTTTTTTCCCCCAATAGTACTGGGGGATGCGGAGGGGGCGTGAGAGGGGGAGTCAGTTGCTGCAGGGTTCCGGTTCTTCCTATGAAATAGGAAGTGGATAGTCAAGGATTTTCATGGTTTGTTCATGTGTGCTAAGTTGTCGTCCAAACTTCTTATGGTTTGACCTGATGTGTCTCTTACACTTTTGAGTGTCTCCAACAGGAGCCCTTCATTTGGAAAAAAGTCCAAGTAGATGGCCATCTGGGTAATGCCTGTGTGAATAAGCCTGTGTATTGGTCCCTTTGACTTACACCTCTAAGCAGGGCACTTCCATTAGTGAGTTTCGTTAAGGTCATGCTATTCATAGATATGAGGATTTTAGGTCTTTGAGCAAACTTTGCTTGAGTTTTGACCTCAACCTGACTTAATAAGGATTTAATAGTAGATAACAAAGGGCAAAATCTGTTCTGCCTCTTAAATTCATGCTTTGTGCTCTGTTTCTCTTTGATTGTCCCTGTTAAATATTTGTATCGATCTAACTTAAATAGTTGAAAATCTGATGGGGTCAAGGAATAAGTAAAAGTCAACCCACAGCAGATGTGTGGTAACTTCAGTCAGACCTTCTCTGGGGTATTAAGTACCTCTCTCGGTGCCTGGTAAGTCTTCATTTCCCCAAAACAAGGGATGCCATTCTAGATTTACTGTAGTAGAGAAAGGTATGGCCACTTGAAACGGGAGATATCTTCAATTAAATAAGCCAAGCTTATTTATCATCCCCTCCTCATTGAAGGAAGGGATGTGGAGATTCATATCCTCTTCCATTTTCTTTTATGGATTATAAAATTCCAAATGTGTGGGAAATTATTTTATTATGCTGTGGGTCCCGGTTTTGAAAAATTTTCCTCTTCAGGATTAACTTCGTAGGGAAGAAGGTTATTCCTAGTCCCAATCTTCTTAATTTAAAGGAAACAGCTATTTCTGACCACTGCTAAATCCCTTAAATGCTGCCAAAATTTGACCACACCCAGTCCGAACTCTATCCAAACCGGGCCGCTTCTGCCATCTAGTGACCATCTTTCTGAACTACATGCGTAGGGCATTACCTAGTCTGGTCGGCTCAAGTGTCAAGATTTTTAATTTAATGTAATTTAATAAATTAAATTACAAATAATTTAATGTGTCATGTGATTAGTTTTGGCCTTCATGTCCTTTCATTCCTACCTCCTGTCTGTGTGACGTTGGGAAAATTATGTGATATTTCTGTGACTTAGTTGATTCATCTGTAGAATGGGAAGAAACCTGTCTCTTACACTTTTCATGAGGTTCATATGAGATAATATATGGAAAATGCAGAGCAGAGTGCCTGGCATAAGGAAATCCTGAAGAAAGATGTGATAGTATTGTATTTATAATTATGCAAGTCCAGAACTAAAAAAAAATGGGCCAAAGCATGGAAAATCAAGTTACGATATATGGAGTATTTCAGAATAAATTAAGTATATAATATTTAAAGCTTGGAAGAAAATCCACTTTATTTAGGCTTTTCGTGTATGCTGCCAACAAATGCATTATTGCACTTGCCTCATTCCAAGCCTTTCCCCACCTCATGCTGAATGTTCCCGTCACAGCAGACAACTCATTACTCTGCATACATTTTAATGCCTTTCTTCCTTTTTCTGAAATAGTCTCCCTCACATTTTTACATTTCACAGCCTTAAACTCCCAACTCAAATGCCAGCTTCCCATATACACTCCTCTAGCGCTGTCAGGTGGAGTTAACTGCCGTGTAGCCTTTAATCTCGTCTTCATTAGAGCATCTGACAGAGACAGCTCTACTGGAGAGAAGCGGGAATCCGGTGTGCGGGGCCATGTAACTAGGCGGTGATCTGCCCGCTGTGGGAAACTGTGTATTGTCTTTGTATCTTCTCCCCCTCAAGCCAATGCCTCACACAAAGACTTCACACAATCGTGCTCCATAGAAGCTTGCTAAATTGAAATATGAGTTGAGCAAATGTCTTAGAATGCCTTTTTAAGAAGGCTGAATAACTCATAGAGGCTTCTAATGTACGTTGAAGTAAATCGGCCTACTGGTTTGAGTTGGCAGGGTTAGTCCCATCAAAACATGCTTTTGGCATACAAAATAAGTAATATCTCTTTTTAAAAAAAGATTTTTATTTATTTATTTGACAGAGAGAGAGAGAGAGAGCTCAAGCAGGGGAAGCAGCAGGGGGAGAGGGAGAAGCAGGCTTCCTGCTGAGCAGGGAGCCTGATACTTGGCTCGATCCCAGGATCCTGGATCATGACCTGATCCGAGGGCAGACACTTAACGGACTGAGCCATCCAAACGTCACCAAAATAAGTAATATCTTAATAATAATAGCAATAATAGAGTTCATTAAAGAACATCTGGAAATTACTAAAAATGTAAAAAAAAAATCATGGCTCCCCTACCCAAATAGTCATATTTGATCTTTTTTCAGTGTTTTTTCTATACATTGTTTTTACTATGGTTGTGATCCTAATCTGCTTGCAGTTATATACCCTGATTTTTTTTTAAGATTTTATTTATTTATTTGACAGACAGAGATTACAAGTAGGCAAGAGAGGCAGGCAGGGAGAGAGAGGAGGAAGCAGGCTCTCCGCGGAGTGCTCCTCACAGATTTATTCATAATGGATCCTCACAGATTTATTCATAATGGCTAAAAACTGAAATCAAGAAAATATTTGGTGTTGGGGGCTCAATCCCAGGATCCCGGGATCATGACCTGAGCTGAAAGCAGAGGCTTTAACCCACTGAGCCACCCAGGCGCCCCTATACCCTGATTTTTTTTTTTAATTCATTTTATGCCATGTGTATACCCTGATTTTTAAGCTTAACATACTGGAAGTATTTCCCCCTCATGCTATATACACATCAAAAACAATTTGAAGAACCAGAAGCCCACTGAATAAATGTACCATAGTGTCCTTAACATCACTGTAGTTTAGACAGTTAGCTTGTTTGTATTTTTTTTTTTTTCTTCTTATATGTAATAACACGAAGTACATCTTTGGGCATAAAGGTTTTCCTTTGCCTGGCATTATTTGCTTTTATGAGTCCCAGAAGTATAATCCCCCACTGACTGAATACCTTATTATAGCAAGCCCTGAGGGACACAGAATTGGTTTTAATCAATGAGTTTTGGCTTCTGATGGCTCCAGGCCACCATTATGAACTTCAACTGCCCAGAACTTAACTGAAGATGTGAAGAAAGGCTTTAGAAGATTGGGCTGAGCAAGCACAGAAGACGTAGTGTTCTCTAAAACCATTCGCTGATATTAAGTTGCTTTATTTTTTATTGCTTGTTTGTGCATGTGCATTTGTGTGTGTATTTTGTCATTTCATTTTATAAGTGAAACCCTCCAGCCCATTATGCGTTAGCTGATTTTATATCTTTCTTTTGCAAAGAATGATTTCTTTGATTTCTGGATTTACTCACTTATACATTTATTAATGCATTTTACAAATATTTATGGACATTTACTCCATGCCAAACACTTCTACTAGGTGTTACATAACCAGACATTAATAAGGCACATTCTTAAAAACGGTGACAATGTAGGACAAAACTTAACTTTGACAGAAGTAAGACTAGTATGGCTTTAGAAGAAAAATGGGGGAATTTTTCTGTCTGGGGTAATAGGAAGACTTTACAGAGGAGCTTCTACTTGCATCTTGAGTGATGTAGGAGTTCAACTGTTGGGCGTCCGGTGGATTCCAGTCAGAGAGACCAACCTCTTCATGGGTGTGAAAGGGAATGATATGGAAAAATTGAAAAATTCTTTGTGGCTGATGAGGAGGCTTATATGGAAGGAAAGAGCAGGAAATCATGTGGTAAAGATAGAATGAGGCTAGATAATGAAGGGTTTCTTGTATGTTTATATATATATGTATTTAATTTATATCTATATTTATATATACATAAATAGATATATTTAATTTATATCTATTTTTATATTGCAAGCCAAGAAATTAATGCTTAATATATAATAACCCATTAGGAGTCATTTAAAGCTTTTTTCCTCTTCTTCATCTTCCTCTTCTTCTTCTTTTTCTTCTAAACCAAAGGAGTGGCATTAAAATGATAGTATTTAGGAAATGGGACTTTATGCCAGGCATGTTACTTGGATATTTTACATAAGAAGTTTTTACAACAATGTTATGAGACAGTAGAGTTGTTTCCTTGAATAATATGGGAGAGGAAAATAAGACTTAAAAGAAGTTAAGTAATTTGTCCAAAGCCACACAGCTGGTAAATGGCCAAAGGGAGGTACAAACCTGAGTACTGTCGACTGCGGAACCTCTTAATCACTGTGGTCTATTCCCTCTTCAGTGACATATTTTAGAAAGATGGCTTTGGAGTCTGGAGGGAGGTAACTAGTAGTTGAGGAGAGAATGAGAGAGACAGAGAAGTCAGAGAGCCCATTTGTGAAGCTATTGCAAAAATGCAGGACAGAGGTGATGAGGGCCCAAACTTGGAGAGACTAATGGAGGCTGAGAGATGGGAAAAACAACAGCTCTAAGTATAAGGCTTGGATAACAGAAAACCACTGCAATTCTGGAAAAAATAGATTCATTTCATTAAAAAGACTGAAAATTCCAATTGTGGCACCTGTCATTTGGGGACTATCATAACGTTCTAGAAAATAGTTGTCCCTCTCTGAGACTGATCTGAGGTAAATGACATTTCTTTCAAAAAATCTGGCATAATTTCCTTTTGAATCATAGGGTTGTCTTTCATATACAGAGGAATTGTGTTCAAGGAAAATTCTTTATTCAGGCATTGCTTCAATATATTGCTAGATCCTGGGGTACAAAGAGATGAATGGACTAAAAACTTTCCCTTAGAAATTTCCCAGTCAAGAAGGGTTGGTACAGTTAGGACAAAATAATCACACTGCTGATAAAATGTACCCGATGTCCTGAGAGGTGTTGTTGAGGCATCCCGAGAGCCCCCGGGGAGGGGACAGAATTTCTGGTTGTGGCATTTGGGCAAAGTCTGCCAACAGTCTGTGGAGAGAGTCTGCATTTAAGCTAGACAAGAAGCATTTGGGGAGGGAGGTGGAGTGAGAGGTGGTGAACCCCAGGTAGAAAAAAAAAAGAGAGAGAGAGAGAGAATCATCACAGAAGGAGAAGGCAAGAACTGGGCATCTGTGGGGAGAGCAGAAGTCAAGTTTAGTTTGGTGGTTGCAGAAGGAGCGTGTCAGCAAAGGGAGGGAGGTGAGGCCAGCAGAATGCCAAAGCAAGCCGTCACATATGGTAGACTAGGGCAATATGGCTGACACTAAGTAAACACTCTGGATGAAGGAAAAGTTTTTTATTGCGAATCGCTGGGTTAGAAATCCTTCTGGATCCTCGAACCTCAAACATCCACAATAGTCTTCATGGTGCCTGGCAGATGTGCTGCAGCTGTGAATGAATGACTTTTGTTCTTCCTGCTATAGGTACGATAGAGAAGGAGACCTTCTTTCCAGCAAGAAGGAGACCTACTTTCCACCTTCTAAAAAAAAAAAAAAAAATAGCCAAAATTAATGGCTACCAGTGAACTCTGGAGTCAGGAATGGCTCCAAGTCTCACTGAGGACAAATGATCAAGCCTCTTGCTTCAAGCCCTCTTTCTTCATTTTCAATTGGGAACAAAATTAGAACCTACCTAGGAAGGTTGTGACATTTTAAAAGCCTGGCATACAAAGCATTACAGTAGGCTATTATTCGGGAACTGTTAGAATTCTAATGTAGCAACCAGAGTTCTTTTCTTAGGCTTCTGGCAACCAGCAGACCCATCAAGATGTTATTCTACCTTATCCTCACATCTGTCCTCCTGACATTTTATTTCACTCTTCAGAATGCATAAAGCAAAGAATCCTAAACATAAAAAATCATCACTTTTCCTTGCCCTAACTGATTGAAACCCTTTTCACATGACAGGCTTCAGTGGGCACTCTCACTAGCTGCCTGCTGGACCCTGTCAGCTCTTCCCGCATGCTGCCCGGGCCATCTGCTACGCGCCACAGCGAGCCATATGGAACCTAGCCCCCACTTCTCTGGAAATGCCTGGCTTTTTCCTTCTGTGGGTTCTGTGCTTAGCCGTGCTTCCTAGGTCAATGGAATACCATGGTTTAGATAACAGTTCTCTTATCTTCCATCCTTGGAAGGACAGTCAATGTCTTAAATTTTATCAGGAGAACCTTTAGATGGCGCATCAACACTCATGCTAAGTAGTGACCAAACACTTCACTAAAAGCCCTGTGACATTTGTGACACAAGATAAATAATTCAGAAATCACGGTCCTGTTATTCTTTCCTATAACGCTCCCTCTTCTCTACAAAGGGAGTAATATTATATTTGCTTTCCTTCTTTCCTCTAATACTTTTAGCTGCAATTATCTTCCTCCAAGCTTAGAACAGCAGGTACAGCCATGCTGAGATGATTAGTTCTTAACTGTTGCAGGTTATTAGCTGTGCAGAAAATTATATGCAAACCAAGATATGGTTTGGCTCCTACTGTGATAATCTCCATGAGATTTACAAATATCAAGGAGATTTCTAAGCTCTCCTTAAAACTCCTAGCAAAAATGCTTGTCTCTTCAAAGTAGGCGCTTAAATTAAACCTTAATCAGTTTTCAAAAATAACTTTTGAGGATTTTGTCTAAATAAAAGTGTCAGGTTGCTTACTTAAATATACTTTTTAATGAAACAGGAAAAAATGTCTTAATGGAACAGAGGTAAAAGGAAGCAATTTTTGCTGATTTTCAGCAAAACCATGAAGTGAGACAAGCAGTTTTCAGCTGCCATAACATCTTTTCCACGCTTCTCAGTTTTTCTTCCCACCATGGCCCCAAGCCACTTATAAATCATATTTTTTCTACCATAAGAAAAAATGTATTAAAACACTAGGATATGAGTATAAATTAATTTAAAAAATGTCAGACCCCTGAAGATAAACAAAGGACATGTTTTAATAAAAGCACTTCTAAGGAAGAAATAAGCAATTCACCTTCATTTTCATGGGGGAATAATTTCGCTCTTCTATTCATTTTCTCGTAGGCAGCGATTCTATTTCCATAAAAAAAAAAAAAAGCTCTTTTCCTTCCAGTTCTTTCCAAAACAGAGTCAACATACTTAAATTCCTGTTAACTTTGTCTTTCCCAAAGCATTTACCATATATTGCCTCATAATGTAGCTATTTGGGTCCTACTTAAAAGATAGAAAGCTCAGTTAACTGTCTGTTTTTCTTTGTATGCACAATTGCAGACCCGATGCCTGGACCTACTACGTGTGTATAAATGAATCTGTGCTGAATGATCTTGAAAAGTCCAACATTTACTACAGAACAGAGAACTTGGCATGGACGGAAGGGATCTCCGGAGTCAATTGCGTCAAAGTTAGATCCTACATTTGAACACAAAAGGGTCTCCTTATATTTTTGTGGTTCTCAACCTTTTATGTTTATACGTGCTTTAAATTTTTAAGTTTTTGGTGACCACTTTCAAAGGATTAACAAAACAAATCAAGCTAAACATTTCAGCACTGAATACAACCTTACCTAATATTTTGTAGTCAAGGACCCAGGGCAAGCTCCCTGGGATGGCATTGGCACAGGAGTACTTGACTCCGCCCCTTGCCCTGTAATCTTCATCAGTGTCCCCCTTTGCTGCAAGCCACCCCAAACAACACACAGTTGAAATAAAAGATGGATCCTGCTAAGCAGACTCCGTTTGCTTGTCTACTATCTCTTCCTTCTAAGCAGACAGCCAACCTACTTAAGAAATTCAGTAGTCATTACTGGTTAATTTAATTTAATCAACTTAAATTTTTATTATTCTATTATTTTAAATTTAATTTAATTTTATTATTATAATTATTAATTATTATAATATTTATTATAATTTTATTATTATGTTCAATGTACATCACTAGTTTTTGATGTAGTGGTCAATGATTCATTAGTTGCCTATAATACCCAGTGCTCAGCACAATACATGCCCTCCTTAATGCCCATCACCTGGTTATCCCATCTCCCCAGGCCCCTCTCCTTTGCAACCCTCAGTTTGGTTCCCAGAGTCCAGAGTTCTCCAAGTTATTCCTTATGTTCCACATATGAGTGAAACCATATGATAGTTGTCTTTCTCTGACTGACTTATTTCACTCAGCGTAATCCCCTCCAGTTCCATCCATGTTAACATAAATGGTAAGATTTCATCCTTTTGATCCCTGAGTAACATTCTATTGTATATACGAACCACATCTTCTTTATCCATTCATCTACTGAAGGGCATCTCGGTTCATTCCACTGTTTGGCTCTTGTGGACAATGCTTTTATGAACGTGGGGGTGCAGGTGCCCCTTCTTTTCACTATGTCTGTGTCTTTGGTGTAAATACCACTGGTTAATCTTAGATACACTGCTGCCTATTTAATAATGGTTTATCTGCCCTGCCCAAGCTCTTCTATATATTCAAAAGGCAATATGCTCTCACATTCCACTAAACATTCTTTCATGGCACTGATGATTGTGCCTGCCTTTTACCTTCAGCCAAGTACCCCTATTCTACCCATGTTACACACTCAATGCAGGGTTCTGGTGGACAGCCATCTCTCTAATAACATTACTAATTATAGCAAAAATGCAAGAAAAGCAGGGAACCCGTGAGAGGTCCACAGTTCTCCACTGACCCAGTGGACCGCAGAAGCTGGGTCAGTCACTGTGAAGAGGAGTCAGTTGGCATCTAAGACTCCCCTCAGAACGGAATCCCTTTGATTTCCTTGTCATGATTCTTCATACTGCCCTACTCAGGGGCAGACCGAGATTCTGTGGGCTTGAACCTTAAATAATTTGGGAGTTCTTTATGAAAAACAATAAAAATAACAAGTACAGAATTAGTTACAAAATACTGATTTCCACTGAAAAAAATCACAACAAATGACACACTCTAAAAAGCTCACATATACCCCAAACATCACAAAACCTACAAAAATAATAAAAGTTTTCAAATTAATTAAGTGTTGAATGCAACTTTGTGATAATACTTTCCTACTATTTTCGGCTGCCTACTCTCTGGTTACTTCTTTATATGACATATGGTGAGGTTTCTAGGCATTTCCATTTTACTCAAGCAGGGCCAATTTCAAATACTCATGTGTTGACAGTACTCATTACCCAATTAGCTGTCACTAACAGCCTTTACCCAGTTAGCTGTCACTAACAGCCTTACAGTAGCATATTATAAATCTCAGTGTTAGTTATTCCCCATAAAATCAGCAAGAAAGTTACTATTTATTGGTGTGTTGATATAATTTACTACTCTTTACTAATTTGCTGATCAAATAATTGAAAAACGTACTCATTTCTTTTCAAAAATGATCTCTTTATTTTAGATAATTGTGGCTTTTGATATGATCTGAAGTTTTATCGACTTTTTAAAAAAATTTTTTAAAAATTTATTTATTTGTCAGAGGGAGAGAGAGAGAGCGAGCACAGGCAGACAGAGTGACAGGCAGAGGCAGAGGGAGAAGCAGGCTCCCCAACGAGCAAGGAGCCCGATGTGGGGCTCGATCCCAGGACGCTGGGATCATGACCTGAGCCGAAGGCAGCCGCCCAACCAACTGAGCCACCCAGGCATCCCATTTTATCGACTTTTTAATAAATTAATTGAGTTGAAATTTTTTTTCTGTCTTTGAACACATACTATAGATTCTTTTTTTTTTTTTTTGACAGAGAGAGAAAGAGAGAGCACAAGTAGGCATAGGGCAGGCAGAGAGAGAGAAGCAGACTCTCCGCTGAGCAGGGAGCCCGGATGTGGGGCTTGATCCCACAACCCTGGGATCACGACCTGATCCAAAGACTGAGCCACCCAGGCACCCCCATACTGTAGATTCTTAAAGTATTATTGTTCCCATGCTCTATGTCTTGAATAGCTTTCTAATGAATGTATTATCCCACATCCAGGGTTGTTAAAGAAAGTCACAAACTGTTAAAGAAAAATCCAAGTTACTTGTGTTTTTACAATGCTTCATCTACAAAACAAGAATGTGTTGCAAAATTTGAAGTAGTCAACAATTCCGGGTACTGCAGATTCCCCCCCTCTATCAATGAGATTAAGTGAAAGAGCTGCATAGTGCTCATATTCTGCAATTAATTCATCTCTTAAAGAGCACTTACAGCCATTTGTCTTCACCAATGTCATATGCTAATCTCCATATGAAGTATTTTACCCGCAGTACTTCTTTTTATGTCCACCGCTATCCTATTAGTTGTGACTATAATAACTATTATCACCTCCACTTTACAGGTGAAACTGTGAGGCTTGAATGTATAGCTAGCAAATGATTGAGCCAGAAGTAATGGTCAGAAACTGAATCTAGGGCTCAAGCTCTTAACCTACTTACGATCAGATTTCTTTCTTGCTTTCTTCGATTGCTGTATTGATAGAAGTGAGATTTGGAAGGAGGAAATGTGTGCCCTGAAATACCTGAAATATTGGCATTGCCCTAGCTTAAGGATATGTATGGCAAGAAAAACACACTTAGCAAAGCTAAAAGGGTGCATATTTTTCCCTCCCCTTTTTCTAACGATTTATTGGATCACAGTAGCCATTTTCAGCCTCTGAGACTGCAGAGGGAGCAAGGAGGCTTTAAGTTCTCACCACTTTTGCTAGCTATACAAGACTAACCTAGTGCAAGGAAGGCAGAATCTTGGATCTTTCCCCTGGCTGTGACCTCTGTTAAACTCTGTCACCAGACTTGGGTACAGCTTCCTTCTCTATAAAATTACAGAGAACTACACTAAGTGGTCTCTTAGGTCTTTTCCAGCTCTAAAATTCCATGAAGCTCAAATGCAGTGCCAGTTTAAGTGGGAACAGCGGGTGTACCTAGTACCAAAGACATTTATTTTTTTCATTTATTTTTTTGAGAGAGAGAGTGTGTGTGTACAAGCACAGGGAGGGGCAGAGAGAGAGAGAGAAGCAAACTCCTGGCTGAGCAAGGGAGTCCAATGTGGGACTCAATCCCAGGACCCCAGGATCATGATGTGAGGCAAAGGCAGATGCTTAACTAACTGAGCCACCCAGGTGTCCCTATTTTTTTTGTCTTTAGTTGCTAAACTCATACTATTTAGATACAGAGTCATATACTGAAAGACAAACCAAACTATTCTCTCTTCTCAAATATTCTGATTTATCAATTACCCACAAAATTAAAATGAAGGGGCTTTGATATTAATAAGCTGTATTGTGCATAAGTAAGGATATTAGGGAGGTGATCCATTGATAAAACAATAATAATAATAATGATGATGGCCTCACTTGAGTTCATATTGGTTTATGGCAATCTGTAAATCCAATTTGGAAAATCAGTCATATTGAGGCATGTTTACAAATAAATGCTCCTGACAAAAATTATAAATGATCAATAAGCTCATGAAAAAGTATCAATATCACTGAGAATCAAGGAAGTGAAAATTAAATCAAAGCAATATAATTTTCTATCCCCCAAACGATAGAGATGTTTTCTGCCTCTCACTCCTTAACTTGACATCAAGCTGACCCTGCCTCCGGCACCAGGTGGAAGGATCCCAGCTGAAGGTGCTCTCAGCTCTAGGTCTGCAGACCTTCCTACTGATTGAGGGCTCTGACTGGAGTCCCAGACTCTCTCTCCTCCCACAGCGGGATGTGTATCCAGCAGCCAGCATCAACCACCCTTTCAGATCTTCTTCCCACCTGGGACAGGCTGGGAATCTAGTGTTGCTTGGTCTGAACAGATTTAAGGAGATTTTCTCAGGAGGACCTGAAAACTACCAGAGCCTGCCCTCATCCTACAGAGTCCCTTCAGTTGAGGGCTGTGGTCACCCAGAAAAGGCAGAGGCTTCCTTAGTCTCTCTTATCTCCTGGAGCAAGGAGCTTCCCTGGGCAGGTGTGGGTCAGCATGGACACTACTGGGGATTCCAGCTTTGCTCCATCCAGGGGCAAAGGGGTGGGGGGATGGGGAGAAACTACTTAATGGGTGAGATGTTTTACTTTGGAGGGATGGAAATGTTTTGAAATGAAATAGAGGGGGTTGTTACATAACATTGGGGATGTACTAAATGCCACTGAATTGTTCACTTTAAAACAGTTAATTTTATGTTATCTAAATTTCACCTCAAAAATTTTTTATTTGAGTAGAGACTATCTTTGAGTGGCAGCATCATGCATAATTTCTCTTGTCTTATCTTCATTTAAAAATTGTAAATTGGGAATGACATTGTTTTAGTAATTAGGAAAGAATTGTAAAAAAAAAAATTAACCTCCAATAAACTTAAATTTAAAACTACACTTGAAGGCAGCTGACAAAAAGGCTAAGAAAAATCTAGATATCATTCCACACACTTTGAGAAAAATACATCTTCAAAAAATATATGAAAAACATAATATGTATCATTTTCATCTCTGTTCATTAACAAATTTCTTTTCATGTATGGCTTCCCAGAACTCTTTTAAGCAAAGAAGAATGGCAGCAGGAAAGTTCATAGACTTAATTTAGAGCAAGTGTCTTTTGGGGAAAGGAGAGGTGGTAAGAAGGGATGGGATTATTGGGATAAAAAGGTTAATTCAAATCTACTTTTAAGAAAGAAACAACTAGCCATTTGGAGGATGAGAACAAAGTTCACTTTACAGCTGTGTTTGTTTTCCCTCTCTTTCTCTGCCAGATAGAGGATTGAGAGAAAGTAAATGCACAATACTTTTTTGCTTGCTTCTTTTAATCATAAAACTATTCCCTGAAGACTTTAGCTAGAGCAGTTGAGTTTGGATTTGGACAAATTAGAGAAGCAATAAAGGAGAAGGAACTGCACTTCTTGCTGCCTCTAATTTTCTTCTGTAATGAGTTTCCTGCTTAAATGTGCATGCAATTTGTCCTTTTTCCTTACGGGAAAATATGTGCAGTAGCAAATCTTTCAGGGGGCTACTTTCCTCGTAGAGTTCATTTTGTCCCATTGGGGAAAAACCCTTACAGTTAGTGCCAGTCCAGCCCTACTGTGGGAAACATTTGGAAGAACATGGAAGGTGTTGTTGAAAAGAATAATAGATCAAGGGCTTTTATTTTTCTATGAGCTACTTATAAGAAAACCATAGATATCTAACATGCAAAGAAAAATGATGGCTGAGAGTGTTTTGCAAAGTGTTTGTGGACTGCCTAAATCAAAATGTCCTCATTATTGCCCAAAATACAAATAGTCGGTTTAATCCTTGAACTACTGAAACAGAAACTATTGGAGGTGAGACAACATTAAAAAAAAAAATACACATAGGGACATCTTGGTGGCTCAGTCTGTTAAGTGTCTGTCTTTGGCTCAGGTCATGATCCTGGGGTCCTAGGATCAAGCCCACATAAGGCTCCCTGCTCAGCTAGGAGTCTGCTTCTCTTTCTCTCTCTCCGCTCTCCCACCCCTCCTCAGGCTCTTGTTCTCTCCCTTTCACATTCTCCTTCTCTCTCTCTCAAATAAATGAATAAAATCTTTTTAACAAACACATGTAAACACATTCTAAGTCAGAGGTCGATGAAGCATGAGCAGAGGACCAAATCCAGCCCACTGCCTGTTTTTATAAATAAAGTTTTAATAGCACACAGCTATACTCTGTTGCTGCTTTCCTAGGAAGATGGCAGAGATAAGCAGTTGTGGCAGAAGCTCTATGGGCTTGTAAATCTTAACTGTTTACTGTCTAGCCCTTTGGTGAAAAAGTTCACCGCGCCTGCTCTAAACTACTGCCTCTCAAACTTTCATGTGCATAGGAATCACTCAGAAATCATTTGAGAAAGATTTTGACTCAGTAGGTCTGTCAGGGGGCCTGAGATTCTTTTTCTCTCAAATCTCCTATGTGATGCTGATGTTGCTATTTTGTAGATCACATTTAGTACCATGGTCTAGAGTGGTTGTTCCCAGAATATGACAAATGTAAATTCTTAACTCCAACATAAGTCTACCAGGTTAGAAATTCTGTGGGTTGGACTCAGCAATCCATGTTTTATCAAGCCTTCCAGGGGATTTCTGATGCATTCCAAAGCTTGAGAACCACTTGTCCAGATTATCCTTATGTAAACTAAAACTATCTTCAAAGAGCCTGAAATTATATGTTTATGTTAGACTCCATTATCATTGATTTTCCTAAACATAGTATATATTGTTGATCATAATAATCAGCAGGGAAGGAGACATGCTGTATGAAATTGCCGCTTAATAATCTGATTTATTAATTCCATGTGTATCCAGAATGGCAGCCTCAAGTAACTAAAATTTTAAATATGTCTTCTTTGGTTTATTCTAGTTTAATTAATATTTACTTTCGGAGGGGTTTTCTATTTTTGTGCCTGCTCAAAATAGCTTCAAATGGCATGTCATTTCTAAAGTGAACAACAGAGGGAGCTGGTGTTATAATACTAATCCATGAGGATTAGCGGCATTTTCCCTCTTTATTGGCCGAATCAAAGGAAGAACAGCCTCTTGACTCATTCTTGAATAAAATATTCTTGTGTAGATGCGTAGGGCCTGTTATAGACAGCCCTTTCTAATGCCGAAACAGCTTGGTATGTTCGAAATGAGTGTAACATGTAAGCAATCCTATACAATTACTTTGTTCTTTTTTTAAGATTCTATTTATTTATTTATTTATTTGACAGAGAGAGAGACAATGAGCAAGGGAACACAAGCAGGGGGTGTGGGAGAGGGAAAAGCAGGCTTCCCGCCAAGCAGGGAGCCCAATGCAGGGCTTGATCCTAGAACCCTGGGATCATGACCTGAGCTGAAGGCAGACGCTTGACAACTGAGCCACCCAGGTGCCCCTCTATTCAATTACTTTCAACATTCACAGACCCTTCTAATATGTTCAAACAGTATTGAAGGTACAAGAGATTACTAGAACACAGATCCTGTTCTCATTAAACATAAGGTTCTGGGGAGAAGGAGTAGTAATAGATACATGTAAATAAATTTAATAATGTAGAATACAACCCCCTATTAAGATCGGAGAGGAACAGAGAGTTGCTTTGGCTAGAAGTGTCTTTTGGGTTCAGGACATGAGTGGTCACAGGAAAAGCCGAGCCATGTGGCACTGTGCTGAATGAACCCTCCCCATAGCACTAGAAGTACAAACTGGTCATCACACTAGTCCAGTTTGTCGACAGGAGAGAAATGTTTACAAAATGCAATGGAACTTATTCCCTGGGGTAAGGGGCCAGTACGCAGGAGACAAATGGACTATATTAGATCCTTGCCTTCAGCACCACAAAGATCTAAATGGGTTTTGACTGGCATGGATTCAAGATTTGGCTTTGCTTATCCAGTCAAACAAATTAATGTTATTACAGCTAAAGGACTGAAATGAATGATACTGTGTCATTTTGTCCTACCAAGTGACTTTTTGTCTGATCAAGAAAACCATTTTATGGAACATTTTGTATAGTACTTAGAAGTACTTAGTGGATTAGAGACTAAGTAAATATTTGCTGATATATGAAGAGGTAGATGGAGAACAAAATGGCAGATTAGATTGACAGAATAAAGAGATGGTTGAAGTCCAATGAGGGTGTTGTCAGTGAGAATGAAAGAGAAAGGAAAACTGGAGAAATGTTTAGGTAGACTCTCAGGGTTTGATAATTATTTGGATACAGAGACATAGAAGTCAGTGCGTATGAAAATGACTGGTGACCAAGTGATGATAAGGTCTTGAGCATTAATCAAAAAATTGGAAAGCTATTTGAGTTTGGAAGGTGTGTGTCTGGGGATGAGCTTAGCTTTAAACTCTTTGAACCGGAGGGACTACAGTGCCAAGGGTGTGATAAACAAGAGGCTGTTGGTGTCACAACTTTGAGGTTTGGAAGAAAGTTTTGAAATAGAAGTAGGGATTGCAGTTATCTTTATAGAGATTTTAGGATAGCTTAAGTTATGATAAAAAGAAAATATATCTAGTTACAAGTGTACTGATCCATCCAATAACATTTATCAAAGATGTGGCATGTTCTATGCTCTGGGCTATAGGCTGATGCGTATACCGGCCCACGTTTTTGGAGTACTGATTATAGCATAGGTACTGCCTGGTGATAAGACAGGGGCAGCAAGCTGAGATGAAATTTACATCCTAGTGGGAAGAGATAGAAAATAAAATGAGGAAGGAAAATGTATACTGTTAGACATGATGTGGAGAAAAGTAAGGCCTGAAAGCAAGATGGAGACTGCTAGAGCTAGGGGCTTTCACTTTTGAGCAGGGTGATCAGGGAAGGCCTTGCTGAAAAAACAGCATTTGCACAAAGACCAGATGTGGGTAAGGGGGCAAGGATGCATGGGAAACACATTCTCTGGCAGAGCAGCATGTAGCAACAAGAACACTGGATATAAATGCAATGGGGTGGGAACATGCCTGCAACACTGGAATAATGGCAAAAAGGTCAGGGTTTCTGCAGCAGAGTAGAGTAATAGGAGATCAGGTCAAGGAGGTGACAGGGAACAGTTCATGTGAGAAGGACTTGTAGGCTGCTGAAGTGACTTTGGCTTTCGCTAAGAAAGAGAGGAGAGGGTGCCTGGTTGGCTCAGTGAGTTAAGCCTCTGCCTTCAGCTCGGGTCATGATCTCAGAGTCCTGGGATGGAGCCCCACATTGGGCTCTCTGGCTCAGCAGGGAGCCTGCTTCCCCCCTGACCAACCCTTGCCTGCCTCCCTGCCTGTGATCTCTCTCTGTCAAATAAATAAATAAATTCTTAAAAGAAAAAAAAAGAAGGAGAGGAGAACCTATCAGAGGGATTTTCATGGAGGAGTGACAGGATCAGACTTATATTCCATAGTATCACTCGGGCTTTCACTGGGAAAAATAACTAAAGAGGCAAGAACAGAAGCAGTTAGAAGACTAATTTAGGTAAGAAATGATGGTGGCTTAGACCAGGTTAACAGCAGCAGAAGTGGAGAAGGGCTGCATTCTGGATATATTTTGAAAGGAGAGCCGATAGGACTTGATTGGTTGATTATGGGGTGGGAGAGAAAAGGGAGAATAAAAGATCACTCCACCACGTTTTTCCCTGAGCAGTTGGAAGTGGGGCATTATCATTGTCTAGGATGGAGAACTCTGAGATGAAGTTTGTGTTAGGAAGGAAAGATCGGGAATTTTGTCTGAACACATGAATGGTGAGATACACCTTAGACAACCAGGTGAAGCCATGGAAGAGGCTGTTTTCTATATGACCCTGGAGTTTGGAACAGAACTGGAAGCAGGAGATATGAATGTGGCAGTTGTCCTGTCCAGATGGCGTTTGCAGCCTGAAGCAGATGAAGTCCCCAAGAGAATGAGTGCAGACAGAGAGAAAAGGAGCTCAAAGGCTAAATTAAAACGAAAATCTTGGAACATTCAATATTTAGAGTCAGAGAAAACTACAAGAACTAGTCAAAGAGAGGCAATCAAGGAGTTTATACTAAAGAAAGAAAGAAATAAGTGTAAGCATTTTTGTACTTATTACAGAGGGGGTTCAAAGGAGGAAACAGATTGAGTCTATCAAACTAGTGAAGGATCAAAAAAGATTTGATAGACAAGGACCTGGAAGTGGGTGAGGATGTTCCAGGCACAGAGAAACAAGGTTCGCCAATCCAGCTCATTGTGGTAGGGTGTGGTCAATGAAAATGACTTTGAAGCCAGACTGCCTGGATTCGAATCCTGGCTGTGCACTTACTAGCTGTGTGACATTGGCCAAATTACTTCAACTCTGTGGGCCTCAGTTTCCTCATCTATAAAGTGAAGATAATAATAGTACACACATCATAGGGTTGTTATGAGGATTAAATAATTTAATATTTGTAAAATTCTTCAGTTACATAGCATGCTATGTGCTATATAGAAGTATTAGTTAAATAAATTAACACATGGAGATTTGCAGTTCTGTGGGACAGTTTGGGAATTGTAATGACCAGAGTCCAGAGAGAGTGGGCGGGGAGGAGAAACAGTGAGTCATAAGTCTGGAGAAACCAGGGGGGCCGCTCATTGGAGCTCTTCATATGGTAGTAAGGTATTTGGGCTTTTCCTCTAAGCAACTGATCAGATTCACGTTTTTGAAATGCCATCCTAGAATCAGGGTGAAGGTTCCGGAGTGATGAGGTAAGGTTAGAGGCAAAACATGAGTACGGAGAAAGAAATGAGATGGTGTGAAGAGAAAGAGGAGGAGTGAGTAAACTGGAGAGCATTAAGAGGTCAAAATCGGCAGCAATTGGTCACGACTTGGATGTGAAGAGTAAGACAAAAGGGAAGAACTCGAATGACTCCCAGGTTCTCTACTGTGTTACTGATTAGTTGAGAGGAATATAAGAGGAAGAACATGTGTCTTCAAGGGAAGATAATTCTTCTGTTTTGTAAGTGCTGGAATTGAGTACTTCTGAGACTCAGGCTAAGAGGATCAGACCCTCTGGGCAGCAGAAGCATGGGATACAATCTGATGCATGGCCATGACCTCAAGAGAAGAGTTGAGGCTGGACTTGCAGATTCAGAAGTCAACATTGCGTAAGTGGTTACGGGAGTCATAGAATTAGAAGAGATGCCTAAGGAATAGCGTGCACATGAGAAATCCTAAGCAGAGCCCTGTGCAGCATCAGCACTTGGAGAAGAGACAGCTTCTTCACACAGAGGTGGAAGAAGCAAGGAAGAGTGGCTTCTTAAAAGCCAAGAAAAGGAAAATATCTAGGAGGATTATGACTGAAGCCCCAAATGTTGCCTATAGAGAGGGCAAGGATGAGAACAAAAGAAATTTCATTAGGTTTGACAATTACAAGATCATTGGTTCCTCACCATAAAATGAAGTGGTAAAAACTGGAGGCTAATTGCAGTGGGCGTAGTAGACACAGTTTGTGCTCCTCCCATATCCTTCAGCATTCACCATTCCCATACCTGCTCATGGGCTCCTACTGCAAACTCCTGCCACTTTCTGCCCTTGTGGCCAGCAGGAGCCCAGCTTTGTCTTGGAGCTGGCCAGAAGGGCTAGAGAGTCAATGTCACCAGGAGCGACCCTCAGTGATTTGAGATGAGAGTTGATGGGTAAGTACCCTAGGATTCCCACCTCCAAAGAGGGAAAACTCTCCCGACATGTTCTGCATAATTTCTCAAATGTCCTCAATGAGATTCAAATCTCAGTAGCACCCTATCCATTGACACACCCTATCTTGACTCTTTTCCTTCTCTAAGTCACCTCCTGCTGGCTGGGATTACCTCCCAAATAAGCCACTCCTATCAAATTCTCATCAGAGCCCAACATGGAGTTGCCCAACCTAAGATATTAGGTAATAAAAGTTATAAAGAGACAAAGATTAAAATAAGTCAGAATATTTTAGTGAGACTGTGGATGAAAAAAACATATAGGGCTGTGGCTAAAGGGTGGCATAAGGTCAAGAGATTTTTTCTCTTTATATCATAGGAGAAAATCAAGCAAGTTTACATTCTGAGAGGAAAGAGCCTCTAGGAAGGGGCTGAGGGTGTAGGACAAAGGACAGTGTCCCTGGGATAGTTGGAAGGCAGGTGATTGCACAAGGGGGGATTGCTAATTGAGGAAAAGGGGCACATTTTTCTTGAGTAAGAGGAAAGGAGAGTGCAGTTGAGTGTTTATGTTTTGGTAGCTAGAAAGCAGAAAAAGAGCTCATTCTCTTAGGGTAAAGAAGATTAAGGTCAAAGTATAAATCTGTTGAGCAAGAAAAAGGATAAAAGTTGAGACTAACAGAATGCCTTCATTTAGGCGTTGAATGGAAAAGAGAAAAATTTAGAAAGGTAAGTCATGAAATGAGTAATACAGTGACATGGACATGAAGGAAGAAACACTTTGAAAGGAGAAAATGATCAAATTGGCCAAGATTGTAGACAGGCTCAGGTGATAGGAAAAGGTTTTTGGATTTTGCCATTTCCTAAATAATTATCAGTGATTTTGGAGAGAGGAGTCTCAATTGGGATGATAGAATAGAAGCTGTTTGCTTAAAGGAAAAAGGAGTAAATGAAAAAGGGAAATGATAGAGAATAGTAAACAGAAGAGCCCTTGATCAAATAATAATTCCAAAATATATATTCATATCAGTTTAATGGAGAATGATATTTCCAGGGACACCAAGGGCTTATATTCAAAACTCATCAGCTATTTGGTTCTACTATATGAAATTGCCTAGATTTGACAATTTTTAACTACAAATAGGATAATTTCATATGACTCAACTCAATACCCAGAAATGTCACAGGTTAGGTTTCTTGCTGACAAGAAGTCAGATTCTCGGGTCCTGTGTGCTAAAGTTTACACGGAATACCTGAGCCATAAAATTGCCAAGAATCCTTTCTAGCTCATGAGACACATGGATGGGGGATAATGAAAATTGACAAATTATAATTTCATTGTTACTCTTTGCTAATAATGTATACTCGACAGTAAAGAATAATAATTTCTACAACACAGTGTTAGAAATAAGCAGCTTGCTTCTTGCTATATTTTCACAAATATTCTGAAAATAAAAATCTTTCTCTAGATCCCTCAGCTTTTTTTTGAGAGTAAAGTATTTTTGAGAGTAAAAAAGCTATAGTAGAATGAAACTATGAATGGTAATATATCTGCTAGAGGCACTATTAAATGAAAGCAACTTTAGTGAACTTGATTATTTTGGACCTTACTCCTTGCTTCAATAATTTTTCTCAAATTTAATTGCTTCAAGGCCAATGATGAAGGGCATGTGAAATGCAATTAACAGATGAAGAATCTCTCTTGTGATTTGATATTAAGCAGAAGTGATGGAGTGTGACATTAAAAAAAATGGTATCAGAGGTGTACACTTTGCATTTCACTTTAATTATATCAATTTCAGATTCTGAAACATTGCAGTTTCACACATGCTTAATTAAATTATGTCGGTACCAAGACTTTTAGGTTAAAAAATTTTTCTTGGAGGAAGTCTCAAAGACAGATAAGATGAGGACAGTCATTCCTTCCCTTTCTGGCTACTGGGTCAGAATAAGCTCTTGATTATCTCTTTTTACCTGTAATGATCTATGGTTGTAGTAGAAAATGATTTGAATGGAATTCAAAGCCCCGAAGATAACTGATATGATTTTAAGTAGGCTTTGGGCTCACAGGAAGGAGAATGCTCTATATTAATTTCACTCATTTGCTCCCTCTTATAAGTAGTTTCAGACTGATCTACTTTTTGTAGATGTAAAAAACAAACAACAGAGAGACTAATAAAAGCCTTTTTTTTAAACAATTAAAGAATTAAATCATTAATTTTACTTCAAAGAATTTAAAAGGTTGGGGCTCCTGGGTGGCTCATTCGGTTAAGTGGCTGCCTTTGACTCGGGTCATGATCCCAGGGTCCTGGGATTGAGCCCCCTGTGGGGCTCCCTGCTCAGTGGGGATTTTGCTTCTCCTTCTCCCCACTGCTCATGCTCTCTTTCTCTCTCGCTATCTCTCTCCCTTTCAAATAAATAAATAAAATCTTTTTTTAAAATTAAAAGTTCTAATTTATACCCATTTTACAAACCAGAAATTGAAACTTAAAGATATTACTGTTTAGGTTGTATCCGCTGGTTGTACTGTTGATGTACAAGTTTCCCTGTGACATATCATATACCACATTCCTAATATACATGTTCCTTTCAAGGGATTCTGTGAATATGCAGGAATTACATATTTTCTTCCCTTGCCCCTGTTTATGTTAATAATGATGTTCTTTTTGCTCTTCCAGTGCTCATGTCCTATCTTCTTTTCCATTCTACCCTTTTCCTAGAAGCATTACATGATAAAAGTTCAAGTGAAAGTCATTGACGGAGGCCTGAAGTCCTCATGCGGGGGACACTAGCTACACCGTAGTACCAAGTAAGTCTTAGGGGCACATTGATTAGCTTAGATTCTGAAGAAAGTATCTGGAGCCACAGAGAATACCCACTCCAGACATTTTGAGATAGACCAGTTATTTTCTGGGGCCAGGACTGTACTTTTGGAACGTTTTATTTATTTATTTACTTACTTATATAGAGAGTTAGATTGAGATCACAGAGGAAGAGGGAGATTGGAGAAGGAGAAGCAAACTCACCACTGAGCAGGGAGCCCACCACAGGGCTTGATCCCAGTGGGATCATGACCTGAGCTGAAGGCAGTTATCTAACCAACTGAGCCACCCAGGCGTCCCGGAACATTTTAACATGCAGTGAAAACCTTGAGAACTTACTTAAGTAAGTAACTATAATTTTGTTTCCACCACTGATTGCTGCTCTATTGTATGAATATACCACCCTAAAAAATCAGTTTGCTGTTCATGAGAATCTGAGTTATTTCCATATGGGGGCTCTTACAAATATCACTACCATGAACAGTTTTGCACTTGTCTCTTGGTATAAATGTTCGACTTCAGGAGGTAATTACAAACAAATTTCCAAAAGTGGTTGTACTAATTTACAATCTTACCAGCTGTGAATGAGGAATCCTACTTCACATTTTAGTCCTAATTTTTAATGTTTGTTAATAAGGTTGGGAGCCCAGAGGAAGCATCATCCTTGTCCAGATGCAGCATTTGGGATTTTATATATTTTACCCCAGGTAAGTAAGCTGTCATCTTGGTCTCTTGTCATTGTGACCTACTCCTGAGCTGTAACTGTTCACACTCTGAAAGTGTATCCTGTGAACCGAGACAATTTAATAGCATCTGGCAGGGTACCAGTATGATGATCTCATGTATGAGTAACCACTTTAAAATCATCTTAGTAAATTGTTGATTCATTGGCCTGAAAAGAACAATGTCAAAGTAAGCCCATTCAGAGGGTGAGGCATAAGCCTGGACTTTGTGCTAAGATGAACATTGAGGTCTTCCTAATGTATCTTATGCTTATCACAATGCTTGAATGAAAGTTCTGAAGATACCAGAACTTTACACTACTTTAGAAGGTGGTGTTAATTAAACTGACAACAGACGCCTAAAACTTCTGACCCATTCCTTTTAAGTAGGTCAAAACCTTCTATTAAAGTTCCTTATAAATCCTAACAGTCTTATTTCAGAAAGTCTTAGAACCTAGTTTTTACTCTTTTAAGAGAAAACTTGTGAGAGAGAGATGATCATTTACCTTAAATGATCCTGGGGCCGGAAACAATTTGAGAAATACATTTGCAAAATGAAATGTCTATTATTTAACTTGTCTTTGAAAAGCTGAGTGAGACTTTGGAGTTGCTGTGGAGAAGAAAAGAGAATCACATTCTTGAATTTATTTGTAAGTAATATATATGCATCCATGATTTTTCTTCTTGCTGATGGTAAAGAGAAACTGAACTAGCAGGTTAAATTTGTAGCCTTCAAAGAGAACCTCCTCTCCTTGCCTCATGCACCTTAAGTAGGTGAAGAAGAAAAGGAGATGTCATCTCTGAATAATAAGTGGAAGATTAAGAGAGGCTTAATCTACATGGTATTTCCAGTACCCAAAGTTTCTTTAACTACAAAGTCCATTTCCAATGTCTTGTCTTTTTTTTTTTTTTAATTGCATGAATGGTCACTAATTTCTAATACATCATCAGTGTTCTTCATTACCTTTTCTTCAGCCCATGGAGTCATGTGAAGAATGATGCAATCATGAAGTGTCTGGTGAAAGTAAAAAAAAACAACAAAAAACTAAACACACCTAGTAACCTAGAAGTGAGGTGTTCATGTTCAAACCTACTCCTGCCGTCTTTGTGCGGTTTGCTTCCAGTGACATCCAGTTGACTTAATTGGTTTAGATAAAAGATTTAGCATAGACCCCGGCAATTTTTTCAAGAAATAGCAGAAATCCTTTGTAGATGATAATAAAAAAGAAAAACAAGAGTGGGGTTAAGGAAGGGGGAGGAAGTGTGGGGCGAAAGAGAGTGCCTTGTGCACATTTTCACAGGCCTAGGTCAGTAAGGGTGTGGCTGGTAAATTTCAAGAGGGGCAGCCTTCTTGTTCAGGCAGAGAGCAGCTTCCTCCTGTCCCTCAGCTTCTCTGCAGATTGAAAAACCTCCATCAGGGAAGGGTGGAGACTTCTCAGCTATCCTCCTGCCTCTGAGAGGCTACTCTAGCTATTCTAGAGTTGGGGAAGAAAGAAAAAAGAAAGGGTAGACAAAATCTTAATGACTGGAGTGGTTTGATCTGAAACTTATTTACATCTGAATAGTAAAGTGAAATACACCTGAAATTTATTTTGCACTCAGTAGATATTTAAGGGCGACTCATGTGTGTGTGTGTGTGTGTGTGTGTGTGTGTGTGTGTGTGTGTCTGTGTGTGTGAGAGAGAGAGAGAGAAACAGAGAGAGGTTACGAGGTTACCATGGATCTCATGTGTGAATAACCACCCCTTCTCCTCCCTGGCAGTTACTGCCACAGCAGGAACTCTTCCATCTCTCTACTTATAAACACTCCCTTCAGCAAGATCTTGCTGGGCAGAAGGGGGCTGGGCAGTAAGAATAAAGGTTATATTATGAAATTTGCTCAGGAGTCTAAGTCTGAGAACAGTCACTAGCATAAATTTCAATTTGCAACCATTATATTATACCCTTAAATTAGATGACAAATGATTAAAAGACATAATGAGGATTTTTTATTGTTGTCAAAGCAGCTTTCTTTCTAGATTGCTAAAGATATGCAATTAATATATATATGTCCTTGAAACTTGATTTACTCTCTTCTCATTTTACAGTGAAAAAAAAATCTAAGTTTATCCAGTTATTTTGCAGCAGAGTAAATTCTAGAAAGAGACTCTCCTACATCCTATGCCACTGTTCTTTCAACCTTGTGCCTTTAGGGTGAATACTTAATAAAATGATTATTTTAGGAGAGATGCTAGTGTTCCTTTGCCTGGCATATCTTAAAGTATTGAAGGGTGGTTATGATAGAGACTGAAGCTACTGTAACTCAATTCTTAAATAATCTTTTTAAGATAATCTTTTTTCAGTTTAAGTGAAGACAAATAACAATTGAGGCTACAGAAATCGTGACATTTTTTAGAAGAAGTTTAATTAAAGAACCTAAAAGTCCTTGTTACAGTTTAGATAGTGAACAAATTGTGCCCATCCATTTATATGACATGTACAGTCATGATATATGGTTTTCCTGAGGCACAAAAGTGGAGGCCAAGCAATTGCATAATTAATTATAGTGTTAAATTCTCCATAGCTGTTTAAAAATCCATATACTAACAATACTGTAGTCATCAATTCATAGGCCAAATATGACTGATAGAAATATTTTTTTAGGCCCATCCTCTTGCCTTACTTTTCATTTTAATATTTATACCTATAAAGTATTTTTAAATGCTTAAACAACTATAGAATATATTTGGCATTCTTGGTAAACCTTTTATTTGGGATTATGTTATTTCTTACTCTGGAAGGACTTTATTCAGGCACCAGTTGCAATTAGATTATACAAATATTCTAATTATGTTGAGTGGAAATGATTCTTTTTCAGAATGTTTTATAATAGTCCTGCTAAACAACTTCAAATCATTATTTGGTCCTTCCTAGCCTCTAAGCTTATTCAAAATTGAAAATGAAATTGTTCTTCTTTTTCACTCTTATTTTTGCTATAACGCATGCCTCTCTCCCTCTCTCCCTCTATGTCTCTTTCTCTCCTTCTCTCTCTATCTCTCTCTCTCTCTCTACACACACACACACATATGCACACATATATATACACATGCACACATATACATATAAGTATACATATACATACATACTTTATAGAATTCTATTTATAGTTCTCTCAGATCTTTTATATATAGTACATTTGGGTATACAGATGAAAAGTCGTCATCAAATATTTCTAGGCCTTATAAACCTGTGGAAGAATCAATGTGCCAACATTCTGTTATTTCAGAGGGTCGAGCTAAAACCAATAGCTAGAAATTACTGGAAGCAGATTTCAGCCCAATAGAGATTATCGCTTTCTCCCAATCAGAACTATTAGAACATAGAAAGGGCTGCTTGGGGAGGAAGTGAGGCCTCTATCATCAGAATGATTTAAGTAGATACTGGTTTTATTTATGTTGAGAGAAACTTAATAGGCTTTAGTTGAAGTAGAAGACCTCCAAACTCTAGGATTTTGATTCCTCTTTAGTTTTGAATCCAAGTCACAAATGCGTATTCAGAAATGAAACTATATAACTTTAAAGGATTTGCTAATAATATGTATGCTCAAGTGACAAGCAATTGGGCCAAGATCAGGTCTGACCAGGAATTACTGCCAAGGTGTGCAATTAAAAATTATACAACTTGGGTGTGGGCACCAGAGATCAAGTTTTACTTCTGAATAAGTAAGTGCTAGTGACTTGAACTAGCTAGGTTCCCTAGGAGTACTGAGGACTTAAGGCTTTGGGTTGAGAAAGATCAGTGTGTGAGGAAGAACTAGAGCCTTGACCTGTGAAATGAGAGGCTGCAGCCACTAGCTCAGGAAAGCTTAAAGGGAAACCTGGTAACATTTTTCACAAGACTTAGTATCACTGTTCATGTTTATTGGAAAGTGATAAATAAAGGTTTGTCGAATTCTTAAGTGATTTTTTATTTTAATTATGATTTATACCCCCACCTGCTTTCAAGTGAAATAATAAATAGTTATGATCTTCTGTTCCATAATGGAACCAAACTTTCGTTTCAGTAAATATACATCAGGAATGGTTATGCCAACCAAAATGCAAGACTACAATACAATGGAAAGGCAATTAAAACAGCACTTTTTTTTTCATATAGTAAATGACATAAATAACTTTCATAGTAAATGACACTCTTTCCTGTTTCAAGAAGCTGGTATTATTCTAGAGTAGTAGAAGAAAAGAGACTTTCAGGATATATTTCAGTGTAAGGCATTCTTTGCAAGACTGGTTTGGGTCTGCAGCTTCCTCTATCAGGTGTTTTGTTTTGTTTGTTTGTTTGTTTGTTTTGACCAACTAGAGTTTTAACTACTGCACATGATACATTGATAACTAGCTGCAGACATGATACTGCTCTATATCATGCAACAAATACAATTGAACTTGTCACAACAGAGTCACATGCCTCCCCCAGGAACCACCTATAGTTTCTAACGAAAGATAGGGGTATCAGAGCATGTGTGGTAAAATCAGTAAGCTTTGCTCTGAGCCTCTTCTCTCCAAAGACCATATCAATGACATGAGAAAGGAGGGCACAGCAGCATCTTCTGTTCCTTACTCATCTGGCCAGGGTGGTGTAGAATCCCTGTTTTGACTTGTACACTGGCAGATTTTATTTTGCAAGCGTGTATCTCAGCATGAGCCACAACCTTGGGGACAGCCAAGTGTCAGTTTATTCCCAAATTCATGGGGAGGAACTCACTTGAAAACACAGGGCGAGCTGGGGTAGCGATGTGGGTTGCATCATGGTCTCTAACCCAGTATTTCTCAGACAAGATCTTTCTAATCTGCTGATTAGATGGTGGCTTTGTGGCATTTGGCACCTTCGTTTTAAACAGGATGTATCCATTTTGTACACCCACCTGGTTCCTGCCAGAGATGACCTGTTGAGACAAACAAACAAAACTCTAGAGTTTCCAGGATACAACTGAAAGCAGTCCGACTATGTATCCCCTCCCCACCCAAAAGACTGTGTGGAATCTTCCTGGAAAATTCACTGAACGTTATAAAAATAAAATAGTTTTTCTGACATTTTCAGAGACATTTAATACCTTGAGAATTTCCAGAATGTGCTGAACTAAAACAGTCTTTTTAATAAGTGTTGGTTAAATGGGGGAAAAAAAAGCAGTTCCTTAGCTGGTATAAGCTTAGGCTAACAAACTCCTTGAAGACCAAGGCTAAAAGTCATCCTACATAATTATTAGGTGACCTAAAATTGCAGTCTGACTTGATCAAAGCAATCTGTCTTGTGTCGACAGCTCCGCTGGCCCTTCATTTGTGGGTAAGCAGAGTAGTCCACAATGACATATTTGCATAATGCCATGAGAGTAGGGACAGACTGACTATGACCCTTTTATATGGCACTTTTACATAGCACCTTTTCCCTCCTGTAGAGCAAACGTCAGTCTTTTTCATTAGATGATACTAGAGTGCCATGATAATGCTGTACTTGCAATTTAGGCCTGATAGGTAAGAATTAAATCTCACCGCTCTTCACCCAACATCATTCAATCTGAGATACTTGGAGGGAAAGAGAGCGCTATTCATGACACCAGGACAACACCATGTCTTGGCTATGCAAAAACCAGAGTGCTCAGTCCTGCTAGCCTACCAGTGCAGAAAGGCCATTAGGAACCCCAGCTTTGTCTGGCGAGCTTAACTATGTATTTTCAGGCTGAAAAATAGGTGACAAAATTTGAGATTTGTAGCACAAATATTCTTTATCCCACCTTCTAAATTAGACCCAAACCAAGATCACGGTTGCCCTCCATGGTAATACCCACCTGGCCTTCCAGTCCTGTATGAAGAGAAGCCACAGTGTTTAGCCAACCCAGAAAGCAGAATGTGGTTCACTGGAAACTCAGTTTGGTTTCTCATTATTTGTTAATTTGTGATTCACTTAATTGAAAAACTCTTGCTGTAGAAGGAGGAATGCAGGAATAGATGAGGCAGGACAGCATGCGGACGTGCATGGGAGCAAAAGAAACCTTTCACTACACACTGCTGAATTTATATCTTTAAGTGTGGTCAATGCAGAAGTGAGACAGTGAACAAAAGGTGTCCTTTGGTGTTTGCAGGTGGATGAGCAAAGGGATCCGTCCCGCCTCTTGGCTCCTTTAGAGGAGTGCACAGAATCGGCTTGATGCTGTTTTCATAATACCGTGCATGTCTCTGAGGGATTGAGAGTAGTTCTTTCCACCACCAGGTAAAGAGGATGAGGGTTAGGATTGAGAAAGTGTCCTCGGCCAGATTTAGGTAGGTTACTAAATTCTGATGATTCCTCTTAAGAGCTCATTCAGACAAAAGGAAGCGATGAGCCTGACCTATGAGGATAAATAACTTGGAGGGAAGCAACCCTGTGATTTTCTAGATTTGACATTAAAAATCTAGTCTTATGGGTAAATATTAATAAAGAGAACTGATCAAATGGTGTTAGAGTCTTAGGGGAGAAACCTAAAATCACAAAATATCACAGGAAAGTGAGAATGAAAAATGGGAAAGTATAATCTGCAAGAAAAGAATTTGGCCTCTTCCAGTAGGAAAAAATCAATTTTGGAGGATTTTTGCTTTTGCAGTTTTTAAAGGGCAGAAGTATCCTTTATGAATTTGTCTGTGTGCTTGGAGCTGGGCCAGCCCCAGACTTTGTACATAATATAATGTATACTGGGAGAGGCAGTTTTGTTGGAGGTGGGCTTGAGGAAATTGAGGTTGCTAGGGGATTTGTTTTGAGACAGATCTGGTTGTCTGGTTAAGCACAGTGTTTTTACTAACATTTTGTGCTTATTGGGGGCGCTTGACAAGTCTCTTCCTGTTCTATTTCAAGATGCCCCCTTACATCTTGTTTTAGATCTGGAACACTTTGAATACCACCCACATGAGGCATAAAATGGCTACATATTTCTGCAATCTGTTACCATGAGCTAATGACAAATGTAATACTGAATAATATGTAAGTCTGGACTGTAGGAAGATCTATGTAGGCAAGAGAAATGGATTGATCTTATAATGAGATGAACCATTTTACCCTCTGCCTTATTTAAAATAAAAAAACCTTTATGGTAACATTTTAAAATTATAACTTTTATTGTCACTTTTTGCAATGTCTCATTTTCTCTCTATTCTCACATCCAGTTAGTTTATCAAGCACATACTTATGATGAATTATTTAGGCAATGGGAAAGTTTTTTTGGTTTGTTTGTTTTTTAAGATTTTACTTTTATTTGAGAGAGAGAGAGAGAGAGATGAGATAGCAAGCACAGAAGAGAGGGAGAAGTAGGCTCCCTGTTGAGCAAGGAGCCCAATGCAGGGCTCAATCCCAGTACCCCGAGATCATGACCTGAGCCAAAGGCAGCCGATTAACTGACTGAGCCACCCAGGTGCCCCAGCAACTAGAAAGTTTTAATGGCTATCCATTTGCAGACTTGTTGGGGAGGAATCAAACTGTTTGAAGTAAAAGGACAAAATGCATAAAATAACTACATTTTTATAAATGCTTTAATGAGAAATAATATTATTACAGAAACAGAAGAAAACAACCTTCCATTAATGAATGGTAGCTTGTTGTGGCTGGATACATTGAAGGATTTAAAACTTCAGGGTGTGGCGGAAGCTGCTTAGCTTCCTGACTTCTCATCTGGGAAGTTTTGCTGCTACAGACAACTGACAAGATACACATCCGTGCTCTATCCACTTACTAGGATTTTCTTTTGGAACGGATTCCAAATGGGATTTTCTCAAGGAAGTTGTGGTTTTAAGGGGTGCACACAGCATGAGTGAGCAAGACATGGAAGAACCAGGGTCAAGAAACCTGGTTATAAAATTTAAGAGAGAAACTAGTTTCAAAATAACGGAATGTCCACCCTCCTTACCCCATTTGAAGTCTTCTGTCACACTTTCTGGTGAACAGATGGAAAAAGAGCTGCCTCAGGTTAATTAGAAAGTAGTCCAAGGTTTGAGTAAGGTAATTTTTGGAGTGAGTTTGTTCAGTTTCCTGTCTTTTCTATATATTTTTTACATTTTTATGGGGATATAATCAGACATCCTTATGCAGGGAAGCGAAAGTCCCCCTGATGTGTCAAAGCCATATGCAAGTTCTTACTTCACAACTTTGCTATTTAAAGCATGGTTCCCAAACCAGCAGCACTAGCTTCACCTGGGAGTTCCTTAGAAATGCTTGGTCTTATGCCTGCTATGGAAACTACTGAATCTGCATTTTAACAAGATCCTCAGGTAATTGTTTGCACACTAAACTTTGAGAGGTATTGCTTTATAGTGTTCACTTTGTCCCTCCCCCGCCTCTGTTTTTGCTTAATCTGCACATGTACTAAGAAAAGACTCCATTGTTTGAACATGGATTGCTTTGTGTATTCTCTCCAATGATTGATTTAATGTGGTGCTCTTTCTCTACCAGCTGCTTACTTCCTGGCCACCAATACTCAAGGTCCTTAGGAAATGATTATGTACTGCGGTCAACTTTGTGGAAGACACATTTATCTACACAAACTGTAATGAGGAAGTTGTCTTTAAATAAAATCACACCATACATGCCAGACTTATGTGTGAGTTTGTGGGATATGAAGCCAACCAACTACTAACATTCATCAAAGGAAAGTGAAGAGAAATATTCTGCTCTACCACTAGGTGGAAATAGAGTAATTTTGCGTATACTTTTCAGAGCCCAAACTACTACCACAGGAGATAAGCTGAAAAGGACCTAAGAAATCATTTGCTGTAATTCGTATCTCCTTAATTTCATTGATGAGAAAACTGAGTTTCTGGAGATGTTAAGTAAAATTGCATCTGTCTTACAGATGGTGGTCTTCTAGAGCTATGGAGGGGGAGAGTTACTGGTAAGTTTTGATCTTCAACCATTTTCATCTATACGAATAACATGTCATTATCCTCCAGCATGAAGGGAAGACAGGATGTAACACCTACATTGCCTCTGTTACTGCTAAAACTAATGACGAGCACAGTCACTTAAATTTGTGAGGATAGGTTTATAATAAAATGATTTTTCCTCATCCCTGTATTATAATTAATCTCAATCAAGTAATAATTCTCCCTTTTTGTAATAAAGAGATGTTCAACCAACCCATAAAGTCACAAAAGTTTTAATCAGATTTGTTTTTACAAACATTTTTGGTTTTTACATTTCGTACTGAGTTCAAGTTAAGTAGCCTAAAACAGAGCCTCTAGTTAGCGGGTTAAGGAAGTACTTAATGTTTTTCAGAACTTGAAATCTATTCCCATTATTTTTAAGAAAGGAAGGGAACCTGAATTCAGGCCTTGAGGGACATTAGGAAGAATCTACTCTAATCTCTTTCCATATCTATATATCTTACAGATGAGAAGTATCAGAGAACCAGGGATGAAGTGTGTTGCCCACAGTAGCAAAGCCATCATCATACTCTTCTTTGTTCTAGGACAGACTCTAGCACATATTTTGGCCTATATCTTTCTGTTGTTCATTGGTGTGTGTTAACCACAAAAGGATTATTTCCATTCATTACACCAAAGAGTGTGTTTAAAAGTTAACTTTTAGTTAACTACTCCTAAGTACTATTTCCTAAGTACTTATGTATTTAATACCATAGTGTCATTTTCCTTTTGATATTTCTGTGACATGGTTAATTATGATCATCTAAAAATTAGCATTCCAGTCCAGAGTCCTGGCTATCATTACCATGTTCCATACAAACATGGATAAAGCATTTTGAATCAGCATATTAAGTATCCAAGTCCAAACACACAGGAGGAACTGCCTCTCTAGGAGGCAGGGGCAGCAGCCTGTCCTAAGTGTCTAGAAGCCAGCACTTGTATCACTGAGCAAATGACATACTTAGCTGCCTTCAGAACTTGAGTATTTTCTCAGCAGTAGAGTCTCAAGTGTGGGACATCTGGGCTCTTAATGGCACAACGACATGGTCCGAGTCCCTCGGTATTAAAATGGTACCACAAGAAAAAAACAAAAACAAAACCCCAAAAAACCTGGAGTGACCCTAAAATCAGGGCAGGAATTTGAAATAAAAAAAAGATACAGTGCAGGGGAATAAATGTCCTGAGGTATGATGGGAAATGACCACACCCCCAGATTCCAGTTTGTAGAGGATGGAACATGAACCCATGTCTGGTATGGTTCAGGAGACTGTAGCCTCTACACTTAGCCCCTCGAGTGCAGCGAGCTAGAGGCAACCAGGTGTGGTCCTGTTTCACAAGGTCTGAAGTGAGGACTGGACAGGGATTCTGGTTCTACCACTTTGCCTACGTTCTCTGCCTCATGTCCTCTTTCAGAAAATGGGGACAACACTAGCAAAAATTTAGTGGAGCTCAGAGTTAATGGATAGATAGAAAGTGCCCAGGAAGCACGGCACCTAGCACAATAAATGGAGCTCCTAGCCACCCAGGCAGCTGGCCTCTCTGTGTGGCAACTTTCTCACCTTGTCTCAACTCACTCCCACAGGGACCTAGGATGACCTGCTAAGACACTGTGACAAGTACACTTTGAAAAGTATAATACTCTAAAACAAAAAAACCAGAGGATATCATTATCATTAAAGGCAAAGAGGAAAGCTCTGGAGTCTAAATACTTGGGAGTCTGAGAAGAAACTATGAAGGGCTCACGCAGCGAGGAACATAAACGAATAACACATTCTTGATGGGTACATTTAATAGCAACGGCCGTCACTTAAACTGAAACTTAAGGAGTTTTAGTTCGGAAACTGCCTACACTGTACCTTCTGATAACTCAAACCAGGTATAGGCTGGCCCTGAGGCCCTACCTGGGCAGGGGTGGAGGAGGGAGTTGAGGAGAGAGGTGGGGGTGTCCCTGAAGGTGGGGAGAACAGGTTCTCTCAGGAAGGGTCCACTGACCAGGAGCGGGGATGAGGGAGGCGAAGAAGTTTATCCATCCATCAGCCAAACCACCCCAGATAAATCAAGTCCTGCCCCCAAGCCCAAGAAGGGCTAGTGGATTCATCGCGGGTATTTCGAGGGAAAGAGAGTGGCGGCGGGGAGGTAAAACGGTGGGGCGCTGGAGCGGTGGGGCGGGGCTCCTCACCGGCCCCTCCGGCTTCCCTGCTTGGCGGAGGCGCTGGAACGTGCAGGCGAGGGCGTCCGCGGCGGCGTGGGGCGCGCCGGGCGAGTCCTCGCTTGCAGGAAGCGCGGGGGGAGCCCCCCAACCTTCCTCGGTCCCCCGGCAGGTGGAACGGGTTCGAGCCTCGCGACCCAGGGAGAGAGGCCCTGGGGGTGTACGGGGGGGGCGGGGCGGGGGCCGGGCGCGACGCGTCTCTCATTGGCCTCTGGGAGCCGCCCCGGCGCGCGCCGCTTTTATAAAGCAGCCACGCGAGCCCGCAGGTCGCAAGCCGCGCTCCCAACGCCCGGCTGTGCTCTGTTCGCTCGGCCCGCCCGCCTGCGCCCACCCGTGCCCACCCGTGCCCACCATGGCCACCATTCAGCAGCTGGTAGGAAGATGGCGCTTAGTGGAGAGCAAAGGCTTTGACGAATACATGAAGGAAGTAGGTGAGGCTCCCGGCCAGGCGGCTCCTGTAACGTGGCGAGTGTGTGTCTGTTCCTGGGTCCCCTTCAGCGTGCCAAGCTCCGCGGCGGGGCAGGCCCGGCTGTCTGCCCCAAACCCCTGTACCCCCATCCCTCTCCCATCCCCCCACCAGCACGTGGGCAAGCAACCCGCAGAGCAGCGTGCGCCTGCCGCCCGCCTGCGGATTCTGAGATGGTCCATCTCCGGGGCCCCGCAGCTCTCTTCCACTTATCCCTAGCCCACGCGGCAGCCACCCGCACTGCTTCCTGTCCTTTAGCGCGCTCCTCTTCCTCCCGCCCCAAGCTTCACTTCTTTCGGCCCCCTCAGACGGCCCCCGTGACTCTCCCTCTTTTTCTTTTCCCGCTGCTCGTCTTCCTTCCTCGTGCCGCGGTCCTGCGGTCCCGCCATCCTGCCACTCCCACTCGCCCCATCGTGGCCGCACCCACTTCCCTCTTTCCCACCTTGCTCCCACCTTGCCTCAGCTTTTATCCCTGGATGGCGCGCGGGTCCCCTCTTCTCCACTGGGCGCGGTTTCCAGCAGAAACCCTTCCGAAGGTCCGAATGGGGCGACAGCTTCGGCCCTCGTTTTGCGGCTCGGCCGCCTCTGCCCCAACTCGCAGGCGCTCTGCCCGCCCTCACCGGGTGAACCCGGGCCCTTTGGTTTGGAACGGCTCCCGGCTGAGCGTCGGGTTATCCTCGCCCTCCGGCCGCAGAGCGGCGCTCCGAGGCGTGGCGCTGGCGGCGCCGACCGTCTGGCACTGCCAGCCCTGAGCCCTGAGCGCCGCGGTGCCAAGAGCATCGGGCCGGGCCCGCTGTGCCCACGGAGGGCGACGCGCTGCTGCCCTGCTCTCTGCGCCTGCAGGGTGAGGGGCGTAGAGGCGGGGAGCGGGTTTATTGGAAAGCCGCGGTCAGAAACTGCGGAGCCCTCCTGAGGCTGCTTTGCAGCTCTATGCAGATGGGTGTGGCCCTGCAGGAGGTCGTCCCCCACCCCCACCCCCCTTAAAGCCTTTCAAGGCAATATGAGTCTCTGTAGGAAGATTCCAGTTCTCTCTCTCAAAATAGTACTTGATTCTCTGTTATTGGCCTTTTCTAAGCCAGTGACAACGATTGTATGCTCGTTGACCCATTGGGTGGATTAGGAAAAAAAGGGGACCTTTGTCACAGGCCACCAGGAAGTGCGATGGAGGACTATAGCATGGATCTTCTCAGAAAAGGGGCTTCCAGCCCTAAGACAACTGCTGGGACCCTGAGGGTGCTTTAGAAGCTGCCCATCCACACATGTTAGCATGACTGCTTTCTGGGGCAGACTTTACTACAAAGACCCTCTACAGAAACCTAGTCCCTGTGGCACTTCAGACATCCACCTTTATTGGCCTTTATCCAAGGCAAAGACAGGCGAAGCCTGGTTCTGTGGTGAATCTTGAGCGTATTTATGATTCTCTGAGTAAAAGTAGAACTCAGTCTTTTTCTTTTTTGCACTATAAGTCTAGATCAAGGTAATCTGGAAGAAGCCAATTATTGCACTCGTAGCCAAGAATTGTCAGTATGTGTTCACTTGTGTGAGGACCAAATAAAGAACGCTGTTTCTCTGCCCTTTGAAAATGAATGTGCTCATTGGGTGGGTTGTTTCCAGTGTTCTAGAATCATGAAAGTTGTCGGGGCTCAATTCATTAGAGAGCAGTCAAGGTGTGGGAAGAGCAGAGCCCTGTATTGTCCAAAGTAAGAATTAATAATGACTCATCTAACAACGTGAGGCACCAGTCCCCACACTAGCAAAAGAGAAGGCACCCAGGGGACATTGCAAGCCTAGCTGAGTTTTTATTATCAAGCTAGTTACTCAGCTTAGGTTTAGTCTCCTCTGTGAAACCAGGATTTGGCCTAGATCTAAGTTTCCTTATAAATGTTAACATTAGGGAGAAATAGATTATAAATTAAATATGATATCAATAGAGTAAATGAGTTACACAGCTCTGAAATGCTTACTGTTTTTGAGGATAAAATTGCCCCAATTTATCTGCATCACGATTGTGCAGTTAACTCTTAAAATACCATGCTCTCTGAACAGAATTGATTTGGATCTTATGTAGCTATTAATCAGATATTTATCAAGAGCTTTGCATGTGTCAGACTGTGTGCTAGAGTCGTATAATACAGTGTTTGGCAGAATTGAGTAGATCCATTTTGGAAGTCCAGATTTCTTCCCTAACTTTCTGAAGGCCAGCATACCATGGTGGCCAAGAGCTTAAGATTTGGAGCCAAACTGCCTGCTCTGTTGGTTCCAGCTCCTTCATTTCCTCGCTGAATGAGCTTGGGTAAGTTACTTCAGTGCCTCATTTTCTCATCTTGTAAAATGGAGACAGTACTCTCCACCTCTCACACAGTTGTTGCAAGACTTCCATTAATTCATATATGTTAATTGCTTGCACATTGTGGTAAACGCTGGATATGTGTTTACACTTGTTATCGAGAAGTGAATAAGTGGAAATATGTACCACACAGTATCTGCAATTAAATTACTGCATTTATTATGTAAACCAAAGCCTTGGTCTTCCTGTTATTTAACATGATAAAACATTCTACAGGAGTGGGAATGGCTCTGCGAAAAGTGGGTGCAATGGCCAAACCAGATTGTATCATCTCTTCTGATGGCAAAAACCTCACCATAAAAACTGAGAGCACTTTGAAAACAACCCAGTTTTCATGTAACCTGGGAGAGAAGTTTGAAGAAACTACAGCTGATGGCAGAAAAACTCAGGTCAGTCATCATTCAACAAAATCACAGAGACTTGTCGAATGATAGATTGTATTAATAAATTGTCTTACTGTTTAGAGACAAAACTTAATGAAAAAGTTAAAGTATTTTATGAATTGAGTTTGGCCAATTAGTGAAAGTACCAGCTTCATATCTTAGTCAATTTTGGAAAAATAGTTTAAGGAATATGAGAGAGAATAAGTGTCTCTTACAGGGGTCTAGAATTGAAAAGCATAAACCGTATTATTAATAATATTGGTATGGCTTAATGAAGTGGGCCCAGAAAGAAAAAGATGAAAAAATATTTATTAAGGAAGTTATGAGCATCTCTCTGATAACATACTTTGGAAGATTAAAAAGTGTATTTTTGCAGACGGTCTGCAACTTCACAGACGGCGCATTGGTTCAACATCAGGAATGGGATGGGAAGGAAAGCACAATCACGAGAAAAGTGGAAAATGGGAAATTAGTGGTGGTAAGTGCCAAAATTCTTGTGTCTTATTAGGCTTCTTGTTTGCATTCAAAGTTCATATAACTGTTCAATACTGATCATGAACATGAGAACTAGGTTTGGGTAGGAAAAAAATTACAGAATAACAAGGTAAACACTAATTACCTAAGAGCCCTTCGTGGGAGTAGAAGACATAAGATGACAGCAGAGGATGTACCTGGAGCTGGGTTTTAGTCTATGCTCACTGTGGTGTTACAGTAAAATCTTGGGCAAGCCATCAGACTCCCCTCCTGGGCATATATCTTTCCACTTCTTTAAAATAAGGAACAACGTTTGCCAAGATCATATGAATACTTTAGACTTTGCAAATCAGTACTTTAGTTTGTAGTAAAGCATACACATGTCATAAGCAAAAGAACAGTTTCTAGTTTTTCAAACTCAGGAATTCTAAAATTCAGTTTCTCCATCTGTGAAGTAAATTACAAGGTTTTGTAGGATGTCGATCCTTGTATTTAACTACCATTGCTCTGTGACACAAGACTGACCTAATTCTTTAATATCGTTCTTTCTTCTAGGAATGTGTCATGAACAATGTCACCTGTACTCGGGTCTATGAAAAAGTAGAGTAAAAATTCCATCATCATTTTGGATAGGAATTAGCTGTGAGGATGAACAAGCTCAGTTCAATGAGCAAATCTCCATACTGCTTTTTTTTTCCCATTACTGTGTTCAGTTATCTTTATCACAAACATTTTACATGCAACTATTTCAAAGTGTTGATTTAATTAGGATCATCCCTTTGGTTAGTAAATAAATGTGTTTGTGCTATGCCAGTGTTGTATGCTTTTTTTTTAACGTCATACGAAATTAGTGGTGAATTTAAGTATGAATTGATTAAATTCTCAGGTAGTCTTGAGAGTACTATATTGAGATCATATTTTGTTTTTTATTTATTTATTTGAGAAAGAGAGAGAATGAGAGAGAGTGAGCATGAGAGGAGGAAGGTCAGAGGGAGAATCAGACCCCCTGCTGAGCAGGGAGCCCGATGTGGGACTCAATCCCAGAACTCCAGGTTCATGACCTGAGCTGAAGGCAGCCGCTCAACCAACTGAGCTACCCAGGCGCCGGAGATCATATTTTAGTAATTTATATGTAGAGCTACTTCTATGGAAAATACAGTACCAATCATTTCAACTTCCCCTACACTATTTGAACTCTGCATCAACTCAAGAATCTTAAATTTCTGGCAAAAGACTATTCTCATTAAAAAAGAGCTACATAAACATAATAATGTAAATAATTAGAATAAAAGTTAAATGACCATCATTGACCAATGATCATACTTTAATAGTGCACTTATAACTATTATTCATGAATTCTGCAACCCCAAATTCCTTTAACTTTCTGAGGACCTACCATGTACCAGGCAGTGTTCTAGAGGTTGAGGCATATCTGGACACAAGTTCAAATCATTGCCCTCGCCGTGAGAAGAAACAACAGCTTTAAAAGAACACAGTGGATTCCTTAACAAAAGCCATAAAAATAACACAGTTCTAAAATACTGCCTGTGTGCATATATAAAGAATAACTAGGATTCTAGTGAACACCTGTTCTGCTTCTCAAACCTAAATACAAACATTAGCAGTTCACATTTGGAGAAATAGCTTGTAGACACTGGGCTCAAAACTGGTGTGCATGATCACCAGAGCAGTGCTTAGGGGATCTCATACATTATCTCTATTCAGCAAGTAAGAAAACGGGTTTTGACTAGCTAACCCGTTCAAGGTCACAGGAATGAGAAGAGCTGGATTGGGAACCTATATCTCCCAGAGTCCACTCAATGACTGTCATTCTACAACACTGCCTCTCATCAACTTGTATTAAGATCCTGAGTCTATAATGTTCCTCAGCGTAATAATTGAGATTTTTTGTGAAACCACTCTCAAATGTTAGCTGGTATGACTCTTAAGAATTACTGAAAGCTAGCAGTCAGGGAAAGAGCTCAGCTCACTGATACCCTAGGCCTATGTTGTCCAGTATGTAGCCATGAGCCCCAGGTGGCTACTGAACACTTGAAATGTGGCTCATTGATTTAGATGTGTTGAAAGCAAAGTACACATGGGATTTAAAAAACCTGGTACCAAAAAAGGGTAAAATGTCTCTTTTTAAAAATATTGATTACATGTTGGGATGCCTGGGTGGCTCAGTCGGTTAGGTGGCTGCCTTCGGCTCAGGCCTTGATACTAGGTTCCTGGGATCGAGTACCACATTGGGCTCCTTGCTCAGCGGGGAGCCTGCTTCTCTCTCTGCTTCTGCCTGCCACTCTGCCTACTTGTTCTCTCTCTCTCTGACAAAAAATAAATAAAATCTTTTAAGAAAAAGTGGAAAAAAATACTGATTACATGTTGAAATAACATTTCTGGATATAGTTGGTTACCTAAATATTATATATTAAAAACAATCTTACCTGTTTTTTTTTTTTTTATGTGGCTAGGGAAAATTTTTAAATAACATGTGCCACCATTTTTGTGTCCATGTCTTTTATTGGATGGTGCTGCTCTAAACTTCCTTTTCTATTTGGATTTTCATCTTACTTTAATCTTCATGCTAGAGTTCCTCTTTCATCCTCTTTTTTCACTTCTAATAATACTGTACACTGAAAACAACGTTCCTTGGACCAAACACTGCGCCAAGTATTTCAAGAGTTTTGTAATCCTCAGAACCACCCTGGATTATGTGCATTAACTATTGCTTTCTGCCTAGTTTAGATGAGGAAACTAAGACTCAGAGTCTAGGTAATGGGGTTGCAAGCCATACAGTGACTGTAAGAGAACAGGTTGGAATACAATTTCATCTGATGTTCAGGCCTGTGCTACTAATAACTATTATTCAGGATTTCTGTCACTTTGTTCTAATGCCTGTACTTCCTCGGTTTATGGACTGCAAGTGTTGCTTAAGGAATAGTAGGCTCATGTTTCTCATACGGGAACCGTTGACATTTTGGGTAAGAGAATTTTTCACTGTGCTGGAGTATGGCAAGCATCATAAGACTTTTTGCATCTTAAGATCATGGCCACACAATGCACATGGTTCCCATCAGTCTACCCCCAATACCTCCTATATTTCCATATGTCCTATACGGATATAATCATACCCATTTGAGAACCTTGGGTAGAGCAAATGTATCTCAACTCTGTTACCTGGTGTCAGTTAAGCCCTTCTTTCTGCTAAGCGATCTTTTAATGTCAGTTGACCTCTAGCAAAAGATAGAAGTCCCTTCATTGAATATTTTTGTTTTCTCTGGTGGTATGCTGGAATGTATTCTGTTTAGCTCTACAACACACAGGATCTCTTGAGAGATTCACTTTGACCACAGATCTATCAGATCTCCTATTTTCTTTTCCATGTGTCAACACTATGTTGCCAGTAACCTACTGGACATTTCCCTATGGATGCCATGTTTAATTTCAAATTAGTTAAATCTTCCTAAAATATAATGTGCTGATGTAAGTGTTTGGGCTTTGGAAGCTGATGGTCCTGTAATCCAGTTCTGGCTCTCTATCCTTTAAGAACTCTAAATCAGGGCAAGTTACCTGACCTCTGATCCCCAGCTACCTCCTTTGTAAAAAGATACTACATTACCTGGTTCATAGAATTGTTTTAAATATTAAATGAGATAATGCATGTAAAGCACTTAGCCCAGGGCAGAGCACATAGTAAAGGCCCAAATGTCTCTCCAGTACTGCTCAATAGAACTTTCTGCAATGAAACAGACTAGAACATTCACACAATCCAATACAGTGGCCACTAGTCCCGTGTTTGTGGGTATTGAGCACTTGGAATGCAGCAAGTGGTGTTGAGAAATCAAATTTATTGTTAAAATTTAATCAATTAAAATGTAAATTTAAGTTACCCATGATGCTAAATTCCCGTTTTCCAAAATCAAGTTTCTTATTTTTGATCCCAAACCTACTCCTCTTAACAGTATTCTCCATTTTAATACATGAGAATGGCGTTTTCCAATTCCAACCTAAAAGCCTGAGAGTGATCTTTAATTCCTCTCTTTGATACCATATGTAATCCTTTAGCAAATTATTTCAGCTTTACCTTCAGAATATATTTAGAACCCAGTTACTTTTCACCTCTTCTGCAAATACCACCCTGATTCAAACACCACCATCTCTCCTCTGCTCTCCTGTAGGCATTTTTATTCTCCTAGACTATCATTTTAAAAAACAGTTTTAAAATATATACTACTCTGTTAAGAAGCTAAAGTCTTTAGAGAGGTCCTATCCAGTCTTGTCTGTGTCTCCAAACTTCCCAACATCCCCTCCTGATTTCTTTTCCTACCACTCTCCTCTCCCAACATTTCCCTTTAGCCACTGATTCTTGTTGACACAAGTGTGCTGCCTCAGGATGTTTGCACTTGTTGCTTCTGCCTGTAACCATCTTTCGTGAGGAATCTACAGCCCAGGCCTCTCAGCTTTCTCACTTCCTTCAGGTTTCTTCTCAAATGTCATCCTAGCAATGAGTCATTCCCAGATCACACTGTATGTAAGAGCTGTCACCCCTCCCCCGGACTCTCTATTCCTTCACACTGTCTTTGCCTTTACCACCAGTGTCGACTAACAATATACTTTTTTTAAAAAAACAGGGCGAAATTATTATCTGTCTCTCCCACTGGAAAGTAAGCTCCATGAAGAAGGGACTTTGTTTATACAGTGTTCTCTTTAGTACTCAATTAGGAAGCAACTTGGCACACAGAAGGTACTCAATAAGTATTTGTTGAATGATTAAGCTATTTTTTAAAAAAGACTTTATTTATTTATTTGTCAGAGAGAGAGAGAGAGACAGAGCACAAGCTGGGGAAGTGGCAGCCAGAGGGAGAAGCAGGCTCCCTGCTGAGCAAGGAGCCTAAGCCTTAGGACCCTGGGATCATGACCTGAGCTGAAGGCAGACGCTTACCTCATTAAACTACCCAGATGTCCCTAAATTCTTTAATTAATGACTTCTTTGTACCTGGTTACATATTTTAATATTACTTAAGACCCTTTATGATTTTGCTTTAATTTATTTTTGAAAACTGTATCTCTTACCCTTCATACACATCATTCAAATTTAATCAGGTCTTTTACTTACCCTAGAAGTAATGTGCTTGAAGACTATAGAATATGAGTGAAGTAGAGAAAAAGGAATTCATGCCCTCATTTTCCTGAACTGGTGTGTCATGACATTCTGCTCTACCAGGAAATAGCCTGCCCAATTTTGGTCAACATTTAAAATTTATTTTACTACAGCTGAGTACTGCCAGTAGTAGGCAATGTCTGTCAGAGAACTTTACCTGAGTTGTTTGTGGAGAACAGTACAAATTAGATACAATTTACTACAAATAAAATGGTTTCAGATAAATCAAACCCTCATCAAAGAAAAGTACAGGCAAGAGATGACTTTGCTTTTGGATTGTGTCCTTGAGTGCTCTAAGGCCTACAAGTTCATACGTTTCCTTCAAACAGAATTTGAGTGCCTAAGGATGAATGGTTATGTGAATCATGACCGTGTGATCTTTGTAAGCAATGTGAGGCTTTGTTATATGCAAGCCTAATTATGTCGCATTTATTAACTTATTCTGTGGTTTCTTGAGTCTTAATCTCAGCTGTTTTCTCAAAATCTAGTGTTCGTGCTATAATCAAAAAAAGGTTGGGAACCATGTGTTTAGTGCTAGATTTTAATGCTGCCTACGCAACTTATGTTATCACTCAATTCCTGCTGCTTATTGATCCATGATTATTAGTGTTTGTTGTATTTTATTTTATTTTTTAAAGATCTTATTTATTTATTTGACAGACAGAGATCACAAGTATGCATAGAAGCAGGCAGAGAGAGAGGAGGAAGCAGGCTCCCCACTGAGCAGAGAGCCTGATGTGGGTCTCGATCCCAGGACCCTGAGATCATGACCTGAGCTGAAGGCAGAGGCTTTAACCCACTGAACCACCCAGGCGCCCCTGTTTGTTGTATTTTAAATGCACTTTTAAGTTTATGGGACTGATGGTGCTTTTCCCTGGGTTTCATGTACTCACTGTTCTTCTTTCTTAGTGTTACCCTCTTAGAATTTACTGCTGTTTGGTGGGTCATGTGCGCTGTGGGTTTGTAGGAAGAAATGATGAAACGGATAGACAGGTTTAAAAAGCTGGGTGACACATATTTTGAAATATTGTGAAAGACAGGGTGGTGTGACTCCTCACAAGTCCCACAGCCACTGGAAAGTAACTGAGTCTTATGACAACTGGTCTGTCAGTACCAGTCACCAGATCACATGTGAATATTTACTTGGGATCAAGCCCAGCTCCTCCTCCCATACCTCCTTCTTCCACTCTGTACACTTTGAAAATGTCTGAGAAGAGAATAATAATATTTCAAAAAGAGTGTTTACTATGTTGTTGGTGCCACATGATATGGCAAAGAAGATAGACAGGGTCAGAGTCCTTTTTCATGGAACTGACATTCTAGTGTGAGAAGATAGAACACAGACAATTATAACAAATGGCAGAGAGTGATAAATGCAGCAAGAAAAAATATGAAAACAGTAAGTACTGAGTAGGGTTGAAGCTATTTTATTTGGGATGGTCGGGGAAGGTAATGTTTGAACTGAGACGTGAATAAGGAGCAGAAAGTAAGCAAGTAAGTGTCTGGGTACATAGCATTCTAGGCAGAGAGATTAGCATTTACAATAGCCCTGAGTGGGGACTAACCAAGTGGGAGAGTGACAAAATTTATTGAAAGAGAAGCAGTGATGGATAAAATGTAGTCTAATATTTAGGTGGGAGACAGAGCATGTGGGATCTGGTAGCTGCTGGTGAGGGATCTGGGATTATCTGAGGGTCACGAGAAACCATTGAGGGTCTTGAGTAGGAAATGACAGAAGACCTAAAAAAAAAAACCCCCAAAACAAAAAACCTAGTTTCACTTTCAGTAATGGAAAACCTGATATTTAGCAATAACTCTCCAACGAGAAACAACTGAAAATACTGGGCAAGATATTTTTTAAAATTTCTTTACAGTGACAAAGAAATAATAACAGTGAGGAATTATTTGGCCTAGATCTGGGAATCAAGAGACACAAGTTCAACTGACAAGGCTGTTTCGCCATGGATCATTTATTTGTGGATCCAGCACTGGCTGAGAGGCTGAACTGTACTTTTGGCAACAAGGGAAATAATTGGTCTTTGTCTGATGGTAGATGAGCTAACTTCATCTTCTACTGAACTAGAAAAAGAGCTCCTAATACTTGAAGATTTAGATATGAGGATGTTCATTGGAGTGCTGTTTACTCTAGCAGAGGACTGAAAAGCACAGAACTTTCTAGAAATGGGTGATTGCTTAAATAATAATGGTATGAGCATATGAAAAGTAATAGGCATTGAAAAAAGACTACTAAGATCTTAGAAAAAAGTCTCATAATACACTGTAAAGTGAAAAAAATTCTGACTATATTATGTACATATCTCATTTGTATAACAATTCATGCATATATGTAGAAAAGTATAGAAAAATTACAACAGTGGTAATCTCTTGGGATTGGGTGATGTTTACTTTCTTATTTACTTGCTTATCTGTTATAAGAAAAATGTGATAGCATTTTAATAAAATAGCTTTATTCATATTTTTAATGATAAATAGTTTACTAGAAAATATTACAGAGAATACTACAGAAGAGTATGAAGAAGAAAATAAAGAGCCCTGGAAGTCTCACTTCCATAGAATATCAATGTTCATATTTGCTTATGAATATTCAAATCATTCTTTATACATAAATTATATAATTTATGTATACATAATATATACAAAATACATATACAAAATACATAAATTGTATAATATAAATATATAATGTATATAATTATACATAAATGTATAAAGAATGATTTGAATATTCATAAGCAAAGAATTCTTTATACAATTCTTTATACAATTATGTATACATTCTTTATACATTCTTTATACATATACAAAACATTCTTTATACATTCTTTTTTTTCTTTATACATTCTTTATACATTTATTCTATATACATTCTTTATACATTTATACATTCTTTATACATTTATACATTCTTTATACATATTTGCTTATGAATATTCAAATAATCCTTTATACATATACATTCTTTATACATTCTTTATACATTCTTTATACATTTATCTTTATACATATACATTCTTTATACATTTATAAAAACATTTTATACATGGGATCATACAAACCAATATTCTATTGGCAATACTTGTTTTTTAACCCAAATATTTATTTTTTTAAGTAATTATAATTGACATACATTAGTTTCAGTTGTACAGTGTAATGATTTGATATTTGTATGCATCAGGAAGTGATCATCACAATAAGCCTAGTTACCATCCATCCTCATACAAGAGCACAAGAAAAATCAAGTGTTTTTTCCCTTATGATGAGAAATTTCAAGACCTCTTAACAACTTTTAAATATATAATACAATGTTATTGACTGTAGTCATCATGATATACATTACATCCCCATGACTTATTTGTTTTACAACTGGAAGTTAGTACTTCTTAATCCCCTTCACCCATTTCACCTACTCCCCAACATCTCTCCCCCCTAGCAACCTCCATTCTATTCTTTGTATCTTTGAGTTTTGTTTTGTTTATTCATTTATTGTTGTTGTTTTTTAATTCCACATATAAGTGAAATCATACAATATTTGTCTTCTTGTTTTATTTGTTTCATTTAGCATAATGCCCTCCAGGACCATCCATGTTGTTGCAAATGTCAAGATTACATTCTTTTTATGGCTGAATAGTATTCCACTTTATATGCATATCACATCTTATATATCCATTAATCCATTGATAAACATGTAAGTTGTTTCCCTGTCTTGGCTATTGTAAATAATGCTTCAGTGAACATGGAGATGCATAAGTCTTTTCGAATTAATGTTCTTGTTTTCTTCAGAGAACTACCCGGAAGTGGAATTGCTGGGTCATATGATAGTTCTATTTTCATTTTTGAGGAATAATCTCCATAGTGGTTTCACCATAAGTTTCCATAGTGGTCACAGCAATTTACATTTCTATCAACAGGATACAAGCATTCCCTATAATTACAATCTATGCCAGCATTTGTTATTTTTTATATTTTTGATAATAGCCATTCTGACAGATATGAAATTATATGTCATTGTGGTTTTGATTTGCATCCCCTTGATGATGAGTGATGTTGAGCATCTTTTCATGTGCCTATTTAGACATGTGCATGTCTTCCTTGGAAAAAATCTGTATTCAGATCCTTTGTCTATCTTTAATTGGATTATGTATTTTTTTAGTTATTGAGTTGAATGAATTCTTTATATACTTTGGATATTAACCACTTCTCAGATATATGACTTGCAAATATGTTCTCCCATTCAGTAGGTAGCATTTTCATTTTGTTAATTATTTCCTTTACCATGCAGAAGCTTTTTAGTTTGATGTAGTTCCACCTGTGTATTTTTTCTTTGTCACCATTGCCTCTGGAGTAGAGCTGAAAAAATATAACCAAGAGCAATGTTAAGGAAATTACCCTCAGTGATTTCTTTTAGGAGTCTTATGGTTTCTATTCTTACAAGTAAGTCTAATCCATTTTGAGTTGATTTTTGTGTCTGGTAGAAGATAATGGTACAGTTTCATTCTTTTGCATATGGCTCTTCAGTTTTCCCACTACCATTTATTGAAAAGACTGTCCTTTCTCCACTGTATATTCTTGCCTCCTTTGTTGTAAATCAATTGATTATATATGCAGGAGTTTATTTGTGGATTCTATTCTGTTCTATTGATCTATGAGTGTGTTTTTATGCAAGTAGCACACTCTTTGGATTACTATAGTTTTGTAATATAGTTTGAAATCTGGGAGTGTGATGTCTCCAGCTTTGTTCTTCTTTCTCAGGATCCCGAGAGACTACTCAGGATCTTTTGTGGTTCCATACAAATTTTAGAGCTGTTTGTTCTATTTCTTTGAAAAATACCTTTGTAATCTTGATAGGGTTTGTATTAAACCTACCAATTGCATTGGGTAATATGGGCATCTTAATGATACTGTCTTCCAGTCCGCGAGCACAAAATATCTTTGCAATTTCTTTCATCAATGGCTTATAGATTTCAGAGTACAGGTCTTTTACCTCCTTGCTTAAATTTATTCCTCGATATCTTATGCTGTTTGATACAACTGTAAGTGGGGTTGTTTCTTAAATTCTCTTTCTGAGAGTTCACTGTTAGTATATAAAAATGCGGAAGTGGCGTAGAGGCTGGAGTGCCCACCTGCTGACCCTAGAGCGAGAGTTCAAAAATGGTGCTGGCCACACCTGCACCCGCAAGGCAGAGGGAGAATGCAAAGATGGTGCCTGCCCTTGCGGGTGCTGCGCGGGAGAGAAAAATGCAAAACCGGTGCCTGTCTGTGCCTCCAGTCCGAGAGAGAGTCCCAACAAGCTTCTGCAACCCCCGCAGATTACTTAAGGTCAGTAAATGAATTTCCCTTACATATATATGATCTAGGCGCTTTTCAATCTGCTGCTTTTGCGCTGCGTCCCGGAGCAACTGAGTCTGTGTGTGAGCGGACTCTATGAGTGGACACTCTGTTCCCTTCCCGTCCTGTGTTTCTCCTGGAATGCAAGCCGCACTGGTTTTCAAAACTAGATATTTCGAGGGCTCATCTCTCTGGTGCAAGGCTGAAGAGTTGGGGTGACAGATGTGGGCACATACCCTCAGGGAGAAGCTCAGTATTTTTGAGGTTCCTCCTGGCTTCTCCCGATTGTGGGTTGCTGCGCTGGGGGTGGGGTTTTGGAGAAACATGTCTTTGCTTCCCTTGTTAGTATTGATGTGGACTTTTTAATCTTTTGCTGTAGAGAATCTGTTCAGCTGGTTTTCAAGGTTGGTTGGTTGGTTTATTTCAGAGAGAATTGCTGCATATGTGGCTCTATTTGTTGTGTCCCTGGGTGGAGGGAAGTTTAGGGTCATTCCTGGACCGCTGTCTTTTACCACCATATCCCACGTTGTTTTTTTCACTTATTGTATTTAACTTTATTTCAACTCTATTATTTATTTTATTGCTTATTGATAACTGTTCAAGCTTTTGAAAAATTTTTGGTTATTAACTGGTTCAATAAATATTTTTATACATTAATGTAATAAAATCTTTTTAAAATATTTAAAAAGTATTTACCCTTCAGCTAGGTCCCCAGAGCACTTACTCAGCCTTCTTCATAACATAGGCCAAGTATTGCCAGGTTGCAACACAGCTGACCTCAAAAAGTTGTAGAATGCACCTGATTAAGGAGACTTCTACCCAGCAAAATAGTTTTCCTCCCGGAGGCACTTAAACTACTTTAACAAGGAACACGTTTTTCCCTTATACAATTAAATATCTAAAGGTAGAAAAATTTTTAGTCTAAAGTCAACCCTCGTGGACATGTGTTTTATTTATGATGGGACAGTTTTATTCTTTCTCATTTGATGAGCTTTATGCAAGGCTGGGGTATTTACTTGGGCACAACTCGAACGGCCTGTCTTCTCATCCATGTCTGTGTGGATGGCTGTGCTGGGTCATGTGAAATCTGTGTGGTTATGCCACTGATGTCCCGGTGTTTGGTGTAGTTTGTTTCTTGCTTGGCTGGTTCGTTGGTTTATTACTTTCCTAAGAGACATACTAGGGAGAAAATCCCAGTGATATGTTTTCAGAATTTCAGAATAGTAGCAATGATGATAGTGTTCACATAGAAGTTTGGAGAAGTTGCATATAAGAGAAGACTTCTTCCCTGATTTAGGCAGAGTTGGTTTGACAAAAGTTTTCTGTAAATCACATCACCAAATATAGAAACTAAGCTTGCTGACTCAGTCTATTGCACTGACCACTAAATTCAGCTTCCTTCCTTAGCCATGCAGGGCAGAAACAAGGGGAAAAGCTATGCCACCCTTTCTGGAACAGGCAGACTCTGGAAAACTGCCAGTTCTGGAGGTTGAACTGTATAATGCACCATCATTCTACAAAATGCTTACCAAACCAGAAACCTTAGAGAAACCATCATAACATAGATGAGATAATCTCAAAACTTTGATTTCATGTTGAAATGACTAACATGTCAGTGGAAGGTTCTTAAATTCTTTAGAAGGAACTTAAATTCTTTATTTTGGAAATAGGCAGTAATTTTAGGATCCCAGAACATTTAAATCAGTGTTGATTCTGTATGTTTGGGCAGTTGATGGGGAAATAGTGCTATTTCAATTCCACAAATCAGGGGAACAAAGACACATTAAAATAAGAAATAAGGACTCCTGGGTGGCTCAGTGGGTTAAGCCGCTGCCTTCGGCTCAGGTCATGATCTCAGGGTCCTGGGATCGAGTCCCGAATCGGGCTCTCTGCTCAGCAGGGAGCCTGCTTCCCTCTCTCTCTCTCTCTCTTTCTGCCTGCCTCTCTGCCTACTTGTGATCTCTGTCAAATAAATAAATAAAATCTTAAAAAAAAACACAAGAAGACACCAGACCAGAATGAGGCAAAACAATGTTAACGAAGGCAATAAATCCAAGAGATGATTGTGCAAAAATGTCATCAGCATATTTGTCAAGTAGAGAATCACATTATCTCTATCATGTCTCTTATTTCATTATACTTAAATTCTATATACACATTCTTTCTTGATCTAGGAGAAATACTCTATACCAAGAACAAACATATGATATTTTTATATCATATATAAGTCAGTATATAATAATGTCTTCCTTATTGTATTAGCTTTGATTAGTTAGCTGATAAGGTCTTTGATGATGAGACCTTTGATGAGGTCTCAACATCAGCATGTTTGAGATGGATTAATTGATTGATTCATTGATTCATTCAGTTTGATGAATGTGTGTTGAGCCCCCACGACATACCAGGCATCATGCTAGGCTGGGCGTACAAAACTGATTAAAGGTGAAAAGTTCTTGACTTTATGGAGTTTAGAATCTGGAGGGAGAGATGGACAAAAAAACTAGAACTCCTGTAATAATTATAGGTTGACGTGATTGCTGTGAAGGACTAAACAGGATGCTTGATGGAGAATAACAGCGGGAACCCATAGTGGGCAGGGTGGGGATAGTCTCTCTGAGGAGGAGAAATTTAAGTTGAAACCTGAAGGAAGAAAAGGAGCCAGGCAGGAGATGAACAGGAGAGAGCCTTTGCAGCAGAAGGAGTCAATGGCCAGACGATGGAAGGAACTTGGTGTGGAGCCGGGTGCACGTGAGGAGGAAGAACTGCTGGGCGCTGGGGAGGGTGGACAAGATCCACTGGGTCCAGCTCTGCTGGAAAGTTACTTGGAGGATTTAAAATGAGGTAGAACCATAGTAAAAGGTGGACACACAAATCTCAAACCCTAGGGCCAGATATATTTTTGAATTCAGAATTTGTTTTGCATTTTAGAAAGTCAATATAATGCACACATGAAACCATATAGTAACCCATCTGTTATGTAACTGCCGGAGGCACCTGGGCGCGGGGCCCTGTAATCAAACACTTTAATATACATACAGTGACACAGGAATATTCACATAAAGTGAGACCAATAAAGACTATACACAGCCCTGCCTCAGTTTATATCAGGCTCGGCTGCCAAATGAGTTCAGTTCCAATTAGATTTTTTTTTTTTTAAGTCCGTTTTCAGAGCTTTTGCATTTTTGGACTGGGGGATGACAGATTATAGCTCTGTAACTATCCTCCCCTTCCCCAGTCATTTGACTAATACTCCATAATTCATTAGTTTGAAAAATTATTTATTGAAGGCTTTCTAGCTGTCAGATAGTGTTTGGATTGTCCAGAAATGTATTAAGCATGAAAAATTCATATATTTTTGTGTAGGAAAACTTCTTTTAAAAATTAGCCATGTAAAAATACATATAGCTTTGTAAGTTTTAAATGTTAATTTTCTATGGTAAAGTGTTACTAACAACCACAGAGGCAACAAACCTGAATCAGCTAGCACAAAGCCTCCTGGTGTGGAGGTTAACTTAGAAGAGCCTAGTGCCAAGTTCTTGGTCAGAGGGGAGTAAGGTACTGGAATCTACAGCTGGCTTCCCTGAAATTCCTCTAATGTGTCCAGAGGAATTTCAGAAGTTCCTCAGACTCAGATTTGCCTTTGATAATTAACAGAGGGTATCTGCCTGTGATGAAATATTTGTGATAGAGAATTTAGAGAAAACATGTAGAATGCAAGAGTATATTTTGAATAATTGTTGTTCCAAATAATGAATTTCAATACTGTTCTTGCAATAGTGTCAGATACTGAGGTAAGAACTTTGCGTGGTTTCATTTAGTCCTATAAAACGAGGTAGATATAAATATTATTTCCTTTTTAAGAATCAAAGAATGGAGGTTTAAAAGCATGTGAAGTGCGTACTTGAGTTGCACCTACAGAGAGCAAGATAGGCCTGGAGTTTAATTAACCCCCACCCAGTACCCACCCTGCTTCGGAGGTGGTGAATAAACAACTGACAGGTGTGAGAGTGTGAAAGCTCAGGTCCCTTGCATCAGGTGAGGAAAACTGTGAGATGTAGGTGACCCTGGGAGGGCGGCGCTGTTGAAGGGGAACCAACCCTCTGCAGCACCTTGCCTGAGATCACACGCTGTCTTGATTTCCTTTTACTGCTCGTGCTTCCCCTCCACTCTTTCCCTCACCCTTACAGGTCTCTCCCAAGCACTTCTTTTAACAAATTGCTTGCACATTGGGGCGCCTGGGTGGCTCAGTGGATTAAGCCTTTGCTTTCAGCTCTGGTCATGATCCCAGCGTCCTGGGATCGAGCCCCGCATGGGGCTCTCTCTCTCAGCTCTGCTCTGCTTCCCCCCTCTCTCTCTGCCTGCCTCTCTGCCTACTTGTGATCTCTGTGTCAAATAAATAAATAAGATCTTTAAAAACAAAACAAAACCCCAAAAACCCAAATTGCTTGCACAAAGATTCTTGCCTCTGGGTCTGCTTCTGGAGAACTCAGAGCAGCCTTGCTGAGCCGTGAGGAAATCCTGACCCATGGGAACCATGAGAGATTAAAAAAATGCCTGTTGTTTAAACCGTGATTTGATAATGCAACAATGAATAGTTAGGACTCCCTGCTATAGCGTAGCAGTGTGTAGAGCAGGGAGCTTTCCAGCTCTTTCTCAGAGGGATCTATGGCTAAATTCATCACGACCAGGCAGACATATATTCCAGATAGAAGCTTTCCCTTCTTGCTGAAGGGTCTCGGCTAACACCACTATCTAAGGGCCCACAGAGTGTCTGGTCTGTGACACAACATCGCCATGGGTCAGGGCACCCACTTTCTGGCAAATGAGGTGTGACAAAGTATAATGACCATGGAATTCACTGATCCTACCACGAACTACCTCACTCAGAAGATCTGAGCCTGATAGAGCACAGGACATTCTCTTGAAGGCACAAGCTGCGAGTGGGATATGTGACCCCTCAGGATGTGGTTTGTCCCACAGAGCTCCGGCCATTACATACTGCTGGCTACCCAACAGGAGGAACGTAGAGGGGCAGGCATAGCAGTGGCCCTGCTCACCATTACTCCCAGTGACCTATCTCTTGTTCCTTTGGATATGTTTTTATACCTTCTTTTGGCTCGCCCAGCTTGGATGTGCTTCCAGAGCTACAGAGGCGGTCCCTCTTGGCTAGGCAGTCCACCGCACACTGCTGGGCGCTTTTGACTTACAAAGGGCTGAAGGTGCCTGAGAATTTATGTTCCCCTCCTTTCCCCACCAGTGCTGGCAGTCTGGGTGTGAGGCACACAAACATAGCTCCCTTGCCACAGATTGGGACAACTCTGAGGCTGAGCTTTCCCTCTGGACCACCCTTGGGGGACAGTCTGTGCGTAAGGTCTCATCCTTGCTTGCCTTCTTCTCCTTCCTTCTGCTTCGGAGGACCCATACCTAACTCACTTCCTAGGGGTACAAACAAAATTGTGGAATCAGGACCTAGAGTTTATTTTATTCATTCTTTATCTGAACTTCAAATTTAACAGGGTGTCCTGTATTTTATCTGGTAACTGTATCAGGACACTAGCCCAAGTCTGTCTTATTCCAGTACCTATGCAATTTTTAAAAATTAATAATTTTGAATCTGCAAATAAATTCAGTGCACATATTATAGAATTCAAAATATAATACTATGGAATTATATAATAAACAGTAAGTCTGCCTACTACCCCAGTACCCTGCCACTCGGGTCTCCTTTTTAGAGGCAATCATGGTAGACAGTTTCTTGTTTATCTTTCTAGAAAGGTTCTTTGTAAATGCAGGCATAATTTTGTATGTATGTATCTTTGTAATTTGCTTTATTAGTTTAACAAACTGTCTTGGAGATAGGTCCTTATCAGAACATATAGAGCTGCCTTATTCTCTTTAATAATTACATATTTACTTTAAAAAAGACTCATTTAATAGTCATGTGGATTGTTTTCAGTTTTTTACTCTTGTAGATAACCAAAGGCTGGGCTATGTTGTTTTATTCAATTTAAAGAGACTCCAGGGTCTAAGTATTAAAGTACAGATCAACAGATTTAACTGCTAAATAGTCCTAATAGGACTAAGGAGCGATGGGGTTTACTTGATAATAAGGTAGAACAAATTTCAGTGGATGCTTTCTATGCCATCTGGCATTTAAATTTATTCTGCCCCCAATTACTGTGCTAGAATTTTTTGGTGGATATGAATACATGTTTGCTCCTGATCCTTTATAATAACTCCCCAAGAAAACTAATAACTATTTACCAATATAAATATCATTATCACTCACAATAGGAAAGGGGATTCATGGCATTGTATTTAATTTCATCTGGGAGTCAGTGCATTTTCTAAGATTAACATACAGTGAGTGGAATGCCTACTGCTAAAATCCAGTAAGACAAGAGTATGTTTTAAAAGTCCTGTTTCGGGGCACCTGGGTGGCTCAGTGGGTTAAAGCCTCTGCCTTCGCTCAGGTCATGATCTCAGGATCCTGGGATTGAGCCCCGCATTGGGCTCTCTGCTCAGCAGGGAGCCTGCTTCCTCCTCTCTCTCTGCCTGTCTCTTTGTCTACTTGTGATCTCTGTCTGTCAAATAAATAAATAAAATCTTTAAAAATAAATAAAAGCCCTGTTTCTGGGATAAGCAGAAGGTCCTATAAATCAGTTGTTCTCCTTTCTAGAAAAGCATTGTCAGAGAAAGTGGAATAGATGTCTGGTAGGTTCCCAGAAGGTTGTTTTGCCAATATGTAACAACAGAAGGGAAGGTAACATTTCAGGGCAAGAAGTCACAGGCCCAGTTTGCTCAGGGTAGAGCCAAATGAAGAGTTTAGAGGTTACAGGAAACTGACAAGGGCACGTGGTCTGGAATATTCTCAAACAGGGAAGTTCTTGCTGGCTAAGAAGATGGTGGGGGAAAATGGAGTGATGGTGGAATATATATGGATAGTATGCAGAAATTATTATTATAGACTGATATTTATTTGGGGCAATTCGCATTGAGTTAGAAATACTCCAGGGGTGCCTGGGCGGCTCAGTTGGTTAAGCATCAGACTCTTGATTTCGGCTCACATCATAATCTCAGAGTCATGAGATCGAGTCCCATGTAGGACTCCATGCTTGATACTCTCTCTCTCCTTCTGCCCCTCCCGACTTGGGGGATGGAGGCGGGGACCAAAAAACCAAAACAAAACCAAGATGAAATGCTCCTGCCCTCAGTAGGTTTATAGTACAGTAGCCTGACATGGAAAAAAGATGTTATCTAAACACAAGAGTTGTTCTGAATAGAATTCCTAGGTTACAGTATAATAAAAGAAGTAATATGCATAGCTTCGATTTCCTTAAATTCCACAGTCAAGCATATGCAATGATGCCCTGATAAACCTCCATAAAGGCAGGCTAATGGAGTAGGAATTTAGTTTAAAGGGGAAGATAAAGGTTCTGCAATCACTATGTATCCTGTGTTTCCCTCACTCCACAATTAAACTTTTCACTACCTTTAAAAACATGTTTATTACTTAAGGAAGAAACAGCTTTGAAACATTAGATGAGTGTGTGGAGTTTTCAGCCTGGCTCTATGGTAAACTTATTATTTGGGAAAGAAGCATTAGTAGATTTGACCCCCTCATTTTGCCCTTTTTTTTTTTTTTTAAACATTCTTACATTGGAATGTCCACTGATTCAGGGTAGTGGGTAAACCCTGAGGGATGGGCATATGTGTTCGCTCATACTTTATACGTTAAATAAATATCACAGAAACTGAAACAACCCATGTTTCTCAAGTATAGGGATCCTCTCAGCCAAAGGATTTACTTCAGCACTTCCCGAGAAGTGCTATTTTAAATACAGGAGCCGTGCCACCCACTTGCAATTTGCACTTGACCACCACATGAATGCATCTCTTGAAAGAACACGAAGGGGCTAGGTTGCAAAAAACAGCGTTCCAAAAACAAACTTAAAACACTTATTTCCCACACACCCCCATCCCTCACGCATTGCCTGGTAATACTAGTCTGTCTACTCCCCTCTTTCTTATTTCTTATTCTTTCTAAGCTACCTATATTTCATTATTTCTTTACCAGGTAAATTTGAAAATGGTAAAAACAGTGAAAATGATCTTTATTCTAAAGCATCTTCCCTTCCAGTCTTTACCAGTCCACTAACTGGCTTTCCTGTTCTTGTGGATTGGCAATGGAGGGGTTGGGGGAGGTTTTCCTTGCTCCTTTTAGGGTTTCTGGCTGGGTTTGAACATGAAACTGACAAAGACAGAAGAACAGGCGAAAAGCATGTGTGTTTTATTGAATTTTTACATGTATGTGGAGCCTACCCAAGAGAATGTGGACCAGAAGTGACTAGAGCAGGAAGCCTTGATATCTTTTACATAAGTAATAAATTTGTGGAGAATTGACAAAACAAAGGGGTTCCGGTTTAAGGCAGTAAACGGTGAAGAAGTTACTAGGAAGATAAAGGTTTAGTTTAGGAAGGTTTGTTTGCAGATTCTTCTGGTGCCTTCTCTGGGCTGGTAAGAGTTTATCTCCAGGAAGGGAGACTTATGTCCTGTGTTTAGGCAGAAAAGGGGCAGCTTTGTGTGCAATTACTGCTTAATTGCTTTCAGCCCCAAATAATTTCTATGGCAAAGAGGCATTTTTTTAGGGTGACATATTCTGGTTTCCTTTCCTTTTCTTTTTTTTTTTTTAAAGATTTTATTTATTTATTTGACAGACAGAGATTACAAGTAGGCAGAGAGGCAGGCAGAGAGAGAGGGGGAAGCAGGCTCCCCGCTGAGCAGAGAGCCAGACGTGGGGCTCGATCCCAGGACCCTGGGATCATGACCCGAGCTGAAAGCAGAGGCTTTAACCCACTGAACCACCCAGGTGCCCCATATTCTGGTTTCTTCAGCAAATATGAGTCATGGAATCAAATGACTCCAAGCCCAGGGGCACTTGGAAGGGACATCTGGTAGAAAAATCCAGGAGAGATAAATATAGAATCTTAGATTTTCAGGGCTCGAAGGAACCTTAAAGAAAATTCAACCTAGTACCAGATATTTGAATCTCTCTGGAAATGTGCAGAATTGTTTAAAAAACAATTTCTAGTTTGTGAACGTGCATCCTGAAGCCTACTTCCTTCCCACTTTTGAACAGTAAATTACCAGTTTCTAACTTTCCAACCAGTAGTGTTTAAAACTGTCATAAATTATTGTATATATCACGTAAAACTAATATCATGTCATTGCCTAAAGTAAGTTTCTATTTATTTTTCTTTCTTCTTCAAGATGATCTTCTGATACATTTTTCTATTTTCTCATAGCAGTGAGAATACAGATATTATCAGTTTTCTTATTCTTGGTTCAAATCTCAAAGAGCATTGAACTGGGAACTTGAGGAGCATAATTAGCAGAGATAATAAAACGAGAAAAAGTAGATACAATCAACTATTTAAAAAATCAAATTCTGGAGCCAAAGGGCACTTTAGTTTTCATTTAGCCAAATATCTTCATTTTAGAAGATGAAGAAAGGAAGACCAAGAATGTTTGTGTGACTTGTCTAGTAACACACAGATGGTTATGGGGAGCCTCTGTTAGGTCCCATTCTCTTGAATTCCAGAAGGGCTATAAGGCAGATCTCAAGAGAAACCAATTCATGAAAGGTATTCTGGCTTCTTCCGGAAAACATGTTTAGTAGACCTTTGGATTCTGAGAACTTGATTTCTTGTTCTCTTTCTCTCACTCTCTTTTTATTTTTTTGCACATCAGCTAACTCCAGTTTAAACTTTTGGCCTCAGAGTAATGAGAAATATGTATCCACTGAGCTGATTAAATTCTCAGAAAATTCTGGGTCTGGAAAAGTTTCCAGAGACTCCCAGTTTGGGCTATTTATAATAATGAAGGGGAGCAGTAATGTACATGATCTAAAATAATAAATAATTCTCAAGAACTCTTAATTTAAATACCAAAATTAACTAGGCTAACATATTGAAGGGAAATATCAAATATCCTTCTTAGGCAAAGCATACATATGTAGAATTTTAGAGCTTTGCTTTCAAAAAGGGAGGACTTAACTCCATCTACCACCATCCCTACGAACTTGTAAGAGAAATTTTGATAAAAGCAGGGATATTCTGGAATATATTTCAGGTAGGAGAGGCCTAAGCAATAGGTTATGGCTTGTTTTCAAGGATGGAATATATTTAATTTATGTGGAGAGGTGGATGGTAGAGCTAATAAATTTTCTATGATAAAATTCCTAGGATGGGTCTCATTGAGAAATGCCATAAAGTTGAGGGAAAAACCAAAAGAAGTGGTCACTTGCAATCACTTCTAGGAATATTATTAACAGGACTGTCTGTGTAAACAGTTGCACTCATTCCCACCTGCACTCCTGCAGGAAATTGTTTTTTTAAATTCATTCTGTCTCTGTGTATCTTTTCTTTTATTATCATCTTTCTGATTCTCAGTTTTTTTTTTTAATAGAAGAGATAATTTATTATTTTTCTTGGAAAGGAACTCCAGCTTTACATATCTTCTTGGAGGTTTTGCAAGCTTGATTTAACCTGGATAATTGGGAGTTTACTTTTGTTGGAAATACTTTTTTATGACTGTATCGATATATGGAAAATAAGAAGCTGACACAAAGTTAAAAAGATATTGACCTGCCGGTTCACCAGTCCTAAAGACCAGTGTGTAACCATGTGTGCTTGGACTGAGCCATGGCACGCCCCAGATGTTCTCGAATGATTGTTTTTCATAATGCTGGATAGGCAGAACACGAATGAAGTTCTTCATTCTCTATAGATATATTTCCAGATTCTTTAGACTTTCTCTTTTTAAAAATCATTTCACGCCTTGTGTTTTCTGTTTTCTTCACGTTGTTTTTCTTCTTAAATATGAGACCTCAGAATTAGACCCCCCTAGGGATAAGTGTTTTTGCTAAAACAGTGTTTTCCTTTAATCTGTAGCCTTTCTCCTTCAGGCTATTTCTACTTCCTCTTCCTTAAATAGTCCATTTCCCAGTTTTTGACCACTAGGTGTCATGAGTATTCACACAAATGCCTCAAAGGTGTAAAAATAAACTTTCTCTTAAAACAAGCCTCTGAGTATCTTGACTTTCCATATAAGATCTTGTATCACTTGGGCTCACATAGTAGTTCACATTTGTATGTGATTCAAACTCATACTACAAAGTTCAGAAAAACTGCCAAACCCAAGGGGAACAAAATGGAAATCTTTGTGGCTCATGAATGCTTTGTCAAAGGGGCAAATTTGTGTAGCTTTGAACTTTGCAGAACTCATTCCTTCCAGACCCCCTTCCCCACGGGCTTCCAAAGGTGCCCTTAGCCCCACCATGTGAGATTAACAGGCACTTCTTTTAGGGATGGGCTGCACAAGACAATAACACATTGACTGAAATGCCCTTTAGAAATCTTTGCATTACTTTGTAATTGGGATACACGTGAGACACCAGGACCCACTATCATTTTACTTATTTGTATTTCAACTGAAGTGTCTGATAGATTAAAAAAATATTTTCAAATGATGCCTTTTGGGATCGAGAAGGATCTTTCGAATGATCAGTTCTAACTTTTTTATTTTAGGTTGGGGAAATGATGCCTGGAGTGTTTTGCTCATTGTCCCAAAATGGTAGCAGAACCAGACCTTGGACACACATCTTCTGACTCCTACACAGAATTCATCCTCTTTGTATTGATTACTGTTCTTAGGGTATATTCACACATCTGTCTTAGAATTCTGAAGAAAATATAAATCAAAATTTTTCTTAGCCTATGTTCAATGTTATAAGAAAATCTTAGCTCAGTAAGCTTCCTTGGTGGAGATTTGATGTTAAAAAACAAAAATCCAAATCAGTCTATTAGTTATTGTCACGATGACAAGAAACAAATCTTCATTCTCTCATTATCTAAAGTATACAGATCGCATCTTAATTCAGAGAGATGAAATGGCTGCTCCATTTAGTGTTTGTATTGCTGCCAGATCCATACACATCTTTCAATGAAGTTTTTTTTCCTTAAAGGAAGATGACCATGTTTAATGGAAAGATGTAGTCTATATTAGTATTCTGTCTTAAAGAATATTATTGTTGTCACCAAGGTGAAAAGGAAATTAGTTTAGTCACTTGGATATAAATGGAGTGAAAAATTTTCTATTTTTCCAAGTAGATGTATCATAAAACAATTTTGTGTAATGCACATTCTTTCTTTCTTTTTTTTTTTTTTTAAAGATTTTATTTATTTATTTGACAGAGATCACAAGTAGGCAGAGAGGCAAGTGGGGGGGTGGGGAAGCAGGCTCCCCAACAAGCAGGGAGCCCGATGTGGGGCTTGATCCCAGGACCCTGAGATCATGACCTGAGCCGAAGGCAGAGGCTTAACCCACTGAACCACCCAGGCACTCCAATGCACGTTATTTCTTAAAATAAGCAGGGCCATTCCTGTATGACCAAAAGGTTGAGACAGTCACTTTTTGTGTGTGACTGCATCACAGTCACATGCAAGACTGCATGACAGTTGCAAAAAAAGTGTTTACTCACTGTCCAGGTAGAGGATCCTATAGATCCATCTGGTAAGTATGGCTCTTTTCATTCTGACTGAGATTTCCATGGTGCAGAAATTTTTGAGTAAAACTTTTCATTTACTTTATAATACTAAACAGTTGCTTTGGCTAAATTTTCTTATAAAAAAATTGAAACACTGAATTAAAAATTCTCTGGTGACAACAGTGCATGGAAACTAGTTACATTGGTCATTTCGAACAGTGTTTGAAATATTCTACCAAAAAAGTTAGAGCTTAAAACAAGTTAGTGAAATAAGTTTGTATGCTTAAAACCCTTTCTTAGACATTTACAGTTTTGCTATAGCATATTATAGTTTGAAAAATCTTGCAATTAGGAAGCTTTTACTGTAAAAGGACAAATAACACCTTGTGAAAAACAGGTTGAGAAATTTTGATTGCCAAAATGACATAAAATACTTTATTGATAAATCAATGACTCTGTGTCTTGTGCAATTCTTCTATTCGATTTTTATCTCGTTTATTGGCAGTATCTTTACAGTATCCCCCTTTGTCTCTATGGCCACTTTCTGGCCAGTAAGCTTCATAATTGCAACATCGAAGACTCAAACCCTGCCAAATTTATCCACAGAATTTCCTATGTGTCAATGTCCTATTGACAGATGGACTATCTTAAAATATTACTTTCATGTGTTATAAAACAGTTGTTTCAGTTGATTTCCTCTAACCCACTTATTTCTTTCACTTAATGTAAAAAGAAGTCAACCAAGCCTGGACTAAAAATTCAATTGTTTTATTTCCTGGAAGCTGATATTATGGCTGTTGACTGGTAGTAGGAGTAGCTTGTCTAGGCAAGATAAAATACTAACTTGTTAGTGTGGCATAAAAGGTTGAGTGCATTTGTTTCTGAGGCAGCACAGAAGTGGTGTGCCCAGATCACCACTGATAACAGAGCTTCAGCACAAGAAATCAATATAAAACCAGGTAACCTGGGCTAATGTCTTACTTTCTTGTTATAAATTGGCCTTAGGTCCTGATACTTCCATAACTGGGTTGTTCTGTAAGCCTGATGGGAAAATTGTAACTCTAGTTTTGCGCTGGTTTTGTTTGTCACTGTAGCTTCTGTGATCTGCTTTCCCTGTGTTGTCTATTCCTCCATCCCAAGAGAAAGGATTCATTTACATTAGTTTGTTATCACCCCATATAAAGAATTCTTATTAGGCAGTTTTATTCCAAGCTACTGCAAATGCCATTGACTACCCCCAAGTTCAAGTTCAATTTGAAATTTAGTGCCTGTGAAAATAAACTAATCCCCAACTCTGTTAATTTTGTGCAGAGTATCAGCATTTCCTTCTGGTACACATGTCATGAATCCTAACAGTAAGTTCCCTAAGGAATTACTTGCTCTTTCTGTCCTCGAAGGGGATATTATGAGTGTGGTCATGGGAATCCAGAAGTTCCCATCTCCTACTTCATCTGATTTCCAATTGCCCTTCTCCTTTCCTCATGAAAAGTAAATGAATTTCTTTTCTCTAAATATGCTTCTACTTGCTGCCATGTTTTGTGTGTTTAACTTCTCATCTATCAGAAAGCCATTCCCTTCCTTTATCACACAATAAATTCCTCTCAGATTTCTGGGCTCGGTTAAAGCAGTACCTTTTCTATGCTATCTTTCATGTTTATTCTGAGGCTCAGAAAAAACTTCATTTGCCATGGGAAAAAAGTTAAGATTAAATATTGAATAGTTAGTGCATTACTTATGATAGGAGTAGCTGCTATAACATACATTCCTCAAAATATATAATTGTTCAAAAATGTATGATAAAAGTTTCTCCCTCAATCATATTAACTCCCGAAGAGGTCGGGGACAATTCTCCTCAAACTAGTAATCCAGGGTGTGAGGCTCATTATAGCTTCTAGATTCACCATCCCTAACACAGCGCTATCTGCATCTACTAGTGGAAGGAAAAAAAAAAAAGGGTGAAAGAGGTGTGACCACTCCTTAACAACCTTGATCTGGAAGTAAATCCATTACTGCCACTCATTTCTATTTGTAAGCACAGCTCAGATGGCCCAACCTAAATGTCTTGAGCTTGGGAAGTGTGGTTCCTGACTGGGTGGCAGTTTCCTGGTGACAAAACCTACTGTGGGTAGGAAGCATACATGTTGGGGGTGACAGCTATCTCTACTCCAGTTAATATTCTTATGTTTGCAAATAATATAAAACTCAATTAAAGAAAGCTTAGGCAATTAGGTTGTTTAAATGAAGCCATTCAGGGGGCCATTCTGAGACGCCTAGGAAGAGCTGCAGGGATCAGGCAACCCTGGGGAACTTCAGATATAGGATCTGGAGACAACAACGCCACCACAATTACCTTTTGTCTTTGTTTTAATTGCTTACTAAATTTGGTGTTTCATAGTGCAGAACAATCACTTCCTACATGTGGTGGGGGTGGGAAATTAGCTCCCGGCTTAGAGTCTCCAAGTTTGGTGACTCCAGGAAAAAGTGAGAATGTGTGTGTACCCATTTTGCTATGTAAAAATCCAGGAACAGACTGGTCAGTTTGGCTCCTGTGTTCTCCCTCTGGACCAATTACTGTGGTTACTGCTAAGAAGTGCTCTGATTGGCTAGGCTAGAGTCATGTGCCCCCTTCCTCGTTTTAGCAGTGGCGGGCACTATGCTGATATTTCTATACATGCCAAGGCTAAAATCAAACTCTCCAAAGAAAGGTAGGAGCTGACATTACCAAAGAATGAACAAAGATTTTCTGGGTAGGACACACACACACAAAAATCTATTATAGAAAAGCTTTAAAAAAACAAATTGGGGCGCATGGGTGGCTCAGTGAGTTAAAGCCTCTGCCTTCAGCTCAGGCCATGATCCCGGGGTCCTGGGATCGAGCCCCACATGGGGCTCTCTGCTCAGCGGGGAGCCTGCTTCCTTCTCTCTCTCTGCCTGCCTCTCTGCCTACTTGTGATCTCTGTCTGTCAAATAAATAAAATCTTAAAAAAAAACAAACAAATTAAGAATAATGAATTGAGAATCTGAGATTTTGTTCTAAAAATCAGTTTTCTAAAAAAAAGAAAAAAACCAGTTTTCTATGTTTCCCTAACAATAATACTAAAATAACTTAAATTTGATAGTAATCTGAAGAAAACCTTCAGTCTTCTCCATATTTATGTTAGTTGCCAAACGTCAAATTTCATTTTATTTGATATTTCACTTTATCATACCATGAAACTTTTATAAGGGGCCATAATATGGGAATGAGATAAAAAAATTATTGTTCCAACTGCACAGGGGTCAGAATTAGTATAATCATATATTTTGATTTACTGATGACAGTCATGTTTATATCTGTTGTCTTAGAATGTAAGAAATTTTACAAAAAGTGTATTAGGAAATAATTTCACTATTTCACTTAATAGCCGCTATTTAACATTGTGTTCTCTGAATTGCCTTTGTTAAACTATGCCTCTAAGGACTTTGCAAACTTCTGTACTGAGAGAAAACAGTGCTTCCTTAGGTTCCTTTATTTTATTTAGCCATGTCTAGTGGGATCTATATAGTACTTTAGCTTCCTGTTCCTGGAACTTTAGCAAAAGTAAAGGTGAAATGATCATAGACAAGGTAATTGGAAACAATAAATTTCTGGAAATTAAAGTTGTGTTGTTTTAGTAAATATTTTTCATTAACTAAACTATGTATCTATATTCTTGTGCATATTCTTGATTAGATTCTAGTTTTTCTGGTAGGCTAGCTATATTCCCACCTATGAATAATGCAAGATAAAATTTAGTTATTCTTCAGTTTTATAATGAGCATTTATTATATATTAGTGCCATTTTTTAAGCACTGGGAGTAGTCATAAATAAAAGTTGATGGGGTGCCTGGGTAGCTTAGTTGATGGAGTACCTGACTTGGTTTCAGCTCAGGTCATGATCTCAGGGTTGTGGGACTGAGCCCCACATTAGGCTCCACACTCAGCAGAGAGTCTGCTTGAAATTCTCTTCCTCTCTCTCTCTGCCCCTCCCCCTGCTTGCTCTCTCTCTCTCAAATAAATAAATAAATCTTTAAAAAAATCATATCTTCTCCATAGATAAAGAAAAAGGATAACAAAATTCAACATTTTTTCATGATAAAAAGTCTCAACAAATTGGGAACAAAGGCAATGTCCCTCAACATAGTAAAAGGCTACATATTACAAGCCCACAACTAATATCATACTCAATGATGAAAAGATGAAAGCTTTTTTTCCAAGATTTGGAACAAGGCAAGGATGTCCACTCTCACCACTTTGTTCAGCAAAGTAGGAGAAGTCCTAGCCAGAGTCATCAGACAAGATAAAGAAATAAAAGACATCAAAATTGAAAAGGAAGAAATAGTACTATCTTTGTTTGCAGATGACATATTATATACAGAAAACCCTAAAGATTCCAGTAAATAACTGATAGAATGAATAAATAAATTCAGTAAAGTTGTAGAATCTAAAATCAATATATAAAAATCTGTTGCATTACTGTACACTAACAAATAAGGATTAGAAAAAAAAGTAAGAAAACAATACCATTTATAATTATGTCAAAAACTATAAAATACTTAGGAGTAAATTAACCAAGGAGGTGAAAGTTCTATAAACTGAAAAAAATATTGATTTAAGAAATTGAAGAAGACACAAATAAATGAAAAGATATTTTATGTTCATGGATTGAAAGAATAAAATATACACACAGTCCAGGGCAATCTACAGATTCAGTGCAATCTCTATAAAAATTCTAATGGCTTTTTACACAAAAATAGAAAAATGAATCCTAAGATTGTATGGAAACACAAATGACCCTAAATTGTCAAAGCATGTTTGAGAAAGAACAACCTAAAAGCATCACACTTTCTCATTTCAAACTATACTCCAAAACTATAGGAATGATAACATATGGTATTTTCATAAAAAAAGATATGTAGATCAATGTAACAGAATAGAGAGCCCAGAAATAAATCCATGTATATATGGTCCATTGATTTATGACAGAGTATCCAGAAACATACAATGGTGAGAGGGTAGTCTTTTCAACAAATGTTGCTGGGAAAACAGGACAACCACATGCAAAAAAATGAAACAGGACCACTATTTTATACCATGCACAAAAATTAACTCAAAATGGATTAAAGACTTGAATTAAATTGATTAAAAATGGTTTAAAACAAAAATAAATGGGACTAGAACAAACAAAAAGCTTCTGTACACAGAAGAAATCATCAAGAAAATTAAAAAGCAACCTATAGAATGGGAGAAAATATCTGCAAACCACCTATTCAGTAAGGGGTTAATATCTATAATATACAAAGAACTCCCCAAAACCAGATAACTCAATTGAAAAATGGGCAAAGGAACTGAAGATACTTTTCCAAAGAAGACATACAAATAGCCAACAAACACATGAAAAGGTGATCAACATCATTAATTATCAGAGAAATTCAAATCAAAATCTTAATGAGATATCACCAAACACCTGTTAGCATGGCTATTATCAAAAAGACTAAAGATAACATATTTTGGCAAGGATAGGGAGAAAGGAAACTCTTGGGCATTGTTGGTGAAAAACACTAGGGAGTTTCCTCAAAAAATAATAATAAAACTGCCATATGATCCAGCAATCTCACTCCTGATGTACAAAGGAAATAAAACCATTATCTTGAGAAATATCTCTACTCCCACATTTGTTGCAGCATTATTCACAATAACCAAAGCATAGAAACAACCTGTCATTAGATGAATGGATAAAGTGGATGTAATATATAATATATAGATAGATATAATATTAATATAGATATGCAATTATTTATATCAGAAAGAGAATATTATATAAAGAAGAATAGTATATATAACTTAGCCTTAAAAAGAAGCAAATATTTTCATTTTTGATAACATGAATCTGAAGAGTATTATACTAAGCCAAAGAAGCCAGACAGAGAAACAAATGCTGAATGATATCATTTAATTGTGGAACTGGAAGGAAAAAAGGAAGGAAGGGAATGGAAGGAAGGAAGGAAAAGAAAAAACAAAAGGAAAGAAAAAAGAAAAGGAAAGAAAAGAGAACTCATAGAACAGAGAACATAGAAACAGAGAGTGAAAAAGTGGTTGCCAGGGGCCAGAGTAGGGAAAATAGAGAGGTAAAAGTGTACAAACTTTCAGTTATGAGTAAGGTCTGAGAATTTAATGTATAACATGGTGACTATCATTGTTATTATTATATAACTGTATTTATATTATATCACTGAAATTTGCTAAGAGTAGAACATGAATGTTCTCACCAAAAAAAAAAAAGGTAAATATGTGAGATGATATATGTGTGAATTAACCTGATAAGGAAAATCTTTCACAATATATATGTTTATCAGATCATCATGGTGTACACTTCAAATATATTCCAGTGATAACGTTAGTAAAGCTGAGAAAAGAAAAGGAAAAATAAAAAGTCATGCCAGGGTTTCTTAACCCTAACAAAACATTTTGGACATTTTTTTTCCATATTACCTGTACCCTCTATGAAATTTTAATATCACAGATATTCTTTCTATATATTTTTTTCATGTTCTGTGGCTCTTCAGAGGGCCATAAACCATTGTAGTAACTAACAGAATGTCTTACACCCCCAAGGACCAGTTTTTTGCTAGTGGGGTGTGCTTCCCCCATAGTGGAGCTCTGCCTTCAACGTCCTCATAATAAGTGGAATAGTGAAGAGAACATTTAATTTATAGTCAATTGCAGATTATGGAGGATGAGAATGCCAACTCCACCTTGTACTATCACTCTTATTTTAGCAAAAATATTCAAATTCCTTGAATGTCAAATGCTTCATGTGTAAAATAGGGTAAGGTAAAATAATAAGCAAAGAAGGAAACAAGATGGAAAATAAGAATAAAAATAAGATAAGAATCTGCCTAACATCACACAGTTGTTGTGAGAGCAACTTTTCCTGAGATAAATTTATTTATCAAGATGGGACTCACCAGAAGATTGCCTATCGGCATTTTTTTCACAAAATCAGAGTCTTGATGTAACCAACATAGGAAGAACCTCAGATGTGTGCACAGTAGTGATGGGAACGTAGCCAGAAGCTCTGCATTTCAGTTGAGCGTGCAACTAGATGATAAGGGTCTTATGTGGAATTTGTTGAGATATAAAGGAGTACTCATGCCTAATGGAGTAAAAAGTCACAAAGGGAAATCTTGGAATATTTTCTATTTAGGAAATTTGAAAACAGTTCAAACATCGTTTGACCTCATTGAATTATTTGCAGTCAAGCACCAGATTGGAAGATTGCAAATCATTCCTTCTAATAGTTAATTCATTTCTTTTCTATAACAAGTATAATTATCTTTAGGCAACCTGAGATATCAATGTAAATTTTTACTTCTAACCATAGTTTATTAAGTATAACATCTGCTCTTATAAAATTAGTTGAATTGGTCTAAAATAATTAAGTTGGTCTTATAAAGTTTAACTTTAAACTCCACAACTTCTGAAATAATTTGTTGAAAAATAATAATATGGGGGAGGTGCCTATGTCTGCTGTTGGTTGAAAAATTGATTCCTGTGGATTTGGCTCAAGCCCTGGTCTCAGGATGGTGAGATGGAACCTGGCCTCCAGCTACGTGCTGAGTGCAGTCTGCTTGAGATTCTCTCTCCTTCTCTGTCTGCCCCTCTCCATCTGCCCTCGCTCTCGCTCAGTCGCTCTCTCTCTCTCTCTCTCAAATAAATAAATCAATCTTTGGAATAAATAACCCAATAAGATGTGTAACATATATTGAGCTCATGGTGTATGCCAGGCCCCGGACTAGGTATGTTACAATCATGGTTTCTGATCCCTGCAGCAACATGAAGAATTAATAATGCATGCTGTACCAGTGAGCTACCGTAGCAATAGTTATTTTATTGACTCCTAGTTCTATGTGTCACCTAGGTTATGCTTGCTTAGGGTCACTCATGTGGACACAGTTGGTGAGCAGGTTTCCTGGGAGCTCTTTGGTCTAGGGAGGCCCAGCTAGGACGCCTTGTCTCAGCTCCATACGGTCTCTCTTTCTCCAATAGGTCGGCCTGGGCGATCGTGTCCCAAGAAGGCAAGAATGGAAGCTTGAGGGCTTCCTGAGACCCAGGCTCAGAATTCCCATGTCACTTCTCTTGCATTGTGCTGGTCATGGCAAGTCACAAGACTAGCCCAGATTCAGGGAATGTGGAACTAGATTCCACCTCTTGACGGGAGAAATCTCCTAGTAAACTCTTATTCATTTATTAATTGTTTATCTTCAACATCATCAACAGAGCATGACAAAGAAGTAGGTAAAGAAATAAAAACTTATAACAATGCTTTGCATGCTGTGACCCAAACAGAAGAAAACCATTCTTAATGCTGAAATCTCCGTGAGTTCTGAGTTTTAGAGAGAAATTCAACAAATATATTTGAGGTATGGACACTTCCCCCAAATGTTGCCTCTGTAATGGCTTATCCTATCGGACGCAGTGAATAAGGCTAGACCCAGGGCTGCATGGAGGTTTAGGCAACGCTGGGTGCTCTGGAGCCTTGCTTGCCCCTGAGCCAAGGCTGGGTTGTGGGCCCACCTGTGAACAGGAAACTGCTGGGTGAGCCTGTCATGGGCCCATTACTTTGGAACAGTCCCCTTACCTCTGCTTTGTTTCCAGAGCTGGTAAAATATGGGATTTGAACAGGAGCATGGGAAATACTCTATCAAATGAGCTTTGTACTACAGAGGTGAGGACTTTTTCCTTCATAGAGGAAGGAGGCAGCAGAGAACAGTGGAATCTAAGAACTGCAAAAGTCCATGTGCTTTCTGATCTATCATTTTTTTAAAAAAAGTTCTAGTTTTGGGACTCTGGAAAAATTGATCTCTGTGATCCTCAGCTTCCTCATTTTCAGAAATAATACATACTTCATAGGATTTTTGTGACCACTGAATAATGAATGGGATGAAAGTATCAAGCACAGTTCATGGCATTACCTGGTAATTGCTTATGACATGGTAATTATGAGTAGAATTAAATTAAGTCGAATCTTTCATAGGTAGCTTAGACTGTGTCATGGAGCCATGGGTGATATTATTACTAGTTCATTTATTAAAAAAATATTTACGATGCCACTTCTGTGTGCTGCAGACACTGTCACTTGGGACAGTGACTTGGGACAGCACAGACTTGGGAAGACCAAGGTCTGTGATCTCAGGTTTGAGTGTGAAGCCTCATTTGAACAAGTTCGGCCACACAATTCCTGTGCACGTTAATATACGAGAAGCACAGCTGTACGGAATGTTAGGTGGCATCTACGGCATTCTACTCCATTCCATACCTAAAGGTGCCGGGGGAGTGTTCTTGCACTTAAGAAGGTGGTACATCTGAGATCCTGAACTGAAAATGCAGAGGGAACCAGCTACAGAGAGAGTTTGGTTTTAACTTCCTTAATCCAGCAGAAAGAAATTAGGTAAGATGCACAGGCCAAAGTATTGAAGAGAAAATAATGACGAGAAAAGCAATAAAAGCAGGGGCATACATATTCCTGAATTCTTTCTCTCATCCTCATTTGTGCAGGATATGGTGCAAGCTTTCACATTACCAACCCCATCCTGTCCTACAGTCCCCACCCCCGCCCCCAGCCTTGCTGTATTTAGGGGACTTGTTGAATGAGGAACGTGGTTAAACACTTTTCACTGCTGGACATGGGAGGAGCTCTCACTTGCTGAATGTGCCCCTGTCTGCGTCCTCTTAAAAGATTTTTATCAGTGATGTGAATGAAGTCATAGAAAGGAAGTTTTTGCACTTGCTAAGAACACAAACCTGGGAGGGTGTGACAGACACTGTTAGTTGTCCCTAAGTACCTCTTCCTCACCTTCTTACTTAATAATAGGATGTTTCTTGGGGACACCTGGGTGGCTCAGTTGTTAAGCATCTGCCTTTGGCTCAGGTCATGATCCCAGGGTCCTGGCATTGAGTCCCGCATCGGGTTCCCCGCTCGGTGGAAAGCCCGCTTCTTTTTCTCCCACTCCCCCTGCTTGTGTTCCCTCTCTTGCTGTCTCTCTCTGTCAAATAAATAAAATCTTTACAAATTATAAAGATAAGATGGTTCTTTTTAATCCTGAGACACAGCTGCCCAAAATAGAGCATTTTTTTCAGCCTCTTTTGTAGGTAGTTGTGACCAAATGGCTACGTTCTAACCAATGAATAAAAGGTATGAGAGGTGAAATTCTGCTCTCCATAAAAAAATTGTTTTATAATTTGTTTTATAAACCAAAAAATTGGTTTATAAACCAAAGTGTTATATGGAATGGCACTTTGGGGCAGTCATCTTAAATGGGCTGGAAACAAACTTCTTGGCTCTTTCCCACTTCCTGTTGGCTGGAGAGTGGGTAGGACAGCTGACTCGTAACCTTCGTCTTGAACTATGACGTGTTTAAGATGGTAAAACCAAGTTGAAGGGACCAGGTTCCCTGACCATCTTAGGGTTATCACTGCAGGGCTGAAGTGTTTATCTATGAGACCATATATTGTTCACATAAGACAGGACTGTGTTTCTCTATTGTTTACAGTATGGTATCTCAGTGTCCTGTTATTCATAGCCAAATCTAATCCCAGCTAATCCAGAGAGTTTGCTTTCATACTAAACAATGAAATCAAGATCAAAAGGCTCTTGATGGACTGAAATGATAGTCAAAAAGTATTGTGAAATAAAATGGAAATGCCAACACTTAAAGAAATATTTCCAAATATAAAATTGAGAAGAACTGGCTGAACACTAATTCATATATAAAAGACGTGAGTGTGTGTTAGGGGAGGGAAGCTGGTGGACACAAAGTTGGTTCGAGTGGACAGTGTAATGAGGCTTTCAAAGCTAATGCTGTTAGGCTCAGTTAAATTGTACAGACCAAGGGAGGTTAAGACTTTCAGTTTTCTGTGTTGGCTATAGCATGTCTGGGGTATTGTGCTCACTTCTGAGCCCCACATTGTTCACAGTGATAAACTAGAGAGGGCCTAAAGGACACACAACTGCATAGGGTCTGACAATCCTATCACAGCCAATGGAAGGGCCTGTGAAGAATTAGCTCAGAGAATAGGTGGTGTAGGGAAATGGCTTCAAATATTCAAAGGGTTGTCACACGGAGGACAGAGTACGGTTGTTTGTTTTTTTTCCCAGAAGGCATACTATGACCAATGAATGAAAAATACTAGAGGCAAAATTCTGTTCTGTATAAGACATAATTTCTCAATAACTAAGACTGTCTTAAATGAGAATGCACTGCTTTGTGAGGTGTTAAGTGCGACCATTCTAGAATCATGAGTACTAACCTTTATTTAGTGCATCCATGAGGCAAAACCTTTGTATGTGTTATTACATTTAGTCCTCACAAACCTGCGAGGTAGATGCTACTTTTACCTCTGTTTTACAAATTTGTGAGTTGAGGTTTAGAAAAATCAAGTAACCCACCCAACATTATCTGCCTGGTGAAAGGAAGAGCTGGGCTCTGATGTTGTCTTGCCCTCCCCTTCTTGTCCATTCATGGGCATGGTCAGGCAGGCGTGGACTGGGAGAAAAGGAGCATGGGCTAGCAGGACTATGAAATTCCCGTTAAGCCACATCTGGAAAAGTCTCCATTTCTTTATCTTGAAAACATTTTCTTTTTCTTTTTTTTTTAAGGTTTTATTTATTTATTTGGGAGAGGGAGAGAGATCACAAGCAGGGGGGAGGGGTAGAGAGAGAAGCAGGCTCTCCCCTGAGCAGGGAGCTCGATGTGGGGCCCTGAGCTGAAGGCAGATGCTTACCTGACTGAGCCACCCAGGCATCCAGGTGCCCTTTGAAAACATTATCTTAACTTTTAGTAGCAGTAATGAGACTCTGTTTGATATGGCAGGAGGAAAACCCACTGGCTTTGTCTCAGACCCTATAGGTGAAAAGGGGAAATCATGAAACAAGTAGGGGAATGGATCAATACATGTAAATTTCAGTCCTGACTCTTCTACTGTCTAGTTGTACAGTTTTGGACAAGACATGTAATTTATCTGAACCTTAGTTTCTTCCTGGGTAGATTTCAAATAATTACACGTGACTTGAAGGGTTGCTGTGATAGTGAAAAATAAAGTGATCAGCTCAGGGCATATTGCAGGACAGATTCTCAAAACTGGTCCTTCATTGTCACTGCCACTGGCATACGGATGCCAGTATTCGCTGTAGCTTATGGTTAGAAAAAAATCAGATACTGGAGGTCCTCCAGGACTTAAAGAAGTTTAGGCTCTTTAGACTACATAATATTTATGATGCATTAATCACTACTTGTCTAGAAATTTGGAACTTTATTCTTTTTTTTTTTTTTTGAAAGAGAGGGAGAAGCAGACTCCCTGCTGAGCAGGGAGCCCTACATGGGGCTCGATCCCAGGACCTTGAGATCACGACCCAAGCTGAAGGCAGATACCTAACTGACTGAGCCACCCAGGTGCCCCTGGAACTTTATTCTTTGGGATGAAGTTTCCCAGGCTCACTCAAAATTAGGGTTCTGTTTGCGATTTAGGTTTTGTCTATTAGATGTCCTCTTGCAAGACTTGAATTAATGAGAAAATAAGTGAGGACAGAACGCAGAGCAAGGACATGTCAGTGTTGGGGAAATATAAAAACAAAACCTCCTGCCAACTCAGAAAACCTCTCCACAAAGTCCTAAAGGAAAGAAGACAGATTTATTATTTTTTTTAATTTTTAATTTTTTATTAACATAATGTATTATTAGAGACAGTTTTATGATTGGGTAAGCATAAGCCAGGATGTGATGTGAATTATAGACAATCCACTAAGAGATTGCAGACAAAAAGCAATCTTACCCTTCTATTGCCAAGCAGACACAACCCATGCCATCCATGTTCTCAAGGTAAACACTAACTAGTCCTTAAGTGAGAGGACTGCATAGCACTGTTCATCACACACAGCTGATCCTAAATTCACCTGGTAATTGAGGCAGCCACCTGGGTTTGCCCATTGCCTTTACCCAAAGGGAAAGTAATCTCTCATATCCTTAAGACAGGAGGTGAGTTCGCAACTCGGAGCCAGGCGCCGCCTCAAATTAGGCTCCTCCCCTTCTCCCAGAAACTGGAAGATGGGGACGCTGTCTTCCATGATGATTATATTTCAAAGAATTGGTTTCCAAGTCCTTAAGGAAATAGTCCTGGGTTATAAAATTAACTAGAGAGATATTTTATTTTTAAAAAGAATACATACATTTTAAAGAAGCAGAGAAGTTACAAATTTTCTAGAGCAAGGGCTTTAAGAAAAGGGAGAGGGAGAAGTGCTTCACTTTTTTCAATAAGAAGAATTAAATTTGTTTTTTCTTGTTTTTAACTTGCAATTGGCCTAAAACAGGTCGCTATGCATGCATGGTCAAGTCAACAGTTCAGACTGATCTCAGTCAACAATTGTAGGAAATAGTTGTTCTTGCGCTATAGCATGACCCAAACGGTGGTCCAGTTGAGACGGCAGCTCCCTGACTTGCCAACTTCCTAATTATGACAGCAGGGCTCTGGTGGGCTAGTTCTGCAGTGCTGACCTGCAGCATCCCAGATCTTGCCCCCCAGGGAGTTCATATTGCCCCTACCGCCCTATATTAAATCCCTTTCTTCTTAAGTACCTGCTGTGTTATCTGTTTTTTTTTTTCTATAACTGAACTCCATCTAATATAGCATCTAATAAAAATGATCATCTAAATGAGCCACAACTCTATTTTAGACAAAGTTTCTTTGACAGTATTAGTATAAACAGAAGATGTCTAGAATTTGATACTTCTGATGGTTTTGCTAATGAGGTAAATATTCTAACAGGCAGAAGTGGAAAAATTAGTATTACTTGTCTGTATTAATACATAAATAAAGTGCTGGCAAATCTTCAGCTTTTAACATATTAGCATCCCCAAATGGGCATAAAATCCCCTTAATGGCAACCAAGTACAGGCTGGTGAGAGTGGTCCATTCTTAGTGCAGGCAATAAATGGGTGTGTGGCTGTAGAGAATTTAAAAATGATCACGAAATCAGCCAAATGGTCTGCTTTTGAAAATCACCATGTACAGGCAATTTGAACAGACTTCATGACAAACTACCCTTCCCTGAAAAACACATTTGTTGGTCTAGGTTTAAACAGTTGTGGTTATTGGGGAACTTTTATAATTTGTGTAAGTTTCAAGGTGGTTCATTTTTAAAAAGAATTTATTTATTTATTTGACAAAGAGAGAGAGAGCACAAGCAGAGGGAACAGGAAGGAGGAGAACCAGGCTCCTGCTGAGCAGGGAGCCTGCTCTGGGACTTGATCCCAGGACACTGGGATCATGACCTGAGCTGAAGGCAGATGCTTAACCAACTGAGCCACCCAGGTGCCCTCAAATTAGCTCATTTTTATTACTTACCCCTTCATAAACATTGAATTGTGGGCAGGAGTGTTTGAAGAATTCCTCAGTCATATACTTGGTCTCCAACACACATGTAGATTCAACGTTGAATCTTGCGGGGAAGGTTGTAATATTTTGACCTAATTTGAATACAGGTTCCCGCTCTCCGTATCATTGAGTGAATCATGAAAAATGATGTAATTTTTCCTTTATATGTTAAATCAAGGAAATGCAAATTAAAACTATAAGGAGGTAACAGTAAACCCCACCAGAATATCTAGTTTTTAAAATAACTTATAATGCCAAGTGTTGACAAAGATGCGGAGCATTGTTGGTGATCTCTACCTGTTTGGGAAAATTGTTCTGTATCTACAAAATTTGAACATATTCATACCTTATGACCCAGAAACTACTTTCCCAAGCAGATATCCAACAGAAACGCAGGTATACACCAAACAAGAGTGAAGGATATTCAAAACAATGTCATTTGTGACTGCCTCATACTAGAAACATTTCAAACTTTTGTAAAGAGTTGAATGAATAAATCAATTGTGGTAGATTTATACAATGGAATAATCCACAGTAATCAAGGAAACCCTAGTGTACTCAACCTGGAGGGATCTCATAAATGCAATGTTGACCCATAGAAGCCTTAAACAAAATGATACCCATTCACTTACATAAAATCCAAAAGCAGGAAAAACTCTTCTGCGGTATTAAAATTCAGGGCAATTCAGGCAGTTAAAATATGGCCTGGGAGGGCATGAAGATGTTTTCTGGGGTGGTCAGAATGCTCAATTTCTTGACCTAGCTGGTGTTTATATGGGTGTGTTCCCTTTGTGATAATTCAATAAACTGTACCTTTATGACTTTTATACCTTTCTGAATGTATAATTCAATAAAATGTTTATTGAAAAAACATAGCCAACCATTAAGGTATAAATAAAAGATTTCATAGGCATTGCATTTTGGGGCTATATTATACAATCTGATATGGGTGGGTTCATGGGTTTAGCTGTATACACACAGATAGAATTTCCCTTAAGAAAATCTGAAACAAAGAAATCCACATTTACAAGACAAATAAACCAGGAGGAATGTTATTTATGTAGTGGTAAATGTGTATTTTAAGAAACAATTCTTTTATTGTGCATGAAAATGTAATGTGATTTTCAAATACTTTATTCCAATCCTCAGAATTCTATTACGTAATTTTTCAAGTAAATTAAGTATTTTGCCTTAAACCTCACCTCTCTATTTTTTTTTTACTGGCATATTTATTTTATGAGACTCTAATGAAACATCATCACCATCTTTAGTATCATCATCATCATTACCCCACTGCATTTTCATCATGCCCAAGAGTAACAAAGAGCTTTCTCTGATTGCACAAGAAGCCTTAGAGGTTAGGGAGGCAAATGTCAGACTCACATGCTGCATTACCAAACAGGCTTGGACTGGCTGAATTTTTTTTTCATATCTTATTGCTTGTATGAGGTGAAATTGTACCCTAGCTGGTAGTCTCTCTTCATTAGCTCTTGAATCTGTTAGGTTTCTTGATTTCAAGCTCAGAGAGCAACTCCAGTCATCTGAAGTCAGAGCGGGAAGGAAGGAAGGAAGGCCAGAATATATTGGAAGCATATCAGGGGCTCAAGTATTAACAAGAGGCTGAAGCACCCATCTTGGAAAACTGGTGGTTCCAGCCAGCTCCAGAGGCTTGGCAGCAGGAACCATGATGCAGAAACCTTTGGATTTCTTTGGGTTGCTGCTGGGATGACTCCAAGATCCAAAAATATTCCTGTTCAGGATTCCACATCCCAGGAAGGAGGATTGATGGTCTCTTTTGATTTTATGCTTACTCCCTGACTATCCTAAGGGACCAGGAAGGATATGAATCCCTTCATTCCTGAGAGAAGGCAGTCAGCATTGGGGAATTTCCCAAAAGGGACATTAGAATTAAGAACTTCCCCTAATGGGACATTAGGGTGCTGCTGATGATCAAAGTGAAAGGGAGTTTGAAGGATGATGTAGGTAAGTCAGACACTAGGTTATAATTAACTTGCCTCCACAGACATTCAAGGTTGCTTTCTAGACTAAGCTGATTCGCAGTTTTAACTAATGAAATACAACACAAGTCTTTATGTCAATTATTTTCCAGATTTAACAGACTGAAAAGTAAACAGAACAACAGATAACAACAGAAAAGCTAATGGATATCTAAGAGAATATAAAATAGCAATCAATAATTAAGTGGCTACTGGGTATTTACACAAAGAATACCAAAACAGTAATTCAAAAAGATATATGTGTCCCTATGTTTACCGCAACACTAGTTACAGTAGCCAAGATATGGAAGCAACCTAAGTGTCCACTGATAGATGAATGGATAAAGAAGATGTGGTATATACAGTGGAATACTACTCAGCCACAATAAAGGATGAGATCTGGCCATTTGGGACAACATGGATGGGCCAAGAGCATTATGCTAAGTGAAATAAGTCAGAGAAAGACAAATACCAGATGATTTCATTCATATGTGGAATCTAAACAAAAAGGCAAACAAATGAATAAGCAAACAAACAAGTGGAATCAGACCTATACACACAGAGAGCAAGAGGGCTTGGGGATGGACAATATAGACTCAGAGGACTAAGAGCTATAGGCTTTCAGTTACAGAATGAGTAAGTCATGGAAATAAAAGGTATTGCCACATAGGCAATACATTTAATGGTACTGTGATACTGTTGTATGGTGACAGATGGGAGTTATACTTGTCCTGAGCATAGCGTAACATATAGAGATGTTGAATCACTGTGTCGTACATTTGAAACTAATGTAACATTGTGTGCCAACTATATATACTCAAAAAAATTTAAAGATGAACAAAACACATCACAAGAAATTAATGCAGTGGCTGGGGTGCCTGGGTGACTCAGTCAGCTAAGTGTCTGCCTTTGATTCAGGTCATGATCTCAGGGTCCTGGGATCAAGCCCCACGTCAGGCTCCCTGCTCAGTGGGGAGTCTGCTACTCCCTCTCCCTCTGCCTCTCTCTCCACTCATGCTCTCTCTCCCTCAAAAAAATAAATAAAATCTTAAAAAAAAAAAAAGGAAATTAATGCAGTGGCAACCAGAGAGGTCAAGGCTGCTGCAGTGTAGCAGTTATAATGGTTCAGGAAAACAACTGGAATTTTAATAGTGTGTATTTGTTTGTTTGTATTTAGGGCTGGGAATTTGTGAGACTTCAACATAATATTCAATATGATCAAAATAGTTTTTAGTATAATCGTGGTTGAGATCATCATGTCTGTTATTTTGCTAGGGCTGCCGTGACAAAGTACTTAAAAATGGAAATGTATACGTTCACAGTTCAGGAGACCAGATGTCCAGGATCGAGGTGTTGGCAGTGTTGGTTCCTTTCCAGGGCTCCAAGCAAGAATGACTTCCTTGCATCTCTGCTAGCTTTCCTGGCCATCTTTGGCATTCTGTGGCTTGTAGGTGTATCACTGGATCTCTGTCTTCATGTTCATATGGAGTTCTCTATGTGTGCATGTCTGTATCTGTCGAAATTGCCCCTGTATGTAAGTATAAAAGTCAGGTACTTACATGGATGGAAACCCTAATGATCTTATTGTAATTTATCTTTATAAAGACCCTGTTCCCAAATAAGATCACATCCTGACATACTGGGGGTTAGGGTTTAATCGTATCTTTTAGGGGGATGTTGTTCAACTCTATACATGGAGGATGTTTGTTACCAATCAAGAGCAATACTTCATCATTTATAGTATCTTTTTCTGGGGACCAAAAAGCATGTTCAGCACTGTTTCATATTTAGGAATAGCTTGGTTTGTGAGAAGGTCAATGATTTTCCTAGGCTCAAAAGGCTGCAGATAATATGTCCTGAGGTCTGACCTTGGTTGATTCTGCTAAGTTCCTAGTTTCATGTTTACTGGAAAATATAAAGTCCTCCCATAGAAAAATATTGGCTTTGTCACATGCTATTTAACACCTTTATCTTTGTGTCTATGTGTGGCACAAAGAAACCCAACTCATTTAAAAAAATTTTTTAATTTAAATTAATTCACATATATTGTATTATTAGGTTAGGAGGTAGAGGTCAGTTGCTCATCATTCTTATATAACCCCCAGTGCTCATTACATCACATACCGTCCTTAACGTCCATCACCCAGTTATTCCACACCCCTACTCCCCTTCCCTCCAGCAACCCTCAGTTTGTTCCCCATGATTAAGTGTCTCTTATCGTTTGTCTCCCTCTCTGATTTCGTCTTGTTTTATTTTTCCCTCTCTTCCTTTATAATCCTCTGTTTGTTTCTTAAATTCCACATATGCATGAGATCATAATGGCTTTTCTCTAATTGATTTAGCTTAGCATAATACCCTCTACTTCCATCAATGTTGCTGCAAATGGCAAGATTTCATTTTTTGATGGCTGAGTAGTATTCCATTGTCTATATATACCACATCTTCTTTATCCATGCATTTGTCAGTAGACATCTGGGTACTTTCCATAGTTTTAACACCTTTACCTTATTTAGAGACTACATTCCTTCGATATTTTTAAATATTTTATTTATTTGTTTGACAGAGAGAGAGAGAGAGAGCACAAGTAGGCAGAGCGGCAGGCAGAGGCAGAGAGAGAGGGAGTAGCAGGCTCCTGGCTGAGCAGGGCTCGATCTCAAGACCCTGGGATCATGACCTGAGCTAAAGGCAGACACTTAACCAACTGAGCCACCTGGGCCCCCCCATTTCTTCAATTTTAATCTCAGTTTTCCAAGACTTCTTGAGTATTTTGCTCTTGTTAATAATTTTTTGGTCCTTAAATATGATATTATTGGTAGGAAGGATTCATAGGTTTGGAATTTAACAATGACAACTAGCATGTATTAAACCATTATTATGTGTCAGGAACAGAATAAGATGTTTATACAGATTATCTCATGTAATTCTTGACTTATTCTCAATTTACACATGAAGAAGCTGAGGCTGTGGAAGGGTCCATGAAAGTCAAGATCTGTAGCTACTAATAGTGAAAGAGAATGTGGACTCAGGCTGATTCTAAAGTCCAGCTGTCATCCTGCTACAGGACTGCTAATTAAACAGTTTAAATTGAGATTAGCCCCAAATTAGTCTTTCAGTTCCTTGCTCACAAAGGAGCAAGTTTTATTTATAGCCAGAAATTATCTGAAATGCTTACTGGGCAGTAACAGCAATATTGCAATCAACTGTTGTGTGTATTGTCTGGAAAAGAGCTAGAGGAAAGGGAAGAAGGATGGGGAACGGAAGGATGGAGGGAGTCTAGCCTGTCACTGGGAAGTTTGGGAAGTTTCTCAGCATATAAGGGACAGCATGAGAGCGCTCCTTTCCTCTTCTTCCCAGAAACTCAGGTGGGATGGGAGGACTCTTCCTCTCAGAGAGGGATCAGAGTGCCAAGCCCAATGGCTAAAGCTGACTGGCTGACAGCTGGCTAGAGGAAGTCAGAACAAATAAACCTCGGGATGGAGTCTAACTCTTATGTCAGAAGAACATTCTTGGGGCACCTGGGTGGCTCAGTGGGTTAAGCCTCTGTCTTTCCTCAGGTCATGGTTTCAGGGTCCTGGGACCTTGAGCCCTGCATCGGGCTCTCTACTCAGCAGGGAGCCCACTTCCCCCTTTCTCTCTGCCTGCCTCTCTGCCTACTTGTGATCGCTCTCTCTCTCTGTCAAATAAATAAATAAAATCTTAAAAAAAAAAAAAAAAGAATGTTCTTTAGGTACACTTTACTGTAAAATGGATTATTTTTTTTCTTTGGACCCAGATTAGTACTTCTCTGGGCTATTTCCTAGATGTTCAGTGCTGAGAGATGAAGTCGTCTCTGCCCTACCCCTGCATCTCTCTAAGCTTCTGCTGATTTAAAGGGGGAAGATATGACCGCCTCCAATAAACTGTTACCTTCTATAGCTGGTAACTGATGGGAGAGGAAACAAAAAAAAAAAAAGAAAAAAGAAACGAAACTGAATCCTTTTCTTTCCAAAGGCTGGAGAGAACGGGGGAGGGAAGGCAGGCTATCGTAAAGTATTAGGTGAGCTTCAGCTATGGAGTCAGCCCCAGGCTTTACCCAGGAAATGTGACACATCAAGAATGCAAGGGAATGCAAGAACTTCATCTCGCCATCAGGAGCACTTGGCGTTTGGAACTTCTGTATTTCAAAAAGCATCAGCTTAGAAGAGGCCTGGATGCTTTCTTCGTTATCTTTGCAACACAGCACATAATTTCCCTCCTGTCCTTAAGGGAAGGTGACTTGCTCTTTCTCTCTCTTTCTCCCTGTGTGCCAATACTCTGGCCTTCAGTAGATGGGCTTGAGAGCTATACAAAAAAATCCCTAAAGAACTTTCAAACTTGTTCTTTTTCTCCTGGAATGTGCTGAGGTGTCCACGGCTGTGTGCCATGTCGGATAGTAGAAGTGGTGTGATGATGACTGAGTTGGATAGTGAATGGAGGATTCTCCACACCAGGTACCTGCCAGCCAACAGGACAGCAGGCTTGTCCCAGGGCAGCAGCAAGTTGCTCTGTAGGCCAGTAGCAAGGCTGCAAAGTGGCCTGATGGGAACAGGAGCCGGTCCCCACCGCACCCCAGAGCTGCCTGGCCTGCGGGGCCAGGGAGGCAGAACCCGCCCCCATTGCTGACACTGCAGGGCGGTCCTCACAAAGCCCTGCATGTTGGCTCCGGCTCCAGGCATGGACCTCCCACACCTACAGATACAACAGAGGGACATGCACGTGCATTAGAAACTAAGCAAATAACTTAAGGGATTTTTTTTTTTTTTAACCCTTGTAGATCTAGACCCTGACTTTCTTTTATTCGACTTCAAGATATGCAAATAGGACAGACACCTTAAGATCTACTTTTCGGTCCTGGGCAATGCGTGCTAAAATGGCTCCCGGCGTCTGTGGCTTTTGTGGTCTGAATCTTATTCAACTGTCAGTCCGTGAGCAGGAAGTACGCAAAATAACTTTTATGTGGAGTCGGGGAGTGGGGCTGCCCTGCCAGGAAGGGCATTATGGATGAGTGCTCTCAGACCGAAGCCCTTGCCTCCTGGCGCCCTTGACCTTATGCAAGCCTGAAGCCGGAAGTATCCTCATGCCAACCGCCCAACGGATCCAGTGTGGCCCAACAGGGTTTCTTAGGAATTGTCATTTTTACATCTTTAATTTGGAAATGCCTCTTTAATCTGCCAACTGAAAAGCCATGGCACATTCATGTCATGATATCTAAAAGCAAGTACTTTGCCATTGGACGCAAAGTGCTGGGTACTTACAGCGCGGCATTGGTATTCAGTAAGCGCTACTGAATTTTCCAGCAGATCCTTTTCTTATCCTCACATTCTGACTTTACATTTTTTTCCCGTTCCCCCCTCCCCCCCCAAAAAAAAAGAAAGAAAGAAAAAGAAAACAACAAAAACAAAACCAGGACTGAATGTTTGAGTTACTATCATGTCATATTTCCGAACCTAAATTATTGGAATGGCTGCCTTTGCCGCGAGTGTTGAGGTAAGCAAAGGTAACGTCCATGTTCCCCTCTTCTCCCTCGGGGAAATGGTATTTAACCTCTCATAGTAACCAGCTGGTTCCAGTCTACTTTAGAAGCCAGTTCTGTAGAAATAATCTCCACAAGTATTCATATATTCAGAAAACAAGGTTCCCTTTACCTTGGAAAATGAGAGCAGCCAAAAAAGAGTGGCTCTCGGACTGCTTCTTTCTCCTCTGTGTTAACCTCTGTGTTAATATTTCGATTGAGTAACCACATGACTCCCCAGAAGCTGGTGCAGAAAACAACACAAGCAAGTGTTGGGACAGGGAAGCATGCAATGAAGTATGGCTGGGAAAATGTTGGTCACCGACTGCTCTTCTCTGTCCCCACTCCTGACTCCCTGATCCCTGGTGGGAAGGTACTCTCTCTCTATTTTTTTTTTTTTTTTTTTTTTTTTGGTTTAAATCACAGAAAAGGGCTTTTCCCTTCATGGTTTGCACATGGCATCTCAAAAACACCCTGTCTGGGTTCTCAGTATTCTGAAAGAGTAAGCATTCTGATCCCTTCATTCTCTAAGCAGACGTTCCCAATAGTGTCTCCAGACTCACTTCATGGAGGTCCTAGATGTTGAACAATCTCTTGTATAGTGTTTAGGTTGAGGAACCACATTACTCTGAGAGGAGTGTCATGATCACAGCCTTTGGTACACATTGCCCAACACAGTTCACCTTCGGCATGGTGGGGTCTGGGGCACTCTGTAGCTGTTGCCCTGGTAGACAGTCACACACATGCCATGTGGACCGAGGAGCTTTCCCAAGGAGTCCTTGTTTCTAGGTTAGAGATCATAACTAAGTACTGAAACCAAAGGCTGGAAAGACACAAGGGAAAGAAACTTCCAGGAAATTTTTTACAGAATAATTCTGGACAAACTCCTATCAGAGTAGCTATCAAATGCATTATGGTTTCATCACAAATCTCGTCTCTGGCTCCAAATGTTTCAGAAATGCAACTCCTTTAGCAGCATCAGGGGCCTGGGCACTCAGCAGCGATTTATTTATTTTTTAATGTGCTCCCCACCATAAGAATTTGCCATTGCTAATAATTATAACCCGTAAGATATCAGTAACAGAGCAACTATAAGAAATAACCCAGAAGCTAGTTTTTATGTTGTCAGAAGAAGTAAGGAAATGTTAAAGCCTAATCTATCTGTGTGTAAGAAAGTCAGTGGCGGAACACACAAGTGCAAATGACTCCGGTAAAGCAGCAAACCACAAGCACTCAATCACGTACAACGTGTGTGACTCAACACTAATGTTTCACTTCTTAGTCTGAGATCAGGTTTCTTAAAGGAAATGTTCAGATACATGAAGGGTAAGAAAGAAAGTCATCCCAGGCAGGAGGGCGGTTTTTACGGGCAAGAGGGTTGCTACCAGTATTATTAAGCAGCTGCTACTTAACAAGTCTCCTTCCTCGCACTTTGCATATCTGATTTGGCACACTCATCTCAGTAACTCTATAAAGTTGGTATAATTATTTCTGGATTTCAGATACCTACCATGGGGGAAGTTAGGTAAATTTTGCCAAGTTTCACGTGCAGTAAATGCCTTTGACTGGAATCAGACTATTCTGATTCCAGATCCCTGAATGCATGCTTCTGTGGCCCCTCTTCTAGGTGAAGGCCAAAGGCACTCAATAAAGGGGAAATGAGATCCATGTAGGACTGCCGGGCAGCTTCTTGAGTGAATGGAGGGAAAATCTCACTGCTGGGTTACAGAAAACACATGAATTCTAATCATCTTTAAGCCAAGCTAATGCCCTGCAAAAAAACACACAAAACAAAAGAAAACAAAAAAACCCACCCTACTCTGGGTATTCATACACCCAGTCCTGAAGTTCATGCAAACTCCAATTTCATCTTGTTTCACTGACCTTGTTTAGCTTCTAGTCACTGCCTTTCGCTTCCTTCCATTCCTGGCTCCTGTCACACCTTTCCAGTTTCTCCAACGATGCCTTCCCTTACTAGGGGTTCTGTGATTCTGATTTTTGTGTTTCAGCTTCTGCCTTTCATTCTTAGATGTGTGGAATCCATAGGACAGGCCTGTTTACCACACAGATCTGTCATGAGAAAGACATTGCACTATGTTCAGAAAAGTATATTTAAGTCATTAGTAACTATCTGCACATTTTCCTAAAAGTTATTAAGCCTTTGCTTTTAAACTTAGTAAAATCAGGGGCGCCTGGGGGCTCAGATGGTTAAGCATCTGCCCTGGGCTCAGGTTGTGATCTCTGGGGCTCCGGCCCCACCTGGAGCCCCACATCAAGTTCCAAGTGGAGTCCCACTTGGGGCACTGACTCAACGGGGAGCCTGCTTCTCCCTCTGCCTCTCCCCCCTGCTCATACTCTCTGTCTCTCTCTCCCAGATGAATAAATAAAATCCTTAAAAAAATTAAAAAATAAATGTGGCAAAATTATCTTATTTAATTTTATTGATTTTTTTTTTTTTTTTTTTTTTTGGTAAATCAGTAAATTTGGTTCTTTATCAGTTTGATTGCTTGGCAACTCAATTCTTTCCTCATTTCCCAGCTAGCAACTGAGAAGTGAGGGCTGAACCAGACTCAGCCCCAGTGGCTTCCTTCTAAATGTTAGATGGATTTCCTGGAGGTGGAAGAGGAATTTGAGGAATACCTGCCCCTGGGGATAACACGGCAGAGGCAAGGGACACAAAGAGGCATTCCATCAAGTGGCTGGGAAGAGTGGGTCTAATTTCCTACAGGTCAGCAGGCTCCGTTATTTTAGGAGAGCCCTCAGGATGCTTTCATTCAGAAAAAGGCAGGATTTAGAGGCATTTAAATCACTGATTTTCCTTTCCTTACAGGGGTCCTAGATGGATATGCTGGAAAGTAACAGTTTTAAAAGGAATGGTTTAACAAGTTTTTTTTTTTTTTTTTCTTTCTCTCTCTCTCTCTCTCTTTTTTTTTTTTTTTTTAGTGGGGTAGAGAGAGCACAAGCATGCGGAAAGGCAGAGGGAGAAGAAGAGGGAATCTCAAGCCAACTCTGCCTTGATCTCATGACCCTGAGTTCACGATCTGGGCTGAAATTAAGAATCAAACACTCAACCAACTGAGCCACCCAGGAGCCCCAGGAATGGCTTAACAACTTTTTGAAAAATGTCCAAACATAGTTATGATGATTAAACCTATTTTTCTGAACACAGTTCATATTTTGCATTTCAAGTGGAAAATTTTCAGTTAATACTGATTTTTGTTTCAAAATTTTATTTAAAAAATTTTTCTAAGATTTTATTTATTTGACAGAGAGAGAGAGAACACAAGTAGGCAGAGTGGCAGCTAGAGAGAGAGGGAGAAGCAGGCTCCCTGCTGAGCAGAGAGCCTGATGTAGGGCTCAATCCTAGGACCCAGAGATCATGACCTTAGCAGAAGGTAGACGCTTAACTGACTGAGCCAACCAGGCCTCTCAAAAATTTAAACATCTTGTTGGATTACTATATCATACACCTGAAGCTAATGTAACAGTGTTAATGACACTGGAATTAAAATGTTTAAAAATTAAAAATATTTTCAGTTTGTTAACATTTCAGCATCTAAATTTTAATGTTCCTCAGATTTCTAACTTGTTTTCTTATCTTTCCTTTATAATTTTATACCATGATTGAATATCAAATTAATTTAAACACAAATTAACCACAAATCATCCAATGCATTAAAGTATTCCCTTCTAAATATCCTTGCTTCCTTCCTGTTGATTCAAGAAGTTCCATACTTTTATTTATTTTTTTTTTTTAAGATTTTATTTATTTACTTGACAGAGAGATCACAGTAGACAGAGAGGCAGGCAGAGAGAGAGGGGGAAGCAGGCTCCCTGCTGAGCAGAGAGCCCGATGTGGGACTCAATCCCAGGACCCTGAGATCATGACCTGAGCCAGAGGCAGCGGCTTAACCCACTGAGCCACCCAGGCACCCAGTTCCATACTTTTAAATTGAAACTTTCTGCAACCTGCTACCCAAATTTCTGTTTCTGAAATTCTTGTTAGAAATTAATATGTCCGCATTTTATCTCTGATAGGACTCTTGGCTAATTTCTGAGTTATTTCTTATGATCTTTAAATTGAATTTTCATTAAATTAAAATTTTAAATTTAACTTAATTCTAATTGGAAATCAATTTTAGTTAAACTCAGAATTTTCTGTTTTAAAATTTTAAAATTTTGTGTTAAAAAGTTTTAAAATTTCACTTGCTAGAAATGTAAATTAAGGTTGCCATGTCATTTGAGGAATTGGCAAAAAAAATACTAAATGTGCTTAAATTTTAAAAAATAGTCACATATTGAGTCCCCAATTGCTGATGGAAAAAGTGGCTCATATTGATACTTCCAGTGAATTCAGGATTTGCCATCCTTTAGCATTCAATTAGGATTACTTTGCCAGGTGGCCAGCCAAGTTTAGTTTATCCAATACACAAAAGAATATATTTGATGATAGGCAACCAAAATCAAATATTTTTATTAAAACTGGTAAAAACTGCAGTTTATAAATTTTGGTCATTCTACAAATTGATTCTTTCAAGAACAGGTTTCCAGTGGGTTTGCGTGCCTTTATCTTCAAGATCCGGTAGTTAAAAATCCAAACCAGAACCGCAATAATAATGGCAACATTCATTGTAAATAAACAGTGAGCCAGCGTTGTGCCAGAAACTCCGCAGTAGTTGTCTTCCTTTGACCCAAACCACTCTTTGAATTAGGTAGTATCATTATTATTTTCATTTTACACAGAAGGGATCTGAGGTTCAAAAAGATTAGTCACATAAATTGCCCAGGGGAGGCAGGATTTGGACTACTTGTCTCAGAGGCCAGGTTGCGAAGCTGTGAAATGCAGGATGGAAACCATCCACCTTTGCCCTCGATCTGCAAAGTGGAGAGGAGGAAGGAGGATGCTCCTACGTCACTGCCTAAGTAGAAAGAGCTCAGCCTCTGTGCAGATGCGGCATTGGGGGTAGCTAGCAACGGGGCTGGGCAGATTTCCAGCCACTTGTTGAGGGAGGGGGAGTGGCTATAGAAGTGATACAGGTGATGGGCGAGGCCCAGGCATCCAGATGGGGGGGCGGGGCATTGCAACTTGGCCCTGAACACAGTCACCTGACTGCTGGCCCCTGCCTCCATTTCCCTTGTGAAGCCAGTATGTCTACCAGACACACAGGAATGGGCTATCACTCCTGAGGGCAGCCTGGAACTGGTTGCTCTCTGGAATCATGCCTGTCAGCCCCGCATGGCTGGCAGGAAAGTAAGAAGGTTTCTTGTCCTATAACCCAAAAGCATAAGACTGAAGGGCATGTGCAGGTCTAGCTCAGGGGATGCAGCTCTAGGGGTCATCAGAACAAGAGGGATGCACACGGAATGGTTTTGACTGTCATCTAGCAAGCATTTGTTTGGGTAGAGCAGGATGAGATGTGTATGGGTTAACCTGTTATGTGAGCCTTAGCACGTTATTTATACAAGCTAGCAAATACCAGTCCTTCTCTTCTTCTTGGCACCTTCTATAACTTTCCCTAACCAGCCTGGAGTGAATATCCTGAATTTTTCTACTCCAGTGACAGACCTGAGTATAACCAGAGATTGTCACCTACTCTCTCATACTTGCCACACACATAATATTTCCTCTTTCCATCTGCAGCTTCCGGAAGAACAGGGCTTGAGAAGGAAGAGAAAGGGGACTGGGAAAATTTCCTTTTCTTTCTCCTTGGGATGAGATGATCCCATATCTATCAGATTATTTTTCTTTTCCAATCTTTCATCTCATATCCTTCTCAGATTGAGTATCTCTAGTTAATGAGATGGCAAGTTGATATATTTCATTTTTAAAAATTTACAATTCAGTCATTTTTAATACATTTACAAAGTTGTATAACCTTCACCACTATCTAAAAACAGAATATTATCACAACCCTAAAAAGAAATTCTGTTTCTAGAAGTTCACGTTCTCCTCCTCTCCCAAGCCCCAAGCAATGACTAATCTATTTTCTGTTGCTATAGATTTGCCTATTCTGGACATTTCATAAAAGTAGAATCGTAACATATGACCCTTTGTATCTGGCTTCTTTTACTTGGCATGATGTTTTCTATGTTCATCTATGTTGTAGCCTGTGTCAATATTTCATTCCTTTGTATGGCTAAATGATATTCCACTGTATGAATACAGAGTGTACAATGTTTATCCATTTTTCAGTTGATGGAAATTTCAGTTGTTTCCACTTTTTGGCCACCATGAAGGCTGCTGCTATAATTTTTCATGCACGGGATGTACATGACATCATGTACGGGACATGATTTCATCTCTCTTGGGTAACACCTAGGAGTGGGATCGTTGGGTCATATGGTGCTCCATGTTTAAGTTTCTGAGGAACTACAAAAATATTTTCCCCAGGAGCTACACCATCTTGCATTCCCACTAACAATGATACATAGTGCAGCCAAACAATAAATTAATGCCAAGTAAAGGCAAGTAAGTTATTGAAACTAGAAATGGACAGTATCATTAGTGTGTTATGTAAAAACGAAAAGAAACTCAGTGACTACAAGACCAGAAATGAGACGGTGTTGCTTAAAAGGTGATATAAGAAAGCATTTCGATTAATTACATGTAAGTGTGCAAAGTGTGATTTATACAGGCAACACTGAGCTAGGACATGCATGAACAAAAAACTAAAAGGATATCCTGAAATATTCAAGGAAGCTTCCTATCAACCTGAGAGATGACAACAGGGGTTGCGAGGAAGAGAATTTAAATGCTTGTAAACTATTTTTGTTTTGACAAAGTTCCTTGGGTTAATAAAGGAAATCTTTGTAAATGATGGAGATCTCTGATCCATTTAGGAAATGGAAAACAATGTCCAATGGTAAGAGTTGTACAGATCCGAACTGACACAGAAGTGTTGGAAAATTCCATCACCATCTGAATTTTTACCCTCTCTAAGACTGTGGCAGAACATCTACTGCTAACATTTAGTCAGTGGAACACTGAATTGGAATGATGTAATCAAATACCATTACTCAAATTTTTACCCCCATACCCAGCAGGAACAGTCTTTCAGAGGTACTTTATTCATAAATAGAATCACCTGGAAAAGAAATAGTTTCTGAGGTAACTATGAAGAGGCTTATTTTGATTAGAATTACTTATTTGGGCAGCTCTGGGGCATTAGTCTTGCTCTCAGGATATTCAGCATAAAGTCCCCAGAAGTTTATAAGAATTAAGTCAGACGTATGATCACCCAGAACAGAATTAGGCCCCCAGTTAAGACCACAGGGATGGTCTATAGGATGGCAATTGGGTTTCTGGCTCTCAACCATGAAGATGAGGAACAACTTAGAAGTCTTTCTAGTTATTTTCTGAGCCAGTTTTAGATCTGTCACACCAGCTTTATATAAGACTTTTATAAAAGTCCATTATATTTTGACTCACTACCCACATTTGTTGAGATTGGATTTCACTACATGTTAGGGTCCTGGAATACCAATGGCTTAAACAAGATAGAACTTTCTTTCACGTAAAGTTCAGAGGTGTGCAACGCAGAGTTCATAAGGCAGCACTGATCCATGGTGAGCCCACTGATCAGGGACTCAGCCTTATCCCAGCTCACCAGGTTACCTTCATGTGTGTGTGCCCTTCTCGCCAGGTGCTGACGTCACATCTGTGTTCCAGGAAGCAGTAAGGAGGAAGGGATGAAAGACAGCAGTAGGTGTGCTGGAGCTCATTCATAAGGAGTATGAGAGAAGCTGTCAGAGGAAACTTCCACTTATGTACCATTGGCCAACACACCATCATAAGCATATGACCACCCCAAACCACAATGGAGACGGGGAAATGCAGTTTTGATGTCCTAAACCATTTGCCCAGCAAAGCAATGGACGTTTCCATTTTTGGTAATTTATCACAATTACCATGAAGTAAAGGAAGAACACATATTGGGGGCAGACTACGTAACTGTCATGCTACATTTTGGAAGTAAAGTGTTAGTCTGGGTTGTGTAATGTAACTCTTCCTCATGTCCCTGCATTTGAGCTCCAGTGTTGCCTCCTGCTTCCATTGTAACTGGCTTCATATTGGTTAAGGAGTAACTTGAAGATCCTGAGGGCTCTGCTGTGGAGACAGGAACTAGAGAGGGGTGCACTAAATGGAATGATCTCCATGTAATGAGGTTCCCGCTCGGAATCACACTACTAGTTTTGAATGGTTGTGCTCACCACCTGTGTACTCTTCCTGTGATTATGGGCTTTAGTTATTGAACCTTAAACAAATTACAAATCTAACTACTCACAAATCATCTTTCCACAGAGATTCCTAACTTTGGTGTTTGTATTTACGTGACAGTCATCTCTACATCACTGTTAATACTTGGGCTACTCAGCTCTGGACCTTTTGAAGCAGAGATGGTTCTTTTTTGGTAGATGTTAGAACTGAGTGAATAAGCCTTCCTCAGTGGAGAGAGGGAGAGAAACTTTGAATCATTAAAATTCACCAATGGTCTAATGGATCATTAAAAGGAGATCTCCTCTGTGGCCAAAGAGATGGAAATAGATAATGTCATTTAAAATATGGGACTATAGGGGCGCCTGGGTGGCTTGGTGGGTTAAAGCCTCTGCGTTTGGCTTGGGTCATGATCCCAGGGTCCTGGGATTGAGTCCCACATCAGGCTCTCTGCTCAGTGGGGAGCCTACTTCCTCCTCTCTCTCTCTGCCTGCCTCTCTGCCTACTTGTGATCTTTGTCAAATAAATAAATAAAATCTTTAAAAAAATAAAAATATGGGACTAGAGCTAAAAATACTGTAGGGTATATTTTAGAGTTGTTAAAATAATAGATCTTAAACGTTCTCATCACAAGAAAAAAAAAAGGGGAACCTGGGTGGCTCAGTTGTTAAGCATCTGCCTTTAGCTCAGGTCATGATCCCAGAGTCCTGGGATCAAGGCCCACATTGGGCTCCCTGCTCAGCAGGGGAGCCTGCTTCTCCCTCTCCCTGCTCATACTCTCTCACTCTCTCTTTGAAATAAGCAAATCTTTAAAAAGAAAAAAAAAAGGTATGTATGGCAATGGATATTAATGATGTATTATGGTGGTCATTTTGTAATACATGCACATAACAAATGACTATGTTGTACATCTAAGACTAATGGAGTGTTATATGCCAATTATATCTAAATCAAAAAGAAATGAAATGTGGGAACATAATTACAGGAAATATGATAGTGAAACATCATAAATGTTGAAAGGAAATCTTGCTTCAGTTGCAGATTAAAGTAGGCCACCAAGCTAAAGAGAAGAAAAATAGTCCATTTAAACTATATAAATGTAAGAAAGATAGATATTTTAGAAGCAGAATTATCCTTAAAAGTTATCCATCCAAATCTTTCTATTTTATCGATGAGGTCACTGAGATGCAGGGAAGTGAGCTGGAAACACCCATGAAATTAATTACAAACCTCTTGATAAAAAGATTTCAATTTTTGCCACTACTGAATAAGAGTCACCAAAAAGGTAAGATTTTGGTCAGATTCTCACAAGGAGATACAAATAATTTAAAATAATGTAAATTATTGATAAATGGGGAAAGTTATGAATGTAAATCTAGGGGCAAATCCCTAAACTCCTAAAAAGGAGGGGAAAGAATTATTCATCAAAATGACATAGTTCAGAGGATGAAATTAACATTTAAATATATTGTCTTATTTGTGCATTCAGAAGAGCCAGTCAGTATTCAAGTATGGCTGTCTGACTACTTAAATTTAAATACAAAACAAAACGAAGACAAATTTTACCTTCATCATTTATTTCCTACACTTTCATTTTCCATGTTTTGATGGGAAAGATATCAATTTTGGGGTTAAAATCTAATGAGGAAACACCAACCTGGCCATCAGAACACCTATATTTAACAATTATAGGTTGTATTTAGTTCCATTTTCTTTCCATTAGCTTCTTCTTTTCAATATATTTTCCCAAAAGAGCACTTTAAAAATCTTTCCTCTGCTTCTAGCTTTGATTGGGTGAGAGAAGAAAGCAATCACTGTGATCTACTTAAACAGACCACAGAAAATTTAACCATGAAGGTAAAATAATAGCTGACTTTTTATCATTTCTGCATCTTCCACAAAACGTGGAGAAAGTCAGTACTGATTCCTGTCATCGCTTTTTATCCCTGATCACTATGCTCAGAAAACTTAAGCCAGAGCACTGAAGAGGTAGTTCCCGGTTCTTCTGAAAGGTGCCTCTGTCATTTTGCTGCTGTGTATATTGATCTGACCTTTAACTTTCTAAGTTGAAATGGAAGCCTTTATCAAGAGTTATTACAATAGGGTGATATTAAGACATAATAGCCTTTAAAATGTATTACCACTTTCTTAACAAATGTTACCAGGATGGGAAAATAAAAGAAGAAACAAACACATTAAAAAAAACAAACAGAGGGCATTCTCTAGGATTTGTGGCTGGTTCATTCATTCTCCCCCCACTTTTTTCCTTCCTTATTTCTTTCCTTCCTTCCTTGGAATTAATTACTGAAAGTCTGTTACTTAATGATTTTATAATATCAGTACATGCTCTGGCAACATCTCAAATGCTTGAAAGGATTAACATGAAGAACAGGCTGGCAACTTGCTCAACTCATTTAAAAGACAGCAAGTGCTATGGGGAAAAAAAACACAAAAATGAATGCTAACTGGTTTTTAAAGTAAAATTTCTGGTATCAGTTGAGCTAATTCTTCAATAGAGAAGGGCCATCCATCTTCATGTGGCTAAGTTCAGAGAGAAAAGTTGAGTTATATTGATTTTTGCAATAGTTGTGTGTAGAGGAGGCTTATTTTACTTTGTCTTGAGATCCTTTTCTACAGAATCATCATGAGAACTCAGAATTAAAATCCAGTCTGTCCATTACACATAGATGAAAAAAAATCACAAAATCTCTGTTATCAATTAGATTTGGGGTACATATGTTTCATTGTAAGCATCCTGGACCCAGAACCTTTCTAGACACTTTGGGTAAAACCTTCTCAGCTGGCTTACTCATTGACTTTATACACAAAAATGCAAGAAATGTGACATTCTTGGTGGATGGGTTCAATGATCTCCTTTAAACTTGTTCTCTCCTGCTGACTCTGTTCTAACAGGTGTTTTTGTCTTTATTATTTATGAATGAGGTTATATGGCATCATGGATATTGAGTCTCTCTCCCTCCCTCTCTCTAGAGCCTGAATTATTGCCTAATAGGGAATTATGAAATCATATGGATTGTTTCAGGTCTCAGAGATGTTTCTCCCTGAGCTCACTTGCTTCTGCCTCCATCTGTGCCTTACACAAAAGAAGAAACAGGCCAGAGGATCTCAGACTTAAACTGTCTCCCTGAAACATTCCTACGGCAGTCTCTTCAAGTTGAAAAAACATGAATCTTTTAACTGGAGTTTGCCCTCACTTATAAACACAGGATTCTTCCTTTTTCCTTTGTGGGGGTTGCCTGCTCAGATAAATCTTTCTCTGTTGTATTGGTTTTAGTGACTAATTTTTTTTGGAATATTTTTCTCTCTAAAAAGTAATAAATGCACAGGATAAAAACTTCAAGCACTATAAAGTATATACAGTTTGTTTCCTTCTACCCCATGAGATTCAGTCCTCTAGCTCATTTCCTGAAAAAGATGTGTCTAAAGCTTCCTATTATATGGAGAAAAAATTTCATTTCTCTGGGGTACCTGGGTGGCTCAGTTGGGTAAGCATCCGACTCTTGATATCAGCTCAAGTATTGACCTCAGTGTCATGAGTTCAAGCCCTGCATTGGACTCTACACTGGGCACAGAGCCTACTTAAAAAACAACTCTCATAATCTCTGCCCCATCTTTTTTCTTTGTTTTTTTATTCTTGCTCCAGGTGCATACCTTCTTCTCCAGCCATACCTACTATCTAATTTCTTCCTTTTTAAAACATATGGGTATCTTTGACATATAAAAATTAAAAATAATTCAGGTGTACAACTTGATTTTTTTTTTAAGGAAGCTCTACATTCAACATGAGGCTTGAACTCACAACCTTGAGCAAGAGTCCCATGATCTACCAGCTGAGCCAGCCATATGTCCTCCAATGCCTTGATATCAAGTATGCATTGTGACAAGATCACCACAATCAAACTAAATAACTTATCCATTACCTCTACACAGTAACCATTTTGTATGCAGGGGGAGGGGGTGCGATTTAATTCAAGATTTACCTTCTTAGCAAATTTCAAGTGTATAATATAGTATTGTTAACTATGGTCACTATACTGCATGTTGTATCTCCAGCACTCTTTCATCTGGCATAACTGAAACTTTGTACCCTCTGACCAATATCTCCTCATTTCTTTTGCTCCTGGCAACAGCCATTCTACTGTCTGCTTCCATGAATTTGACTGTGTTAGATTGCACAGGGGTGCCTGGGTGGCTCAGTGAGTTAAGGCCTCTGCCTTCGGCTCAGGTCATGATCTCAGGGTCCTGGGATCAAGCCCCGCATCGGGTTCTCTGCCCGGTGGGGAGCCTGCTTCCTCCTCTCTCTCTCTCTCTGCCTACCTCTCTGCTTACTTGTGATCTCTGTCAAATAAATAAATAAAATCTTAAAAAAAAAAAAGATTGCACATAGAAGTGAGATCATGCAGTGCTTGTGTTTCTGTGCTGGCTTATTTTACTTAGCACAATGCTCTCCAGCTTCTGGGTTGAGTCCTGGGTCATTGCTTCTGGGTACTCTGCCCCTTGGGTCTTTGCTCTGGTGGTCATCTCTGGTGGGAAGCCCTCCATTCTCCTGTAATGTTGGCTTAGCCTTCCAGGCCCTGCTCAGGTTTTCATGACCACTTCCTTGTATTTGTCTCACCTATCTGTCTCCACTACTAAACTGTAAAATCTAAGAGGGAGGAAGTTGAGAAACCCGGGCTCTAGACTCAGCTTAGCCATCAACAGCTGTGTGTAGCAGGGAAAAACAGTAAGCCTCTCAGTGCCTCCATTTTCTCAACTGCTACCTTTTTGGGGGAGTTATCCTTGTGAGGGGCCATGTTAATCTTCTCTGTATCATCCCAGTGTAAGTATACTTGCTGCTGAATGGAGCACTGATCGACTACATTTTTATTTTTACTTTTAATTTTTAAAAAAAAATTTTAAAGATTATTTATTTATTTGACAGAGATCACAAGTAGACAGGCAGGCAGAGAGAGAAAGGAGGAAGCAGGCTCCCCGCTGAGCAGAGAGCCCGATGTGGGGCTGGATCCCAGGACCCCGGGATCATGATCCAAGCCGAAGGCAGAGGCTTTAACCACTTTAACCCACAGAGGCTTTAACCCACTGAGCCACCCAGGTGCCCCTCGACTACATTTTTAAAAACAAGCAGCCATGTGTTAAAAGACTGGAGAAGAAAGAGTAAATCTTTCTGCTTCTGTGTTCTTAAAGTAGGGAGACAGATCTCTCTTCCCTATAGAAATGAAAATAAATATTTCAAGTAAATATGATGATTGTCTCCTAAGAAATATAAGTTTGGTGGAAAAATAATGTTTATTGAAATCTATGAACTAAACACTGGGAACTATAAATCTAAGTGGTTAATATGAAATCCCAAGTTTTGTGGGCTCTTTAATTAATGGACTGAGACCTTCCATTCAAGCAGATAACTTGTAAGTTGGTTGAATTTATGAACTTTTATTGGTAGTCTTTCAAGTTCAGTAAAATCCTTTAAAGTTTCTTAGATAAAATCCTTAAAAATATTGTTTATAACATAAGCTATGCTTTATGCACTCTTAAGGAGAGATTATGAGGAGCTTTGGACCTTATTTGAACAGTTAAAATACTCAGTACATAATCATCAAGATGCCTTTCTAGGAAAGAATTTCACTTAAATCCAGTTAAAGTAGACTTTAATATTCATAAGAGGATAGAATTATTATCTGGATAAATCTATGATGCAGAGTGTGGTGACAAGAATTAAATAAAGTCCAGGAGAATAATATTTTAATGGAAAATTTTCCTTCAAGAACTGGAAATAAAAATAGGAATAATTTAACCTTTCAGGTCATGGAAGTGAGTTTATAAAATTCTCAGGCCACAAATGTTAAGGTAATTCACAGCGCAAGAAGAAATAAAAAGAATCATTAGAGTTTTTGTGCAAATAATTTTGAAACCCTGAATAAAATATATTTTGAAAAATATACCACAATTGATCAAAAAGATTAAAAAAAAAAAGCTTAGCAGACAGATTTCCAATGAAGAAATGGAAAACATACAAAGTTGCTTTTGTTCCTTCAAATGTTTTCCCAGGGGAATTCCACAAAACCTTTAGAGAGCATGTAATTCAATGTTATTTAAATGGTTTAAGATCATAGGGGAAAAAAGTCCCTAAGTACATTTTATGAAACAAATATAACAGTATTATAAACTGTTAAGTCATCATTTGATAGGTTCAAGGGGAAACAGCATATGATCATCATTAATAGTCCCCCCCAAAAACACTGAGCCGGAAGCACGTTTTATGGGAAAACTCAAGAAGCATTCCATTGACATCAGGAAAAATTAAATAATGTTCACTGTCACATTACAGTGTAACATTGGGCTAAAACATCAACCACTGAGCTTTTAAGAAAGTAAAAAGAAATTAGGGGTTTTGACATTAAAAGGAGTTGAGAGGCAGAGAGAAGGAGTAAGCGGGAGCAGCGGGAGGGGCAGAGGGAGAAGCAGACTCCTTGCTGAGCAGGGAGACAGACTCCAGGCTTCACCAGGACCCTGGGATCATGACCTAAGCTGAAGGCAGATGCTTAACTGGCTGAGCAACCCAGGTGCCCCTATCTGGTTCGTTCTGAAAAATGAGCATACCTCAAACATATATTAAGACAAATTATTCCAAATGAATAGTGTTTAAATGTAAAAAATAAAACAATAAAAATACAATATAAAAACTTGAGTAAACTCCTATAAAGAAGGGAGATCTAATTATAGACTCAAATCCATAAACCATAAAACAAGAATATAAAATCTAACCACATTAAAAAATAACTTCTGCATGAGGTAAAATATTATGAATATAAAAGACAAGTGATAAACTAGGAAAAATTACTTGTAACTCACATTACAAAGGAAAGGCTCACCTTCCTTTTACCTAAAAACATCCCTGAAATAAGAAAAAATATGAAAAAAAAAAAAAAAACCAGGGAGGGGATGAACAGACAGTTAAAAATAGGCAATATAAACAACCTTTAGATTTGTGAAAAGATACTCATCAGCTCTCATAATAAGAAAAATGGTAATTCAAACATTTGTAGTTTCAAAACATGGCCCCAGAGTTATCGAGCATTCCTCCCATGAACGGGTGCATGTTCCCTTGAATCTGATGTCTGTAATTTTCTGACCAACAGACTCTCTAGCCCATATGAGAAATAGAGCAGACTATGTAGCAGAGGTGTTGCTGTGATAATATGGTGGTTTGCGCCACCTGTCTGTTTCTCCGAGAACCCAACCACCATGCTATGAGGAAGGACACGCCCCCCAGCAGACAGGAAGCAACAGCTAGCACCAATTTGCCAGTCAGTGAGTATGCCAACTTGGAGAGAGACTCTTCAGCTTTAGGTGAGCTGTCCCAGCTAACACTGCAGGGAGAAGACACGAGTTGTCTTTATTAAATTCTGCTGAGATTGAAGATTTGTGAGCAGATTAAATGATTGTTTTATTTTAAGCCATTAAGGACTAATTCAGGGTGGTCTTTTGAAATTGGTAAGGAAGAAGTAAAACTTTCACTATTTGAAGATAACATGATACTATATATAATAAACCCTAAAGGCTCCACCAAAAAACTACTAGAACTGAATTTAGAACTTACTAGAACTTACTGAGTGAATTCAGTAAGGTCACAGGATACAAAATCAATATACAGAAATCTACTGCACTTTATATACGAATAACAGAGTAGCACAAAGATAAATTAAGAAAACAATACCATTTATAATTTCCCCAAAAATATTAAAATGCTTAGAATAAACTTAACCAAGGAGATGAAAGACTTGTACTATGAAACTACAAAACTCTAAAATTATATTGATGAAAGAAATTGAAGATGACATAAACAAATGGAAAGATATCCCCTGCTCATGGATTGTAAGAATATTGTTAAAATGTCCATACCACCCAAGGCAATCTACCAATTCAATGCAATCCCTATCAAAATACCAGCAGCATTTTTCACAGAACTAGAACAAATAATGTTATAATTGGTGTGGAAACACAAAAGACCCCAAATAGCCACAGCAATCTTGAAAAAGAAGAACAAAACTGGAAATATTGCAATCCCAGATTCCAAGATATACTATAAAGCTATAGTAATCAAAAGAATATGCTACTGGCCCAAAAATAGAAACATAGATCAATGGAACAGAATAGAGAGCCCAGAAATAGACCCATGATTATATGGTCAGTTAATCTTTGACAAAATAGGCAGGAATATGCAACGGGGAAAAAGATGTTCTCTTCAACAAATGGTGTCAATATCAATATGTCAGTAGGGAATATCTAGAATATCAACAGAGTGGGACGTCAGTAGATAATACATTTTATATATATTGATATATGTGTATCAACAGAGTCAGATGTCAATAGAAAGTATCAAAAATTGGAAAATCTAGAACTGACTGCATAAGGCTATTATTTAGAGATAATAGCATTTAGAGAAGTAACTACTACAAGAAACAGGAAAGTAATTAAAGGATGATTGTCTGTGGAGACAGGAGAGAGGACAGAAAAGATTAGTGAAGGATCCTCTGTTTTAGATTTCAGTATTTAGGTAGCTCAGTTGATAAAAGGGTCACAATCAGGAAGGAACTTCTCCCGATTTCACGTTAGGAGGCTGAAAGTCTTACTTAAGGCTTAACAAGGTGAGAAGTATTGCCTCCACCCTGATCTGCAGCTGGTATTTCCAATCACCTGGCGCAATCATTCCTCTCTGTGCAGCTGTGAAATGCAGTCTGAGGATCGCTGTGTGTGCTGGCTTCCTGGGTCGTAAACTGCTCAGTAACTTCCTTCACCGCTCAATTTTTTAGTTCTTCTCTTTCTTTCCCTGCTATCCCTCTCTCCAGGTTCTTGTTCTGTTATCTCTTTATAACTCCCAATTATAAACTTGAAACTCACCAGTGATTTTTCTTGTGAAAGACTTTTATGTGTTTCTGAAGAAAAACACTGGAGCAATTTGTACCGAATTCTTGGAATCTTGTATTGATTCTTGGAATCCGGTATTGATTCTTAGAATCTCTTGCCTTAGTGTGTACTGGAATATTTGGGGAAGTCCAGGGTTATCTCCAGAACAGCTAAGTTCTTCAGAGTGGGTTTTGTCTTCTGAAAGGAGACACCAAGGGATGCCCCTACATGATGGACATTCTGGAATGATGATAGTGGACTAGAGACATCCGAGAATCGTATGTTCTATCCAGCCGCGTGGCTCCACTGTTTGGACCTACGAGTGTCAGCCATCAGCCTGACATATTATCATGCTGTTCAAGGGGAAAAACAAACTTAATTTGCAGAACATTGTGGCAGTTGTAGTGTGATCAGTCATCTTGGTGTTCCTGGGACCATCACAGTTTTAACGCTGAGAACCCTACATCCCGGGAGGCCTCTCAGTCCCCCAAACACTGGGGTAGTTGATCATGTTATGATTAAGGGGTATAGGGTAAAGCCAACTGCCTAGAATAAAATCCCCGCTTCATCACTTACTAGCTGTGTGACTTTGTCAAAATCGCTTACTCCCACTTTTTCTTAATTGCCTTATATGAGAATTGGGATAACATTAGTACCTAATTTCTGGGATTGTGATAATAAATAACTTAAGACATGTAAAGAACTCAAAATGGTGCTCTCTCTGTGGCAAGCATTCAGTAAATATCATCTAATAGTACTCAATAAATATTTATTTTTTTAACTCTTTTAAAATTTATTTATTTATTTATCAGTGAGAGAGAAGAAAGCATAAGTAGGGGGAGCAGCAGGCAGAGGGAGAGGGAGAAACAGACTCCCCACTGAGCAAGGAGCCCAATGCAGGACTCAATCCCAGGACCCTGAGATCATGACCTGAGCCAAAGGCAGATCCTTAACCAACTGAGTTAAATATAAATATTTATATTTATATATATAAAATTTTATATTTTTAAATATAAGAAAATTTAGTATTTTTTAAATATTAAAAAACATTTTTAAATAATGAAACCAGTAATGATGTTACTATTTTTCAAGTAGAAAGATGCTTTATTGTAAGACAAAGTGAAAAGAGTTGTGGAAATAATGGTTTTTTTTGGAGGCTGATAAGGCTGAATGGGACCAATGGTTGTTTTGAAGTATCTGCTCAAAGTCAAGTATTTTCATGGTTACTCTTACCGTGTTCACAGAAACAGCTGTCAGGAAAAGCAGTACCCTTTACTCATTTGAGCTGTAGACAAAACTTTAATCAATAGATGATATTAAAACTGCAAAAATGAAAACAACTTTCATATCTGATCTTAAGCTATGAGGGCATGATCCTGTTGGTGAAATTGAAGTGGACATCAGGTATTTGCTGTTGTCAGGAGAGGTAATAAAATATGGAATGCAGTGACATTGGGTTGGGTATCCTTGAGTTCGAATTGTTCTCATATTTATCTTTGGATATCAGGTATATTCATAGTCTTCCTGAAATTGAGGGTTGTAAAAAAAAAAAAAAGGGTACTATAGGCATATAATTCTTCTTGTTGGATTTGTTTCTTTAATATTCAGTATCTGAACATCCTTCCTTTCTTTTGTGTCTTTTCTATTCAACATCTGGACATCCTTCTCCTCTTTTGCTAATCCCCAGCATGCCGGCATTGGTCCCACTCTTGATGTGAGGAAGCCAAACACTGTTTCCTCCTGCCCTGTTGTAGTGACGGCAGTTATCAAACCTTAGCCTACATGCATCAGGATCAAGAAAGAAGGCTTTTTTCCACGTGGAAGTAGATTACCGGGCCCCACCTCTTAGGGGTTTGAGAACTTACATTTCTAGCAAGTTCCCTGTGTTGTTGATATTTTTCAGGTAGGGATCAAAGAAGATGACACTTAAAGAACCAGTGAGCTAGAATGTGAGCACATGACTTAGGTCAAACAAAGAGATGCATCTGGTTGGGACTTGAAACATTAATATAAGCATAAGGCCAGCTACGAAATTTTCTGTGAGCAGAGCAGGCATATCAGGAATCCAACTCTGGCAACACCAACAGGGATTTGAACTCTTGTTCATCAGGGCAAGTGATAATTGACTCTAACTGAATCAGTGCAGTGACCCAAGAATGTTCTGAGCACAACATGAGCACAGAGGAGAGAATTGGACTTCACTAAGTGCTGGGTAATTGTGGGATGGAAAGTGAGAGAACAGCATGTTAAGAGAGGGTGTTCAAGACAGGAAATAGCAGGACAACACTGAAGACGTAAGTAGGAATGAGGTATTGGAAAATTCTGCGTGCCCTACAAGGTGAATTTAGGCATTATTTGGCAATATTTAATGTGAACATTTCCAAGACTTCTCTGATCATATGAATCACTCTGAAGATTCTAGAGTTGGGACACATAATCTAAATGTTTTATGATTCTATGATCAAGCATGCTCAAGAAATGTTGCCACAGATTATGAGAATCATTCAAGAATTTTCATATGGAAGTAACATGGCTTTCTAGACTATATTCTAACAGCATGAAGAGACAGCCTTGAGGAGTAGAAGATGGGAAACAGGCAGACCAATTAGGATGTTGCCCCAGTTATTGGGACAAGAAATGATTTGGGTCTCCACAAATGCAGTCCTAAGAAGGAAAGGGATTCAAAACCTCTCAGAAAAACAGGCCTCGTTGATGGGATAATACTCAGTTGATGATGGGATTCAGGGTGAGAGAGGGGAAGGAGTCTACCAGAACCACTCCCAGGACTTGGATTTAGGTCATGGATTGACATGTAAGTGTTGCCTTTTTTTTTTTTTTAATGTTCAGCTAGTCAATATATAATACATCATTAATTTTTGATGTAGTGTTCAAAGATTATAAATGTTGCTTTTTAAAATGTTGGAGGCAAAACTAAGGTGCAGGGCAGAGCAGGGGAGAAAGACAGGGTCCAAGAAAGGCATTGGTTTTTTTCTGGTAATAATAATGGTTTGTAGAAGGAGTGAGTGCTGGGATCCTAGACAAGTATGAATACAGTTGCATAGACTTGTGCCAGTGTGTGTGTGCACACGTGCATGTGCATGCTGGGGCAGACATTTCCTAATATGAGTTCACAACACAATCCAAAGTTTCTGTATGTGTCCTTTGTAGTAACACTTCAGTCAGGAAAAAGGAGCGAGATGTGGTCTCAGTGGAAAGTTTAGATGTGGGAGAAGACACGGCTGTGTGTGCAGCCCAGAAGGGTGGTGATGATGTTGCTGAAGTCCCCATGGAAAGACTGTGTCCCGAGTACCTGACCCCACCGCAAGCTCTGTTGGCACTTTGGGGCTCCTGTGTGATACAGTGTGACTCATCCGACTTTCAGTTCCTTGATCTGTTAAGAGGAATAATAAAGGAGGTAGTGATTCTGTTGTAACATATAATAAATTAGAATAAAAGAATTTACATGCACAATAGAGTATTCTTGTTGAGAGAGCCACAGGGTTGGCATATATAACATAAAAAAATAGTGCTCATCAGTATTGCCCCAGGTATTTAAGATCTATTTTCTAAACTTTGTTCTTCATTTCATGTTGTTTTATTCAAGCACTGATTTGGTACTGATGCATGCTAATTATTATTCCTTAAGAGTTCTAATTCAAGAGATTCAAACTTCCTTCTTAAATCCACACCAGAAAAGTGAATAATTGGATGCTAATAACTTGGTCTTCCTATACCTTTTGCTATAAGTAAGTAAATATTGAGGAAATAGCAAAAACAGTACAAGCATACTTGTATGGGGCTATGTCTCCTTTGACCTTCATAATCTTTCACAGAAGGTTTTATCCTTCAACACACAATAACAGGCACCGTACAGCTAAAATGTGTTAAACGATAAAATATGAACACTGTACATGGGTTGTGCTTATTTAATGTTGACAAGATCCCTTTCAGGTTATTATTATGATGATTCCAATTTTACAAATGAAGAAACCATGACTCGGTGAATTTAAGTCACTGGGCCAAGGCCACACAGTTAACTACAATTTATAACCAGCTTTTAAATCCTCATCTGATTTCTACCAAGAGAAAGAAAAAAATAGTAACCTGAGAAGATTTGCATGCATATCTTCCTGGTAACCAGCTCACCGCATAGCTTAGTATGTGCCCGTAAGGAGTGCTCTTTGTTCCAGATATTAGCTAAAACATTAGAAAGAATTTTTTTTTCTTAGAGATAGAAAGGACTTGAAAAAAAATGTTTTCTAAATCAGCTGTTATATATTTGCTACAAAGAGGAGTGCTGATACACACCCATTTCATATTACCATTAAATCTTAAGTCCCCTGCTTGGAATTGGAAAGAATTGCTCTGTTCTGACATTTCTGATCATGAGAAAGCAGTGAGCTCATGAAGCATCCTCCACCTGGCTCTCAGGTCCAGATGCTTCTATTCTCCCACACGTTTCCACCATCTTCCCTCACTCGACACATACCTGGTCTCCTGTGCTTCCGATACCCTTGCCGTCACCTCAACACATTTAAAGAAGGTTCACTCCTTTCAATCCATTCTACCTATTTCTGCCAATGTCTCCCCTTCCCCTTCTCCCGAATGTTAACTTGGTCATGTTATATTTCTTCTTGGAAACTTTCAGCAGCAATTTATTGCTGAGAAGATACACTCTGACTTGATACTGATAGATTAACCTATCAACCGTGAAATATCTATGATTTTTCCGTATCTTAGTTTCTCTTAAAACATTCCTATAAGGAAGATAGATGTCAAATGTTCCCCC